>CAOLHI010001386.1:0-433007 GCA_948474755.1 Ctenosaura bakeri | reverse complement strand
AGGTTTACATGTTTACAAAAAGCTAGAAAGGCAGTTAAAGTCTTCAAATGTGGTATAATTTACTAGAAGGTCATATACTCAGTGGTTGAAAATGAACCCAAAGACTATTGTAAACACACTTATTAGGGTTTCTGAAGATTTAATCCCAGTATATTTAATTCTTCTCTGCAATATTAGAGGCAACTGTGTTCATTTCTTGGTGAGAAGAAATCCCTCGAGCATGGAAAAAAATGTAACTTTTCATTTAAGGGTTTTGGAAGAATCAAGTTGTTGCCATATGCTGGGGAGTCTGTTATGCAACCGCTACTGTTACTATATAATTAGAATACTTTTGACACTAATTTAACAAAATGGCTCATGATGTGACTGAAATAAAAATTTCCCCGGGTGGTGGTAATGGTGGGGAAGAGTGATTAGAATCAAGGTAATAGCAAGCAGCAGTAAGAGAAGCATATGCCAGTCATTTTTGCACCAATATTTTCCAGTGTACCTCAACAGAAGGGCAGCTAGTGGGCCCCCCAATTGGCACCAGGTTTCCAGCTGCTGTCCCTATTCAAGGTAACAAAAGCATGCACCCAACCAGCTAAGGATCTGAAGTTTTTGTCCTCTGGTCTCTATACACCACCCTACCCCTCTCCCCACATGCATGGTTTGTGAGCACAAGGCTTCAGTCTATGTGCTGCCCCAGATTTTTAGTGTTTGTTTCAGTTTATTAGGCTTACCTATACCGTTCAAAACCAAACACACTTTCCCTAAGCAGCAGGAAAAAAAACACTTCCATTTGGGATCCTTTGACTTGGTTCCTGCCTCAGCATACAGCATAGATTCTGCAACTTCTACTTGCAGTTGCGTAAGGATGGGGGGCGGGGGGACGGTTCGCCCTGGGCGGCAATGTTTTTGGGGCATCCCAGCATGTAGCTTTGCCCCTGTGTGCCCTGACCACACCCCCATGCACAGTGACTACACCCCTTGTGCTATAGCCCCCCTCTCCTGCCCCCCCTCCACACGTACCAAACTCCGCCACTGTCTACTTGCAAGTTTTCATCCCTGAACAGCCAGGTGCTTTATAAAGATCAGGAGAGGAAGAAAAGGTCAGGTGCAATTTTTATTATCAATACATCTCCCCATTCTGTGAAAAGCTGCACACAGTGAATTTTTCCTTGCCTTGCTGCTCAGAACTCCATCAGGGAAAAGATGACAACCCAACCTAGGGAACTCCTAGATGCAATTTTTTTTTAATGAGTGGGGAGGATCATGATACTTTTGCCAAAATCTGAAAAAATTACTAGGAGTCTGGGAGCAGCTGTTCAAACAAATATTGTTTCTGAGCTCTGGGTTTTGCACATGGCCCTTGCACTGACTCACTTTGATGATAGATCCCTTACCTACATCTTTTTTGTGCACTGATCAGAGTTAATATAAATCTGCTGATGAGACTATCAATTATCACTCAAAGAAATCCAGCCATTCTGAGAGGGGTAAACTCCTATTATTATTTGTCTGTTTGGAACTAGTACACATTACTGCAAAAACATCTGAACTGGATCCAGATGACATTAATGCTTTCTTAGTTTGCTTGTGGCCCACTTGTTTCTGTGGCAACTGGAGGCATCTCAACACCATCCATATGAAAAAAGATAAACCAAAACAAGGAGAAATGTGTACTAGGAAGCAACATTTTCTGATACAGCAAGGCATCTGGCCACTGAACAGTCTATTCTGTCCAAAAAGCTTCCCTTCCCCTAACCCTCTCCCCAGAAGTTGGAAAAACAGGAAGTGACTTCCATACACTTCTGTGCCCTTTTCGCATTGAGGTTTCTCGTGTGAGCAGGGGAGGGCGGCTCGCGCGAGAAGGCTCCTCCGGGAGGCTGCCGTTTTCCCCTCCTTCCTTCCGCAGGCGAAGGAACGAGGGGGAAGCGGCACTGGAGGAGGCTTCTCGCGCGAGCCGCCCTCCCCCGGGCAAAGCAGGAGGCTCTTGCGTCCATCCCCCCGCGCACACGCGAAGCAGGAGGTGTCGCGTCTGTCCCCCACGTGCGCGCGCGAAGCAGGAAGTGTCGCGTCCGTTGCGCTAGCGCCCCACCCCACCCCTTCCTTCCGCAGGGGCGGAGGGAAGGAAGTGCAATCCGGCCGCCTCCCCGACGCTCCGCACAGGAGGTAAGTGCGCCTGGGTGCCAGGAGCGTTGTGCGAGCGCGGGTGATTTTCGCTTTGAGGCGAAAATCAAAAAACCTGCGATCGCGCCGCTGCAGCCCCGTGAGCGCGGCGGAAGTGGGAGTGCGTCGTGCAGAGCAACGCTCCCACTCCCGCGAGGCTCACCGGGCTGTCGCGCAACAGAAAGCCCGTGCGAAAAGGGCCTTGGTTTTGATTTTCAGTGCTTTTTGGCACTAAGTGTGTGTCCTCTATGGCAAATTCCAGGGGACAAATGAACTTAGACCCACCAAAGTTGCCTGCTCCTGTTGTAGTTTCATTGAAAACCAGTAGGAGTTAAGTTAATCATGACTAATCTGTCCTATTAATTTTAATGGACTAAAGCTGCCTTTCACAACCTGGCACTCCTCATATGTGTTGTACTATAAATCCCACCATCCTCAGACCGTATTGTTTGAATGATGGGGACTGCAGTGCAACAGATTTGGAGGAAGCTAATGTAGAGAAAACAGGACTCAAGCATGGATGTGTCCTGTCCCTTACCTGGAAGCATCTTTATCCCCCAAGAGATTTGATAAGGCTTCAGTGTGGCAGAGGAGCAGTGGCTTTGACTTACCTGCTACCAAGCTGTTTGTCAAGTCATGCCTGAATAGCATTACCAAGCATGACTCTCCATAGTGAAAATCCTAACAAAACAATGATGAGCTCATTTAATAACAACAACAAGAAAAATATGGTTATCCTAGCAACTAAAATACAACACATCAACAACTCCTGACAAGTTGGAAACATCTGGGTGAAAGGAGAATTGTCCCTTTGTACAGCTTTATAATCTCTAGGACATGTAGTTCTGATAACAAGGATGAGTTTGGGGCCAACATGCCTGAAATCTCCCTAATCTGGCTGCAGCATTAAATGCATCATACCTTAAACCTGATCCTTCTAAGTCTAGATGAAGTTCACTGCCTCAAGGCCTAACAATTCATCTTGGCATTCTGATTAACAGGGTGCTCTGTCTTCAATCTCTCAGAGCATAAAAGTGTTTTACAGCTATGGTGAAGTGATTTAAGTGTTAGAATATGACTCCAGGAGACCAAGGTTTAAATCTCCACTTAGCACTTAGCTTTAGGCAAGTCACACTCTCTCAGTCTTAAGAGGAAGGCAATAGCAAACCTCCTCCGACTATGTATCAAGCCACAGGAACTGCCTGCGTGTCTGGAGAAGTATGCTAGTGGAATCAGACCATCCCATGGGACCAAAACTGTACATCAAGTACGGGTGCCAGTCGCTGCCCGTAGCCCAATTTCTCAGCACCACAAACCCTCTCCCGATACCCCCACACATGCAAGGAAGGAAATGAGTGTGAGAAAGGAAGTATAGGTTCTCTATGCCAACCCACTTCTTTTCCTTGACCTGGTTTGGATCCTGGATGCCCACTGTCCCCACTGTGCCTTCCCACAGACACATTTTGATAATTGCTGTTTTTGCATTTTTGTAGGTGCCCTTCACCCCTACCTCTAGCATATGAGGAGGGCTATATATGCTCAGATATGTCTGAAGTATACCTTCTGACATTACTTTCCTATGGGGAAAAGGTACTCAAGCACACTTCCCTCCCACCCTGTTAGAGGCTCCTCCTTAGAGGGAGGTGCCAACCGACCAGCTCCTTCCAATGTTTTGGTTTCTGGGATGAGCAAGAGAGCTCAGAAAGGAACAATGTGAGCTGGGTATGAGCTGTACTTTCTGAAATTACGTCACAGAATGGAGAGGACTTATTGCATCTGCTCTCAAAGGTATCAAATGGGGTTCTGAAATCTACAGTTGAAGTAGGATTCCGGACCATCACTGTTACGTTTAAGACTGTGCACCGTAATTCTATATTTGGGACCTTCAAATTATGATCTCTAAATCTTAATGCAATGACTCAGATGCTGTATTTCTCACTGATATCGCAGCATGTACAGACAAGGCTGAGCTGGGAGCAGGGCAGGGAAGCAGATACAGATTACAAGGAGATGACTTAGGACTCAACAACATAGCACATGTTTTCATCTTTCTCAGAAGTATCCTTATTTCTTGTTGTTTTTGACTTTACTGTTTTTCACATCAGTTGTAAAAAAAAGGAAATAGTACTACTATACAGAATTCTGATATACAAAGATTTCTTTTTTTTTAGCTGCTCAGACTTCCTGGAAGTAAGGAATAGGGCCATTTCCTCCCTAGCCTGTTATAGCGCTATGATTCCACTTGCAACATCCTCCCGAAACTGCAAACCCCAGGATTCCATAGGATGTTGCAAGTGGAATCATAGTGCTATAACAGGCTAGTGTGGAAATGGCCCAGGACTAGGGCCCAAATGAGGAAAAGCAAGCCACAAATGAGCAAAGGAACACAACAGCATAGAAGATACAGAGAGGGAAGAAGAACAGGTAAGTGAGCAACACAAAAAGATGCCTACTGGTAAAATGCAAGATCTTTGATGATGGTGGCCATGGTGACTAGAGGCAGAGACCTGGAAACAATCAGCCCACTGTGGCCTCAGTTGTGTTTTGCAAGCATACCAGGGAGAAGTGAAATTCAATTCAGCCTAACTGGTTGTAAAGAATCAAAACTGGGATTGTAGAATTCCTTGGGTCAGGGCCTAGTCCTTGTCTCCCAGGCCCCAGGGCAAGGGGAGGACTCTTAAGCTATTTCCACACTGCCCTGTTATAGTGTTGTTATTCCACTTTCAACATCCTATGGAATCCTGGGGTTTGCAGTTTAGAGAGGGGTCTCAAAGGCCTCTGCTTCTTCCTCTCCTCCCTAAACTGCAAACCCCAGGATTCCATAGGATGTTGAAAGCGGAATAATAGCACTATAACAGGCTAGTGCAGAAATGGCCTTAGAGTGAGAGCACTCCCTTGAAAAGCTTTTTGTTTTGTTGTTGTTGCTGTAAGCTGTTGGCCTCTGATGCTGTAGCCTGCTTTGGAGGGGCTGCTGCACCCTCTCCAAGGTGCCCACCTCCTCTCCTTCCTTCCACTCCCAAAGTTTCTCAAATCATGGTCAGTACCAGGACTCAACAGGAGAGAGCAGCAGTGTGAGACATGTTTAGCTGCCTCAGGAGTCACTGAATGGAAGATTACTGCTTGGTGTGCTTTTCCCACTCTTTTTCTGTTCACAACTATCCCCTTTCCTCTAAATGAGGAGGAAGGTGCAGTACAATTTTTGTTCTTGATCTTGTGGTACTTGTGGCTTGGACCATTATTAATAAAGCAGTTAGCAGAGAGATCCCTATAACTCTACAATGTTATAGGGCTGCATTCCACTTTCACATCCTGTGAAATCCTGGGATTTGTAGTTTGATCAGAGACACTAGAATTCTAAATGCCTCTCCCTCAACAGCAGATCTCAGGATTCTATAGGATATTGCCATGGCAGTTAAAGTAAAATGTAGCGCTGTGACAGCTTAGTATGATAAGGATCTTAGCAGTTTGCAATTAGCAAAAAGTACAAGTGTCTTCTTTATTTCTGCTTAGGCATTTGATTCCTTTCTCTTTTAAATCTTGATTTCATTTCTCTGTTTCTCATCCACTTTCTCCTCCCCACTGCAATTCCTGCCAACACCCTTCTTCTTGCCCTTTCTCTAGCTTCTTTTTCTTTCTATTTTGTTCTTTTTTTCTCCCCCTTTGCCCCACAATTCTTAGCCAGTTCCGTCAATTCTGGCTACAACTATCTTCCTTCTTCATTCCCCATCTCTCTCTTTCGCTCTCTTACCCTCCTAGTTCTTTGATCTGTACTTTTCCTAACTCCATTCATCATCATCTTTTTTCTTTCCTCTTCTTCCTTTGCACCTTGCCAAGAAAACCTTGAAATCACCACTACAACCACCTTTTCCTCCTCCTCAAATTATTTTGTGAGTATTAGTAACATTGCTTTCAGCATGGTGCTGATCATTTTTAAGGATGAAGGAGTATTCCACAGTCTGACTGTAAAAGAAACAGAAAATGTGGCCATTGAGGGACGTTGGCTAATGAAGAGCAGAGTTTGGTAAATGTGTTTCTTACCTGGGAAATTTCTTTGGATAGACTGCAGCTCTGATATACTGTTAAAAGTGGTGCTTGCAAAGGGTGGAGGGAAATTGCTTGTTCAAAGCAGAGCTTGGCAAACTTAAATTCCAAACAGGGAAGTGCTTCCTCATTTGTTAAACGTTGTGTTTTTTAGGTGAACAACACAAACTGAACAACTATGATCAGCTATAAAAAATGAGATAGTTTCTTAAAGTTTACATTTTTTTAAAAAAAAAGTCTGAGCTATTTGGGTCATTTTCATTAATGTGAGCAAATGTAGTAATTTCAGTCTTCTATCTCTGTTTATCCTCATTGCCAACAGGAATATTACTCTTATTTCCTCATTCCACATAAGCTTTTATTATAGTTATTAAATGATTTCATTTTCTTTCTTCTTTGAAATGTCCTAAACCATAACGCATTTGACAAACACCACTTCAAGTAAGGAGATACAGCCTGATAGCTCGCGAAGCTGTCAATTCCCAGAACAAGAGAGTCTCTGAATCAAAGCGTCTAAATATGTGAGCTCTAAGTTTTCCTTTTGACAGTACCCCCAAGGAAATGACTTCTGCCTTGTTACCGCCAGTGCCAAATCCATCACAGTGAAGTTATATATATATAAAGGTAGGAAGTTATTAAGCTGAGTTGTCATTAAGTTGTTCTGAAAAGTGTTTCCCCCACCCAATAACTCATATGTATAAATGTGGGTGGTAAAGAATGACAAAAAACAGGAAAACTGGGGACTTTTTTCTGTGACTGTTGACAGTCAAAAAATCCTCCCCCAACAACAACAAAAAAACCCCCAAACCCCACCCTACCTTTTCTATACCTCACAAGAAGCTATGTATAGTGACATTTTTCCAGTCTGTAGTTGCCTCTGCACCCACTTGTTCCATTCTTTCGCGGTGCTATTTGTAGTGATTTCTTGGATTTGTACTAGAGCTCTTTTTTTCCTCCAAAATTGGGGCACGGTTTGCTAAGGTGCTACCTATGGTTTGAAGGGCCAGTTTTTTGCTCTCTGATTTTTTTTTTTAAAGAATTATAGAGTGACAGTGCAATAATGAAATGGCAGTTTTGTACTATTGTACTCTTAACTAAATGTTTTTTAAAAGAAAGGAGGAGAAAATTAGAGAACCTATTGTTCCGATATCTCTCAGTAAAATTGTTGATTCTAAATGGCAGTGAAGTCATGACTCCTAGGAGAAGCTGAGCATGGGGAGAAGGAGAACTGCAATACAAGGGAGTACAGCAGAACTGCCTTTACATGGCACACCTTGGCTGCACCAAGTTTCTGTTGTTACTTTGGGATGAAGGGCTCATTGGAGGCCAGTGCTGGCTTGTAACTGGGGCACTGAATCTGTTCTGCTTCTTATTCCAGACTTTAAAGGAGCAATCCAAAATGCAAAACCTATTTTGGGGATAGGGCTGAAACCCGTAGCAAATTCAGGACCCCAATGACATGAGATCCAGTTGCTGCTACTGTTGGATATTTTCTTTATAGAACAGAAGGCTACACAGTTCCTATTGCCTTGCCTTCTGACTAAGAGCACGGCTTGGGAAAGTTACTTTTTGGAGTTACACCACTGAGAATTGGTGTCCTATTCTGATTAGTGGCCATTCTGTCTGAGCAATTTTGGGGGATTGTAGTCCAAGTAAGTAACTTTCTCAAGCTCTGATTATGAGGATGTATGAAGCATTCTTCTACTGGCCACCAGACTCACTAGGGGTTTCCTGGAGTTGTAGTTCAAAAAGTAAATTTTGGAAGTGTTCTAGTACAACAGAACAAAGCAGGTACTGCACCTCTGATTTCTATCCAAATCTCCTCTACCATCCCTTATAGAGTTACACTGGTGGTAGAAACACACTCTGGACTGTTTTCTGAAAATTATATTTCAGGAGTGTTTGGCATGGTTGTAGCTTACTTCCCACCTCTTCTCTCTGACCTAGCTTGGATCCTGCCTTTATTCATGTTGGCTGCAGGAAAAATTTGATTATCTACAAGCTTTTAAGTACCTATGTTCTTTCCTGTCCACAACATCCGTGTCCCAAGGGCTTGAATTCTAAATGAATCAGGCAAGGCCCTATAAATCATGATCAAATACATCGTCACCACAGTGTGCAATTCATTTTGAGCTGAGGGAAGGAGGGAGGGCAGGGAGAAGAAATCTGAGGAAAGACAGGATAAAAGCACCTTCCTGAAAGACCTAGTGTAGATCAGAGATTAGTTGTCAACTTGAGCTGCTGGCACGTTATCTCACGAGCACAGGCAACAACTAGTAGTCCTGTGAAACTGCTTTATTCATAATGCTTAGATGTCTCCTCTAAGGAGTAACTTTTTTTTAAATGCCTTGTTTCTATTTATCTGAGAAGGAGGGAGGTAAAGCACAAATTTGAACCCTAAGGGGTATTATGTCTATTTCCATAAAGTTCTTACTGAACACTTGCCTCGAATTAAAATGTTCCTTGGATGAAAGCAATTAAGTGATTTGAAAAGAGGTGTCTGTGCTTTATGTCTTTAGAAATTCTATACCCTAAGTTTGCAAAAGTATGTCACAGGAACAACTAAAGCCCTCAGATTCAGTCAATGGGGTGAAACAGAGCCATGACACAGGAGCGGAAGCCTGTCTTTAGATTTTGCCATCTGCAAAACTTTCTGAAACTTGCTTATGTCAGGCCTACTTTATGATATGAGAGAATTCACAGTTCAAAGAGAACAATTTATGAAACATACATCAAAGACTTTCGGTCCCAAGTATCAGACTATAAGCTTATTACCCATAATTGTGAGCAGCTTATGTTGGAGTAGACAGACATTAATATCTTACATAGCACAGACTGCTTTATAATCTCATCATGCCTGTGCTAACTACCCTGTAAAACAGATTGTTATTTCCATTTTACAGATAAGAAACTGAGTCAGAGGCAGGTATTTGCTGCATGGCCAAGTAGGAATCTGAACCCAAGCCTAGCTCACTGTCTAGTCTTTGTAGGGGTATAACTTGGCTGCTTCTGAAGTACTTTACACCAGACTACCAAAAGTATGGACCACTGATCAAATATTATCCTTGCCATTTTTTTCAATTTTGATGTAGGTGTACAAAGCATACAGGCTAGAGACAATTGAGCCAAATATTCTCTCAGTTCTCTTATCACCACAAAAATAGTGAATGGGAGGAGGACCTCTGAAACCCCGAATCTCGCCTTTATTCATGTCTTTTCCCAGCTATTTCCCTGCACCGTTGGCACATTTTCCTCTTGGTTTCATTCTTAAAACATAGTGGCTCTTGTAGTGATTTGAGCATTGGACTGTGACTATGACCCTGGGCACCAGGGTTTGATTTCCTGCTTGACTATGGCTTTGGAAACCTTGGTTGCATCGCACACACCACCACTCAGAAAACCCCTTGGTAGGTTGCATTAGGGTATCCCTAAGCTGGAAATGACATCAAAGAACACAGTGACAACACCAGATCCTGGAAAAATTCCTTATTTGGATTATAACCCTCAGAATCCCCCAACTAGTATGCTCATTGCAGGTAGGGTGTTCTGGAAGTGATAGTTTAAAAAAGTAACTTTTTCAAGCTTTACTGTGAAGCAGAACGTCTCTGGTTCAGATGTCAACTCTGTCACACAGAGATGTGCGAAATTATGCTGGTGGCACTATCTATTTTTTTAATGACATGTTATTATGCAGTGACGGAAAATGTAGAGGTTTGGTCCAAATACGGTATGAAAGAATAAAATGAGGTGGCAGATGTGTTGAGACTTCATGAAAAAGATAGGACTGGAAAGACTATTTGAAAATATTCAGAAAATGATCAAAAACATATTTTTTGATTGTTGAGAATCCCTGATGAAAAGAATCCTGGACTAAAAAGAATCTTTTCAGCTTGGGACTTATTCTGTGCAAAATTTGCATGTGATTGTTTAGCATAGAAAGCAGCATTTTCTGCACAGGAAACTTCATTTTCTCCATGGAAAACAATAGTTCATTGCAGAAATATTAATTCCTTCACAGGAAATGCTGTTTTGTTGCGCATAAAATGCTGTAGTTGAGGATTTATTCAGTGTAAAATTCACACTTGGGAGATTTGGATAGGAAACAGCATTTTCTGTGCAGGAATTAATATTTCTGCATTGAAATATTATTCTCTATGCAGAGATTCCTGTCTTCTATGTAGAAAAATCTGTTTTCTGTGCAGAACAACCACATGTGATTTTTGTGCAGACTAAGTCCTGAATTAAGAATAGTCTTAAGAAGACTACATGATTTTTGAAGACTCTCACAGCAAGAAGAAGGTTCTAGTGTAGCTTTTATCTTTCATCGACTTTTCTCTATACAAAGATCCGCCTCTCCAGAATGGAGTTGGAAGAACCATGGAGGAACATCCAGCCAAGTTCACTCCCCTTCCTGAGTCTGAAGTGCTACAGTGTGAACTTATAGAACTAGACCAAAGAGCCCAATGCCTGAAATTCACTTGGGCAGTTACAAATGTGTAACCACCATAGTTACATTCCTATGCTGTAGCTCCAGCTCCAACCAAGCCAGCTCTTACTTACTGGGTTGCAGCTGCTGCAATTGACAGTGGTCTGTTCCCCTGTTACCCAAGAAGCAACTGGCTGATGTTCCCACGCTCTCCTGAGGGTGATCTCTGTTGCAACAGGGTCCCTGCCACAATTCCCCCTCACACAGGAGGTCAATTATGCAAGTGGAACAGTGGTAACATCAGTCAGCTGCTTCTTGAGTGATAGGGACACCCTCCCATCAATTGCAATGGCTGCTGCCTGGTAAATGGGGATCAGGGGACATCCACGGTCCTTATGTATCCCCTAAACTAGGGAATACTGTGAATACAAAACAGTCACAAATATGTAACTCTAGGTTATATATTTGTAACTGCCTAAGTGAATTCTGGCATACACATCTAAGGCCTGTACAGTGCTCACATTTCCTTTTTGTGCACTTAACATACATGCATATAAATAATGGTTTGAATGCATAGCTGCTGCTATCAAAATGTAGTGAGAGAAATCACCCAAAGGTGAACTCCCCAACATACAGAGAGCTACAGGAATATAAACTAAACCTTTTACATGGGCAAAGCAAATTAAAGTGCCTTCAGTCCAACTCTGTTCTGTGAAGGAATATATTTCGAAAAGGTTTGAGAGAGGGAGGGGAAGGTGGGGGAAATAACCCCAGCCTTATTAACCCACATAAAGAGCAATCACTATAGCAAAAAAAGAGTCAGTAATGTTGATGTTGGCATTTACCAGAAAGAAGGAGATCAAAGGCCTTTTGGCTACTCGGCAGAAAATGTTTCTTATTAGTTTGTTTGCTGAGCTTTAATGTGAGATTGCATTTACCAGCTCCCTACTGAAGCGATATTGTTGCCCTGGTCAGTAGGCCTTTTATAGTCAGTTAAGTATGCTCTCATTTATTTAGCTGCTCCTTTGGAACTTTGCGGCTGTCATTTCCTGAAGAAATAAGGAAGTTCTCCCCTTTCTTAAGGAGTTGATATTTTAAGGAATGAGAGGGAGCTAGGGTTATTTACTGATTTGTAAACTTTCCAGTTCAGGATGACTGGAGCAGGCCATGTAATTGTAAAATGGGGAGAAGGATACAGTCAGCAAATATTTTTTGCAGCAAAACAAACAACAGTATGAAGAGAAAATTGCTCAGTGCTTTCAAGATGCACTGATGTTACATTCATGACACAGTGTTGTTGACTGTCCCGGAGTAAATATGCTATCTGCATGAGATTATCACCTTCTGGCAAAATTTTGGGATGGATGCCTTGGAAAACACTATTTTTTTACCAAGCTAAATACACAAGTGTTATACCTCTGTCCAGAAGGTTTTGCCACACACTTAATTTTTGGGCTTTTTAAGTGAACACATGAGGCCAAAGACAAGACCAGCCAAAACATGAAATCTCTTTTAGGCTGGAATCCTAAACATACTTACTAGCAGTGAGTAAATGGTACTAATCTCACTGGGATGTACTTCTGTGTAAATATTGGTCAGAACTGCATAGAGAATCAGTGCTCTGGGGTCTTGATACATGAATTCCTATTTTGGGAACAAGCATAGCAATTTTATAGTGTTTCTGAGTGTTCAGAGACCTATACCCACATATATAATACACACAAACTGTCTGGTAGTTTTTAAAACAATCATGTTAAATAGTATAGGTGGGTGGGTATCTAAAACTACCTGGCAAGTTCAAGACTCAAAAGTTGTGAATTCTAGATTTGTACAGCCCCTTATAGTTGTAATTTTCTTGGTGGCAAAGAGCCATAATTGATGGCATTTGCCTCTATCCTTACTGAATTGTTCTTAATCAGGTAATGTAAATACGTCATGCAGTGGCTGCCATGTTAGTGAGGTGGCAAATTTGCTCTCAGATTTGGTCTGAACTTTAAAGGAGCTATCCAAAAGGTTCAGAACCTTGGACAGCTCTTTTACAGTTAAGACCAAAACCCAGAGCAGATTTGCCACTTCTCTGACATGGCAGTGACCAGCCATCATTGCACTATGTATTTACATTACTTGATTAAGGGGCACCATGAGCTGCTGGTGGATGTGAGGAGAAAGAGTTTTACCCTCTCCTCCTCAATTCATCATTTTCATAACCCTCTATGTGCAGAGAGGGATTTTTGGAAAGGTATATTCATGGAGAGCTTCCCCTGATTTCAAACTCTGATTTTACAGGGTTCCAAATCATGTGGAGAGCCTCCGTGGATAAAGGAGACTATTCCTTTTGGAAAGCTGTTCACTATATATGTTGGCTGGGAGGGAGGGAATGAAAAGAATGATGAGGGACACACACGAACACACACTGGAAATTGTCTTGCTGTCTGTCATAACATTTCAGCATGATATGCCTACAAAAGCAGCACCATTTTACCATGGTTGTATGTGATGCTGTACACCTATTCCTATATTCTTATTACTCGGAGTCGTTTCAGTCTTTCCCTTTTTAACTTCACCCATGTGTTTATCTATGTAAAATGTATTTTTATAGGATTACCAAACTTGAATGGACATTTCCAGATGTATGCTGAATCTTCCTTAGAATGAAGAAACAGACAACTGCTTAAAAGGATATCTCACACACCAAACCTCAACCCACCAAGTGGTAAGACTGGACCTGCTGCTGATTCCAGGAAGAATTTCTGATGAGGAGAATTGTTTGGTGATGGAATAGATTATTTCAACAGCTGTTGAAGTCTCCACTGTATATATTTAAACAGAGATTAGACGACTGCCTTGTTAGGGTTGCTTTAGCAGTGGATTCCTGCCCTGTCAGTGGGTGGACTAGATGGCCAATCCACTTTGGGATACCATTTCCGTGAGCCAACGATTTTATGATTCTACACAGACCTCAAGCTGGGAGCCAGATGCAATTTGTTAAAAATGGATTCATTACCCCTCATTTGTTAAAATTTTAAATGGCAATTTTAAAATTGGTTATGTGAGTTATTAAACAAGCTACCAGTAATTGTTACCAGCTTCAAATTATTTCTGTTGATTTAACAATTTGAACAAATTACTGAATAAAGCAAGGGATATTTCGTTAAGTCCCCTTAATGGTTCAGCATTAATGAATGAAGCTCCCTTAACAACTTAATGTTAATGCTTTAGTGCTATCACTCCTGTTTTCAAGCTCTGCCCAGCCCACAGGTGAGAATTCTTGCATGTGATTCCACCTTGCCCAGCGAACAAATGGGCTTTCCCTACTTATTTCCACAGCCAGGCCAGCTAGCCAGAGCTTCCCTGGTTCCTCCTTTCTTCTCCATAAACTCCGTAAACATGACTATGTGGCCTGGCTGAGTCCTATGGCTGGCCCCTCAGTTTATCTCTGTTGTGGCCCAGTGAAAGATTTTTCCTTTGTTTAAACTCTGTTATGTAGCTGAGGTGCAGGCCTAGCCCATAAGTGTGGCCAGCCTCCTAATCATATATTTATTTTACAACCATTATAAATCTGACCCAAACAGCAGAGAGAATTTATTTATTTAACTGGTTAACTGTTCCTTAACAGACTTCATGCACACAAGTCCACTCTTTCTTTAAAGGGAACAACTGTGGTTCTCTAGATGTTGTTGGACTGATAATCCCATGCTGTTGGCTATGTTGGCTGGATCTGCTAAAATCAAAGCTTGGAAACATGATTTTTAGGATTACAGCTATCAGAATCCTCCCACCAACATGGCCAGCAGTGATGCTGATGGAAGGATTTTGGGAGCTTCTGTCCAAAATAAGTTATTTCCCCAAACTCTAAGAAGGAATTTTAGGCCAGAAATATCTGAAAGACTACAGTTGCTTACCCAGCCATCAACTATTAGGCAAGCCTCACATTAGTATCTATTCTGTCACATCCACAACTATGTGTAATATTTACTTCATAATAGTTAGGGACAGGTCCCATCATGTAGTCTTCTAGTCTCAGATACGATTTCCTCTTTCTTATCAAAGCTTAACAAAAGGCAAAGTATTCTACTGAGCAATATGTCAGGGCCAAAGAAGAGGACAATAGTATTTACAAAGGCTGAGGCAGGGAGCCCCTTGTTAGGAAGTGGCCTGGGGTGAATTGGCTTGGTACCCTTTCCAATAGACCTTTATTCTGGCAACCGTATGCTATAACTGCCTTCCTTGGGCATGTCAACTTCAAGTCATTCTTTGAAAAGTTATGATGTCCCTAGAAATATATTGTATGTATTTATACCATGAAGGCTCAAGCTATGTACAGTGGGCTCCCTGGATCTGCAGGGTTTGTTTCTAGGACCCTTGCGGATATAAAAAAAATGTGAATGATCACATCCTATGTTATTAAATGGTGGTGACATGCAGACAGATGCCTCAGTGCATCTACATTCATGTCATCACCATTTTATGTATGAGATGTGATGATCTGCAATCAGTGGAAATCACAGATCTGAGGCCTGCAGATCCAGAAGGCTTGCTGTATAGGCATCCAAAACTTTGTAGAACTAGAATGAGACTAATTTCAACAGGAGGAGAGCAAGGGAATCTGTCCGCTGATACCACCCCATGGGACATTCTCATGGCCCAATTCTACTGCCCTCTATGCATTGGAGGGCAAAGTTCTGTAGCAAAGACCCTAATCCATGGCTGAGGAACTTCTGGCCCTCCAGATAGTCATGTAATCTCATGATCCCTTACCCACCTGACAGTGCCCCGCCAAGTGGACAGGGGCTGATGGGAATTGGAGAGCAATGGCATCTGGAGCATCAGTTTCCTTTGCCCTCCACCCCTTGCACCCATCCATGCAATTAGGTTCTCTATGTGGTTTAGAACTCATCACTATCAGGATCTCCGATCATACAAGGAATATGCAGGGAAATATCAACAGCAAAGCTACTGCTCTCACACATGGAAGTGCAACATGATGTCACACCAGGGGCACAGCAGCAGGAGAATGATGAGAAAGGTCCACACAAGTCATCACAATTCTGATTTAGGTGTAGAAAGAAAGTCCTCAGTTTAGTCTGCAGCATCACCAGGCAGAGCTAAAAAAACTCCTGCCTGAAACTCCAGAGAAAGCCCTACCAATGAGTGTCAGCAATGCTAGGCTAGACTGTACCAGCAGCCTGAGTCTGTGTAAGCCACTTTTCCATTTTCCTATCTTCCAACAGTGGGGGTGGGGCTAGGAAGTTCATCCTTGCTCTTCCTGCATAGTGGGATGATTAGAACCCTTGAACAAAGTTATCCTATGACTAAGACTCCATGAAAGGACAGATAGTGGAGCAGTAACTAGACAGTTCATACAGTCAAAACATACAAAGTATTTGCTGTTTCCTGCAACTGTGTCCCATCCACTGTCAATATTTTAGCATCAAGTAGTAACAATTACAAGTCCCTGAACATTACCATCTCTCTAACCTGCCCCAATCCTGGTGGGTGTGAAGTAGGATGATCATATGGCCAGGAAAAGAGACTTCAGGCAAAAGTTTGGCAAACAAGCTAGTAAAAGGAGCTGCTCAGTTAACAACTCTCCAGGTTAAAATAGCCTAGAATAGATTGGCAGACTCCTGTACTGAAGTGCTAGATAGCCTACCTGCAGTTCTGCTGAAAAGTACAACACCTACTGCTCCAGGAATGCATGCAGAATCACCCATCATTTCCACCAGTTCCTAACTGCCTTCGCAACTCATCCACAATGAACTCCAACCATACGAATTTCCTTATCCACCCCTTCATTGCAACCCAATGCAAGCATCCAGTTTGCAAGAATGGTCAGCAGTGTGGAAATGTAGTCTTAGTGGCAGTAATAATTTACATCCTGACTTTTTTCTGAGGCTGGGAATACATCCACACTAATATAGCAGCTTTATACCACTTTAACTGCCATGGCTGGATCACATGGAATCCTGGGATTTTTAATTTGGTGAGGTACATAGAATTCTTGAGTGTGCCAACATGAACTGCAACACTAAACTTCTCTAGTGGAAGGTTTTCAGTCCCTTGCAAACCTGCAAACCTACAAACCTACAAAGCCACAAAACTACAAACACAAAAAAAAGTGGTTTAGAAGCAGAGCCAAGGCTGTTTTTTAAAGGAAAATACATCCACTTCTACATGCTTCCATTTTGTTAACTATTTACTCACACATTTGTTGTGTGTGCAAACACCTGGGACTCCACTGTTATTTCAGAAAATTATACTCTTATAATAGGTTCAATAAGGGAACATATAAGGCTGTAAAACGGTATCAGTCAGTATGAGCATTTGCATGGGGCAGACAAGGTTTTAGAAGAAATTATCCAGCTTTGTCAGCAGCCTTTGAAAACTGATGTTATTACAATGTCTAACATGAAGCCTCTATTTCTGAAGTATCCTGGATAAATAGGAACTTAAATTGAAACCATGTTGGCTCAGAGCTCGTAAAGCATGTATGAAAAAAAACCCCTTCACTTAAAATAAAAGCATTCTTTATAATACAAATTACAACAAATTAGTGTGAGTCTTGCCCTTCTCACTGCTTTGCCTTCCTAGAAAGCAAAGGCAGCCACAAGAATCATTCTTAAAACTTCTGAGATAATAATAATAGTCAAAAGTTTGCTTGGGTCATTCAGAGACAAGAAACAATGACCAGATTTTGTAGGACCAATGGATTAAGCCCAAGATCTTCAGTCTAACAATTACCTGCCAGGTTTGAACTCATCATTGGAGACCTCATTGTTTTTACAAGCTCCCTAGCAAAAACGTAATTCAATCTATAGGTTGTTGTGGGTTTTCTGGGCTTTGAGGCACACCCATACACAACAAACTATGGATTCCAGCTGTGAAAGCCTTCAATTTGATAGTTATAACTGAGGCCATTTCCACACTACACTCTTATAGTGCGATTATTCCACTTTCAACATCCTACGGAAATTCTGGGGTTTGCAGTTTCGGGAAGGGCGGCCTGGCCCCTCCCAAAACTGCAAACCCCAGGATTCCATAGAATGTTGAAAGTGGAATAATCGTGCTATAAGAGTGTAGTGCGGAAATGGCCTGAGCTAGTTAGGCATTGGTCCTACATGGGCAGTGATTTTTGTAATGACTGGAAGCTGGTGGTGCAAATGCCAGTAAATATCATAGCTAACCTTTTGCCTTCAGGCAAGCAGCAGCATGACAATATGGCTAGACTCCCTCTTTCTGGCTGGCAGGATCTCTCTTCTTCAAGCAGGCAGCATGAGCATGAGGTTACAGTGGTCAGTCTTTTTCCTTTTGGCAGGCAGTGTCAACATGAGATCACAATGGCCAGTGGCCCTCAGGCAAGCAGCATCAGCATGAGGTCACAACAGTCTGCTTCTCTCAGCGAAATGGGCAGTTGGTAATAACTTTTTCACAGACAAGGAAATAAGCTTGTGGCTGATAGGCACAATCCATGCCTTGTGAAAGTGAATGTGTGCTGGAGATGATGGACACAAGATCACTGTTATTAAAGTGATGGACAGAGTGACAAACACTGTCTTTTTAAAAATGGCCTGCAGCATTTAGACAGAGAGAAAAAAGGTAAGAATAGCTAGCAGTTATGTACCTCCACTATTCCAGAGTTTCTGTTTGTAACAAGTACCTTGAACTGATTAGTACCTAGTAAGGTTGAGGTGGGTGAAAGAATTTGAACTCTAAAATAAAATATCGTCACAGCTTGAAGAGTACACTGGGGCTGGACCGATGTTGAAAGATAAAGCAGCAGATGAGCTGAAGAATAGCAGATGCTCTAATGCAGCGAGAATTCCATTTCTAACGTATGCCCAAAATGAGGCAAATTAGGGCTCTGAGGGCAACCAGAGGCAGCTGGGGGGCAGGAAGGAGGCAGAAGCTAGTAGAACTGGCAGTGGCATGACATCCCAGTGGGGCTTCAGCTTTCAGCCTGCAGAGAAGAAGGGGAGCTCATGGGACTCAGCAGTAGAATGTTAAAAGTCAGAACAGAGAGACAATAGCAGGTGTCACCCAGCATTTGTGCAAGAGTAGGGAAGAAAGAAAGAATATTGAAAAATATTTGAAAAAGAGTTTATTAAAAAAAGTGTTGATTGGGTGCCAGGGAACACTGATGAGGAGAAACTTGCACTGATGAACATCATCCCAGTTTTGGATTTCTTTTGCACAAAATTCATACACTTTTGTTTTGTTTTGTTTGGCAGGAAATGGGATTTTTTCTGCAGGAAACAGCATGTAGAAAGATAGTTTTCTGTGCAGAAAAAGCTGATTCCGGCATGGAAAATGCTGTTTTCTGTTTAAAAATGTCACCTGTGAATTTTGCAGAGAATAAATCCTGAACTGCAACCAGTTTTCAACAACAGTACAATTTTCAATGACTTGGCTCCATAAGGAAGAAAATTCCTAAAATTATTCATTGCTTCCTTTGAAGATGAATTTAGTGAAGACTTACATCCCTGTGCAGGAGTGGGAAACAGAAATTGTGTGCCTACACAGGTAAGATAAGCTGGACTTACCACACAATGAGAAGAGGGGCAGAGAAAGAATCTATCTGTTTGTCTGTCTGTCCATCTATCTTCTTATAGAAGATAGGCCAAGACCTCTATTGCTTCAGTGTAGGATAAATATTTGCTGATAGAGTTACAGTATACAAACCCTATACTCAATATAGCAGAATGTATGTGAATCAGTGGTCAATGTGTGTGCAAAAGGCAATGCATAGTGGTCTTGCCAATTCACATACTGTTCTGTGTATTTAGTGTATCACTGTATGTACAATGGTTAATTGCACATTGAGCCCCCCAAATAAATAAATATAAAACCCCACATTACACAGCTTATGCTCATGTATGCCACTAACAGGATGACACAGAAACCTGTATTCTAAAGTTACTTCTAAAGCACACAAGACAAATATGTTTTAGAACATCAAACATACAAATATATGTGAGTGCATTTCTTATCACTCTTTTTTCAGGAAGTAATTGTACTTACAGGTGCAATAAAAAGAGGAAGGAAGGAAGAGAAAAAGGAAAATAAAAAGAAGCTTTGAGAGGGACAGCTGATTAGCGTGAAGTAACAGTGAGGCAAATGTGCAAGTAAGGAAATTCAAAGTATAAATTACCCAGTTCAAAAAGCTTTACCACTGAGGTGGGACAGGATTTCAGATTTGGCTGTCACAAAAAATACAGTTTGCCACGTGCTCTTGTAGCTCCCTAACTAAGCAAAAGAAAAGTACATTTGAGAAGAAGGAAGGAGTCAGAAGTACAAGGGAGGTCTTGGTATAGACTGTAGTACTATTCTGACTCCCTCTTGGCTGGAAATCATACTTTCAAGCATGACTCCATGTTAGGGAGGAGGAGATCAGTAGTTTTCTTCGTGATTTGAATTAACTCTTCATCAGACTGAAGACAGTATATTCCTTTTCAGTTTTTTCTCCTCTCTGTTTCCCCCTGCTTCCCTCTATTGTTCATATTGTGTTGAATTTTAGCACATAAAATGAGGACAGCCTTTTGTTGTCACTCTGCAAATTACTGGGCATAGTAATGCTGCAATGATAATTGTGCTAGAGCAAATAAAGGAATTTTTTTTCACATAGGGTTTGTTTGTGTGATCCCAGCCATAAGTGCATTTATATGAAGGAGGACAGTCTTGATCATAGAGCTGGTGGAGACAATACAGACAATTTTCACATAGAAGCCCATGTTTATAGTATGCATGCTTCCACACGATCTCATCCTCCCAGCAGTGAGCCTACCAATAGCCTACATGTTCCTGCAGGTGAAAGCAATGTGACTATGAGCCAAAGTTACAGCTGTAGCAGTGATTATGACTTATAAGTTATTATCTGATTATTTGAAAGACTATATTTTCCCACACAAGCCCGTCCTTCAGAGGCATGTTTGGTGAACAGATGTAAGTGGGCTATCTCACTGGTTGCTTCTGGACTGTGGAACTGTTCTACAGTGAAGGCTGGACTCATCCCTTCCCTGTTGGTCTTCTGCTGAAAGGTAGATTTTCTACTGAAGCAAGACTTCATCAACTGACTGACTGATATGGACAGAGATTTCAAATAGATGTGCTGGAATTCTCACTATTTTAATTTTATGTACTATTACATAGAAGTTTTCCTTTTTTTTTTTTGCAATTACTTCCATGTCCAGTTTAATTTATACTTTAATATGAAGCATTTATCGTCTTTTTACAGAGAGCTGTCGTTGTTGTTCTGCTGCTGTTGGAGGCTACTTTCTATGTTAGATTCATAATCTAGAGTTATAGATCTGTAACTGCTCTGTAACCATCAATCTTCCATATCACAGTACAGTTGCTACAAACACAAAGGACCTTCCCAAAGCTACCTTAACAGCCAGCAGCTACATTAAACAATGGAGTTCTGTTCTGGTGTTTGGGGTACAGCAGGATGTTGTTTCCACCCCCCATTGATTTCTGATGTGACAATCAGAAGCAGGACCCCTGACACAACCTCATGTTACACCAGAAACTGCTGGTGAAAGGGGGCTGGAAATGTTGTCTTCTTGTACTTCAATCACCAGCAGAACAGACTTGCTTGGTATGTGTCCTGGCTGTTAAGGTAGATTTGGTGCACTGAGTCAAGAGACAAAACATAGTAAAATAATTAATAAAATACAAAAATAAATAAATACAAGTTTATGCATTGAAACATAGCACAGGTACACTAGCACATATACTATTGATGTTAGCCACTGGTGAACCTAAGAGAACAGATTAGTGTAGAACACTGGTGTGTTACACTAGGTCAATGGTAGAGACAAAAGCAGATTTCAAACACAGGGCTTTTCCTATTAACTGTATTCCATTCTCAGATTACTTGAGTTGCTATTGAAGCAAATCCAGAATTGGTCACATGGAGTTTTGCAGAAGTCAGCTTCTGCAGGCACTTGAGAGAATGACATGCCAGAAAAATGTTGACATGCCAAAGACCAGTGAGGAAAATGGTCATGTCCTTTACTAATCAGACACTCTATAACACATCCTCACAGAGATGGTATCAGTTAATGGCATCTGAAAGACACTTTGAACATACCATTGCACTTTAGAGATGAAAGCAAATGTACAATGTGTGAAGCACCAGAAGGAAGTAGAGGCCAACTCTGCAGCGCATGCTGGAACTTGCCAACAGACGGCCTGTAACTGGAGACAACAGCTTTGTCCATGGACAGAAAAGAATGAAGGGGGGGCGGGCTAAGGGACGTGTATGATGAACAAGGCTTTTGCATATGAAGCTCAAATCCCCTCCCAACCCCCAAGAAATCTCTTCACCTGCCTTAGAGAATCAGTGTTTCAAGTTCATGGCCAGAATTGTGAAACAACCACATTTTTAAACAATCTTGCTTTCTGTATGAACTGAGCAGCAAATAAGGCACCCAGGGAAACATCTAGGGTTCTTTTTTTTTTTTATAGCCAAGGGAGTAATCGCTAATGTTCTAATTTTCAAAGACTTCTAGCAATGTGAAAATGTGGCATGGAGATAAGGAGGTACAGGGAGTTAAAAGACTTCTTGGAAGCACAGAATCTCTTAGGGATATCTAACTGAGCTCAGTATTGTGTTTAAGGTTTTGAAGACATTATTAAGAAGTGTACTGTAAAAATAATATACAGCAAATTATTATTGCTGACTCCAATGGCAGACTTCATAGATCTAGGTAACATAAAACAAACACCCAAACAGTTCAATGAGGGAGAATTCTGATCACAGACATTCCACTTTTCTTCTGGCACAGGCATCACTGATCACCAATTCAATTACCTTTACCTAAAGAAATATTAGATTAATGGTAGGAACAT
Source organism: Ctenosaura bakeri (assembly GCA_948474755.1). Classification (NCBI taxonomy): domain Eukaryota; kingdom Metazoa; phylum Chordata; class Lepidosauria; order Squamata; family Iguanidae; genus Ctenosaura; species Ctenosaura bakeri. The sequence goes on along the minus strand of CAOLHI010001386.1, from coordinate 410,539 downwards.
AAAGGTGCTGTACAATGTGACAACCTTGTTTTTACCAGACTCCCTCCTTAGCCTGAAGATCTCACATCCATGTTCCCCCAGGATTGTAGACTCACTGAAATATTTTTTTGTTTTGCCAGAATGAAAGCAACAATGCCAGAGATCTAATCAGGTGGTGACACTGAAGACTCTTATGGCATGTTAGGTACATGGAAAAGGCTAATCCTATGGCCTTTTGTGCCAATTAGCTTTTTAGAAACAGAAATCTAAGGCAGGGAAGCTAGTCCTTAAATGGATCTGACAATCATTCAGCTTTAAAGCTGTAATCCTACATATACTTCCTTGAATGTAAGTCCCACTAAACTCAGGATGCTCTGACATTTTCTGTGCTTGGAATGCCACAATTGCTGCACTAGATGAGCAACTTATATTGAAAGAAAAGGGTACAAGATTAATGGTTAACAGGGAGGGACTTGTGGATTAGGTGTGATAAATTGGAAATTTGTCACCAGCTCAGATATTATTCTAAGTTGTAGAAGAACTTGGGTAATGACTACAATTGTTTCCTTTAGGCAAGCATTACAAGTGCAGAAGCTTGTTTTCTATGGCTATTTCCGCAGTAGTAGACTGTTATAGCGCTATTATACCACTTTCAACATCCTATGGAATCCTGGGGTTTGTAGTTTAGGGAGGGCCGGCCGGCGTCTCCCTAAACTGCAAACCACAGGATTCCATAGGATGTTGACAGTGGTATAATAGAGCTATAACAGCCTACTGAGGAAATGGCCTATGTTGAGTCTAACAAATCAAATGAGGAGTACCCCCACTCATATCTTTTGGAAAGTTGTCTAACTGCACGTAACAAGCAGTTGGCTATACATTATTCAGCTAGGCCCTCTTTGGCTCATGATATACTCAGTACTGAAATGAGTCCACTAATCAAAATAGGATAGCCATCACCATATTATGCATTCCACTCCCCTTTCCCTTCCCTTCCCACCACACAAAGCTCAACTTTACACATGGCTGTTTTGGCAGTCTTGCTGGCATTCACCACAAAATTCCTCTTGCATGACATTATTACAAGTGATTCTTCAATATCAGGTTTGAATCACCTGACAGGCAGCATGCTCACTGAGCCATTTTGCCCACAAACACACACCTCTATTGAGCTTTGTTGTGTTTGTCATTTTTTAAAAAAAGATTGGATATCTGAATTCTTCAAAACAAAGCAAAATTAAACTTTTAATTAGTGACCTTCCTTTAGAAAGGTAGGGTACTTCACATGCCTTCTTGGAGTCACTTTCCTGCTAACTGACAGAGATAATCTGTGGTAGGAAAAGGTAGGAGAACTACCCAGAATATATTCCCAAAGTAGCCTCTTATTGGAGTATAATACTGTGTGTATGATGCACTGAGAAGAAAAATGAACCATAGGTAAAAAGGAAGACTTCTAAATAGAAGTGCCAGGATTTGATCTGGTGTAATGTTCCACATAAATACACTATAGTCATTTGTCCTTCTAGAAAAGTAGTTAGGTTGCATATAATGGAGATGAGGAACAACACATATCTGGATAGTTGAAATCTCCCATTACTACTGCATCTCTCCATTTTGAATGTGTGGTCATCTGCTCTAGGAAGGCATCATCCAAATCCTTAGACTGGCTTGGAGGTCTGTAGTATACCCCCACAATAACATCCCTATTGTTTCTTGCCCCCTTAATTCTTACTCAGATGCTCTCGACCTAGCTTCCTGGATTTAAGTCAAGGATCTCTTCACAGGTGAAAATATCCAGTCTCAGCATTCTCTCTCCCCCGCATCTTGTTATTAGAACAAGTGGGCAAATAGCCAGATAGGGCTTCCTTTTGTCTCCTGCATGCTAGATCTTCTCCATTTGCCTTTCTCTGTCTTTTATTGCATGATCATAAATACCTTTGGTTTTCAGGTGATCAGATCATGTGACCCAGGACTGTGCTTGGGTCATTGGTCTTATAAAGTTAAGACCCCTCCTTGCTTGCTCTCTCTCTATTCCTCTTTGTTCTCAAGGCTGCTTTCTCTGAACTCTTTGCATGATGGTGAGTTAAGACCGAAGATTCTCCTATTCATTAGTTAGACAGGTAGCAGGCTCTCAATACTGATGTAAATGAAGAACCCATTAGTAAAGTATTTTAAGTCTTTTATTCAAAGCTACCTGTGTTCGTGTTTATTGCATCAGTCAGCCTGAAGCCACAAGTCATTAGACAAGCTTTTAAACGTTTCTCTGTGTAACTCTGCTAAATGGAGGCTGAATCCTAACAGTTTTAGTCTCATTTTCCTACAGGCATCATCCAAATCCTTAGGCTGGCTTGGAGGTCTGTAGTATACCCCCACAATAACATCCCTATTGTTTCTTGCCCCCTTAATTCTTACTCAGATGCTCTCGGCCTAGCTTCCTGGATTTAAGTCATGGATCTCTTCACAGGTGAAAATATCCATGACATATCAAACTCCTCTTCCTCCTTTCTTGTTTGGTCTATTTCTGCAAACAAGAAAGGAGTAGTAGTAGCTTACACTTAGGCAGAAAAAATGGAATGCACAAATATAGGATGCGGGACACGTGACTGGATAACAGTATGTATGAAAGGGATCTAGAGTCTTGGTGAACCATGAGCTGAATATAAGTCAGCAGTGTGATACGGCAGCCAAGAAAGTAAACACGATTCTTGGTTACGTCAATAGGAGTATGGTGTCTAGATCGAAGGAAGTAATGGTACCACTCTATTCTGCTTTGGTTAGACCTCATCTGGAATACTGTGTTCAGTTCTGAGCACCTCATTTCAAGAAGGATATGAACAAGCTGGAGTGTGTCCAGAGGAGGGCGACCAAAATGGGAAGGGTCTGGAAGGCATGCTCTATGAGGAGCAGCTTAGGGAGCTGGGTATGTTTCATCTGCAGAAAAGAAGGTTAAGAGGGGACATGATAGTCATGTTTAAATATTTGAAGGGATGTCATGTCAAGAAGGGAGCTGGCTTGTTTTCCACTGCTCCAGAGACTAGGACAAGGAGCAAGCAATTCAAGTGGCAGGAAAGGAGATTCCATCTGAACCCCAGGAAGAACTTCCTGGTGATCAGAGCTGTACAGAGGTGGAATATGCTGCCTCAGAGTGTGATGGAGTCTCCTTCTTTGGCAGTTTTTAAGCAGAGGTTGGATGGCTATCGGGGAGTCCTTGATTTGGGTTCCTGCATGACAGTGGGTTGGACTGGATGACCCCTGTTGTCTCTTCCAACTCTATAACTCTATGACTCTAAGATTCTATGAAATTGTTCATTCTTCGAATATGAGCAATATCAGGAGTTTGGATGTTTTTCTTAAGCATATGTCAATTTGAAAGCATTTTTTTTATATGCAACCAAACTATTAGAGATGAGGTGTGTGTGAAATGGATTAAAATTAAAGTATTACCTCTTTCTCCTGTGCCATTTTCCTAAGTAACCCCTTAATCAACTGCTATTTGCTCCATAGAAGAAAACAGACAAGATGTAGCATGGCTAATTCTGAAATGCTAGAAGTGACATCTTCCTATAAGCTGTGGATGTGTCTAAGTATAAGATGTTTGGTAATTCTTGCAAAGAGAATGTATCCGCGGGATCACTATAGGCAGTGCTTGGAACTGACTCATATAACTCATAGCCCTTGCCACAAGAAACAATGCAAAACAAACACCTTTTTAATCCCATCAACTGGCAACTAACTGGAACCCAGAGAACTTTATAACCATGCAAGGTGGGGCAAATATGCCAATCCCCCAAATCTAGCAATCAAGGCCAAGAGCTTAACTATGATACAGTCTTGGGCAGAAGTTGGAATGCTGCTTTTAACAAGAATGAATAAAATGAGCTACTGAAACCTTCCATAACCGAACAAGGGTAGATGATGCTGAGGGACCCAGGGCATCATCTTACCACTGCTCAGTTTGCTGCTGGGGAAAAATCAGTGGTCTCTGACTTTCTCTTTGGGAAAAAATATTTTCTCTGGTCTCTGAACATCCCCACCTTCTAAACAAGCCAAGACTCTGATATGAGGTGATCTGTTCAAAGGGATGGGACAGACTGGCCAGCTTCATTCTTAGCCCACAGTAATTACTCCCCTTCATCTGTTTCCTGGCTCCCCCCCCCAGCCTGCCTTGCCCAGTGGCCTTCCCAGTCCAAGACAGGAACTTTTGGGGGCTGCACTGGCCCTCTCAATGGCAGGTGTTTCACAAAAGCAAACCACCACCCCATTCCTTCCCTGCCAAAGCCTTTACAACAGCTAATCTCTGCTTTTCATAAACAGATGCTTTTGTACCAACTGCTTGATTTGGGTTTACAGGAATGAACCTTTTTTCATAAGCCGTAATGAGTGCCCAGAATGGGTGGGTATGGGATTGGTTGGGCAGGGGAGTGAGTAGGAAACCTTGTAAATTTGACTGGCTGAATTAGGTGAGGTAATTTGTTTGATTAAGGTTGTAATCAAAGCTTCAGTTGTCAAAGCACTGTGTGGTACAAACCCTTCTGATTTGACAGTGCTTACTGGCAATGAAGAAGCTCAAGGCCTAGACGGTTGCTAACTAATGTCTGCAAGAATGTGATCTACCTATAGTATGTAGGCAATGCAGTAAATGACAGTTACAAACCACAAAGGATCTGCTACAAGGAAAACAGAGGTTCTTTGCCTTACAGACCTTTCAGACTCAGGTAAAACAAAAGATCATAAGTTTTTATTGTTAAAGGCTAAACTCAACACTCTATTCTGCTTGTCCCCCACCCTATTCCCCACTTTGGCACTACTGTAATATCGTCTTGTCAGTTCTGAGACATGTTGGCCTATGTTGCAACCACTTATGGATAGTCAGCCTGTGAAGGTACTAAAATGGTTTGTTTCTGTTGATATATGTCTTTGTAGAGTATTTCAGTGGAAGAGCAAATAAAAGGAAACCTCAAGCAATTCTGATTTCCAGGAATGTCCAGTCTTAACTCCTAAATATCTGTCCAGAGGTGGTATTTAACTTTTATCCTCTAATCATTCATACATCAGGTTTTAAATGAAAGGACCTGTGTTCAGAATACTTGAAGCCTGCACTGTTTGTGTCTGTGTGTACAATAAAAATGTAGGGGGGGGGCAGATGAATGTTTTTGTATGCAGTCTACAACAAATTATGGAAATTGTCCAGGTTAAATTATTTGTATCTCTTGTTCAGGGTTTGAGATAGTCTCAGTGTTACTTGGTATGTAGACAGAGCAAGGCTATAGATAACATTATCCTGATTCAATATAAGCAGTTCACAATGAAGGAAGATGATACACTCTGGAGAGAAATAAGCATTATACTTTTTAATGATCTGTGTGGGTACTTTCCCACTTAAATTGTTGGACAATTGATGCTCTAAACACTCACAGGACACCCTCAAGATAACCGAGTGACATAAGCAAGTGACTATCTAGTTCAGTATATTCTGTGGCATCATAAGATAAATGCAATTCAATAACTGGTCATGAGGTAATTGTCACCTAGCAGAACTTCTTACTATCAGATAAATCTGCAACATTGTGGATTTTTATGGAGCCATTTTCTCTAATACTATTTTGCTTTCATAGAATCATAGAATCATAGAGTTGGAAGAGACCACAGTGGCCATCGAGTCCAACCCCCTGCTATGCAAGAGAACACACTCAAAGCAGCCCCAGCAAATGGCCGTTTAAAAAACTCCAAAGAAGAGGGCTCCACCACACTCTGAGGCAGCATATTCCACTGTCAAACGGCCCTTACCATCAAGACGTTTTTCCTGATGTTTAGATGAAACCTCTTTTCCCGTAGTTTGAATCTATTGCTTTGTGTCCTAGTCTCTGAAGCAGCAGAAAACAAGCTTGCTCCATCTTCAACATGATAGTCCTTCAAATATTTAAACATGGTGATCATGTCACCTCTTAACCTTCTTTTCATCAGGCTAAACATACCTAGCTCTCTAAGCCACTTCTCATAGGGCATGGTTTCCAGACCCTTCATAATTTTGGTGGCCTCCTTTGGACATGTTCCAGCTTGTCAATATCCTTCTTGTATTGTGGTGTCCAGAACTGTACACAGTATTCCCGCTGAGGTCTAACCAAGTGCTTTCTTGGCTTATTTTGCTACTAAGGTTTATATGCACTACCATTTCCATACTTTCCTCATCACTCCTGTTGGTGTAAAGTAGTAATTGTTGCCCAACAGGAATGTGTCTCTCATGAGGCACAGTGATGTGGCCAACTCAGATGGCAGCTGCTAGAGAGGATACAGAATGCTGGCAAGGTCCTGTAGGATACTGTTCTGTCACCAGTATCAAAATAAGATCCAATGGCCAGACCAGTTGGCTTCTGTAGATGGAAAGAGGGAGGCTGCCTTGTCCTTTGTTATCAGGCAGCAAATATTTTGGCCTAGCTGTGCTGCTCAAGGTCACTAAATAGACGAATGCAAAAACTCTTTGTGATGAACAGATGCAGTTCATAGACTCACAGTTGGAAAGAAAATGGTTTTACAATTTTTAAGAAGAAAACATGGAACCTTCTTGAAAAACAGGCAGAAAGGAAAGGCTTTATAGAAATTACAGAAATGTCACAGTCATACAGTAGCTGCAGAGACATCCAAGAGCTCCCAACATTTCTCAACTCTGGTTAAAACATAAGGAAGTCTGAACACCAGCCAAAGTGACCATGGCACACAGCTTACCTATCTCATTCATGTATCATGCTGTAGACATCTAGCACTGACAGATTACCTTCTGAATCTTTTTTTATGATTATAATAGTAGCCTGAGACATAAAAAGGCTCTTGTGCTTATACTGTACAAACAGTGCCTGCCCCAAAGACCTTGCAGTCTAGGCATATGAGACAGACAAAGATCCCATTGTCACCCTTATTTTATAGAAGGGGAGTCAGGCCCCAGAGCAATGAGGTGAAGAATTCCAAGATGATACTGCCTGGCCTCTCCCAGTCAATGAAGTGCATGGTTTGAATGAACAGAGCCCACAGAGATGCTGAAGGACAAAGTGGTCTCACTGTCAAGCCCGGCTGATCAGAAACATGCGACAGCCAAAGACTGCTTAGTGGCTGCAGATAAATACAAATTAATACGAAGGTGCACAGAGAAGACAAAGCAGAAAGAAACTTACATTTTGAACTACTGGGCAAGAAAGCTAGCTTATAGTTAGGTGTACCAGTTGTGCCAAGGCATCAGAGATGTCATTGTGCCTATCGGAACTCAACTGAGCCCTTAAGGACCAGCAGATTACATCAAGTCAGCAGTTTTATGGGGGAGATATCTTCCTGGGATTGGGATGTGTGACATCTTTAGGAGTATGAGTGTGGGTTGTGGTTGACAGGCCTGTTTTCATTCATCTGGTAGATCTAGGAACCCCCTAATCATGGTGGGTATGGGGGCAACAGTTGCTCCAGGCCTGCCCCAAGCATAATTACCCTCTGCCCCACAGGGTAATTATTACAACTGCCATTTCAGCAACATCTCATTGCCTGACATTTCAGGGCCAAAACCTGAGAGCAGGGTACAGGTCTTTGTGAAGTTAGAGCAGTAGCCATTCCATTGAAACCCCTCTGCTAGGGCATGCACAATAAATAGGTTCTTGAGTAGGAGTGCTGGCACTCTACTCCTTGCCTTCATCCAAATGCCATGAAGGGCTCATATGCACAAACTTACTGTCTCCTTTTTCACCAGTTTTCTGGTGCAACCAACATTGTACAGGTGCAACATACTGAGCTGGAGAACCCTGGTGCCAATTAGGAAGGGGTGGAGATAGTTGCTTAGGCTTTAAAAATCAAGCGTTTTCCTTCTCCAATGCCACTTGACATGAGATTTAAGCTTCCCAGATCTCAGGGTCTGGGCCTAAGTCTGCAGACCTGGGTTCTCTCCTCTGATTTTTAGGATGAGGGAGTGTAATCTCAGGGAAAAAGCATTGCATTAACAATTACAAATATATTATGTATTCTTGTCCCACCCTTATCCCCTGCTGTCGCTCCACGCTGCTTTAGGGTAACTATTGTAAACTGTTTTCAGTTCAGAGTAGACCTTGGGAAACTTGGTTAGTCTGCAACTGCCATCCATTTATAAAAGCCATGTTTGCAAAAATATTCATAAAACAGAGCTTGGCAAAGTATATCTTTTCTGTTCAAAGCAGAGCTTGGAAGATTAATTTCAAGTGCAAGGAATGTTTTTCTCATTTGTCGGACTTTAAAAAAAAATGGAATGGCATGCTCTGAGCAGCTGTGGTCACTGCTAAATGTATCACAGATAATATTACCAGAGTTTGTCAACTGTGACAACAAGAGGCATCTCTAGGTCTCAGGTTTGGGCTCTGAAATTTCAGGGGTTGAGATGCTTTGGACCTGGGAACTCTGTTGAGATTTTTTCCCCTCCCTTCCTGAACACCTTAAAAAGCACAACAGTCCCTTGAGATTTCAGCCAGTGGCTTCACACCTGGCAACCCTAGACTATATGTACAGACCACCATTTTTTTTATTCAAACGTGGCATCTGGTACCCTTATGAAGAACTATGTTATCCAGCTTGTTTAATATGGGGACCATTATTGGTTAAGGTATCCTGGATATCTAATTCATCAGGTTGGAAGGGAACATATTTCTAGACATAGCCTTTTGGGCACCATCAGCCTACTTCATTCACAGAATACCTCCAGTATTTCCCTACCACGCCTTCCTTCTCTTCCGACTTTTATGCAGCAAATCTGCAAAAAAGAAAAAGGAAAGAAGGAACAGCTGTAGCAGGCCTTCTGGCTGATAACAACAGCCCTTAAACTGGAAGCACCCGATAACATTGCTTAATTGTGGTATAACCACAGGATTAGAGATGTTTAATACTCAGAACTGGTAGAAAATATCTGAGACTAGAATCTTAGCTGGAATGATAGAGGATAACATGAGATCTTCCAGATCTTCCAGCTAATTAGTTGTGATGGTATACCTAAAGGGAAATATGCCCTCTCACATATTGCCTCTTTGACAACCACACCACATTCATCCAGTCAGAGGATTAAACATATGCACACCTGCAGGTAGAGAAGAATGTTACTGGCAGAGGGACGAGAACCACTGCTATGAGATGTGGGAGTAGGGAGGGGCTATGACTCAGGTACAGGTGTCGTTCCGAGGAGCAGGCCCTGAAGCCAAGTGAGGACATATTGATATTTCTTCACATGAACACTTTCAGTGCAATGAAAAAGAGTGAGGCTTAAATAGTTCCTACTGTGAGATCCTAGTGGACAGTTTTCTCCTTGACCCTGATGTCATGCACTATCTTTAGTTCAAAGATTATTTCTGACAAGAATAACTATTATTATTATTATTATTATTATTATTATTATTATTATTATTATTATTACGACTACTACTACTACTACTATTATTATCTTGGGCCATTTCCACACTACACTATTTTAGTGCTCTTATTCCACTTTTAACATCCTATGGAATCCTGGGGTTTGCAGTTTAGGGAGAGGCATTTAGAATTGCCAGCCAGAGAGCTCTTTGACCTCAGTAAACTACAAACCCCAGAATTCCACAGGAGGTTGAAAGTAGAATAATAGCACTATAACAGTGTAGGGTAGAAATGGCCTTGGTTTCAGTTTACTGCCTGGAGTTTTGGAGCTTCCATGATTCAGATTCTATCCAAGCATCTAGGAAACAGTGAAGTACTACAGGGTAATGTTCCAAGCTTTGTTACTTATTGTAATTGTGCTATTGTGATCCCATCTATGGCAATTTCATTCAGATGTTCCATCATTCTATTTGGAACTGTTCTCAGTGCAGTGCACCACTGGAACCACACTTGTTTTCTTTTACCAGAGGGGTTAAATCTCAGTTTTGTAAATCTTGACATTTCATAATCTTTTCATAGACTCATACAGTTAGAATTGGTCCTATAAGTGATTCAAGTCCAACCTGCTGCTCAATGCAAGATCTCCAGCTAGAGTAACTCTAGCAGGTAGCTCTCCAGCCTCTTTTTGAAGACATCTTATAAAAGAAAAACCAATATAATCTTTTGGAAACATTGGAACCTGTTAATAATTTTTTAAAAGATAAGGGAATTGATATATCATTTATTAGTTTTGATTAGTAGTATATGTTAAACTTATCAAAGGAAACAACATCTTTCAGATTATATATGTATAACAGAAGTTGTTATGTGAATTTTGACTTATAGTCTGTGCTGGGAGAGTTGGAAACCATTTTTTAGAATTAAGTTTGGAGATGGTAAATGTGTGGGTGTTCTAAACTAGTGTTAGGGGGTAGTTTGGTATCATATTGTAGTGTTATATAGTGTTGTGTTATGTAACATCATACATACAGAAAAATCAAAAATACATTAAAAAATACCACCTGAGCCTCTGGATTCCTAACTTCATAGGGCTTCAAAGTCCAAGATGATCTGCTCAAAGGTATTCTTTGCAGTGTCATTGGCGCTCACATGAATCAGAAGAAAGGGGTAGTGCTCTGTGTTCTTGATGAGCTTCAGAAATCTGTCAGTGACATCCTGGATATGTGTGCCAGGAAGACTGATTCATCTGATTCCTGATTAATCTGTCTGCCTGGCACACATTTCCCTCTATAGCCCTGAGTGATGGATCTCCTACCACCAGCATTTTTCTTTTCTTCCTGCTTCATTTGATGGTTAGGTTGGCTCCTTCTCTGAGATGCAGTGTCTCTTGCTGCTGTTTTCTTGCTTGTGCCTCTTTACCACCCTGGGAAGATGTAGCAAGCAACTGCTTAGTTGTGTAGCAATGGGGGGACGGAGGGGGCGATTTGCCCCAGGCAGCAATATTTTTGGGGTGTCCCGGCCCATAGCCACACCCCTGAGTACACTGGCCATGCCCCCTGCACCACAGCCACGCCTCCATGCACAGTGGCCACGCACCCTCCTGCCCACCCTCCACACACTTCAAGCTCCGCCACTGCTTAGGAATGGTTCCCAATCCCTTGTGCAGGATCAGCTCCTGATGGTGTCTGTCCTCCATGGTGCTCCCTCAGTGTTACAGCCCTCTTTGTTTTCATTGGCAGCTTCTTTTCCTCTTCTTTGCCATAAATTCTTTTGTTCCCTGGGACTGTCACATCTATAAGCCAAAATTCCTTTTTCTCAGTCATGGTTATATCTGTTCTAATTGTTTTTCAGTTTGACTCTTAGGCCATTTCTGCCCTTCATTGTTATAGTGCTATTATTCCATTATTCCTATTATTATTTCTATTACTATTATTATTCCTGCTCCCATTAAGTGTTTTAAGAGGAAGTAAATCTGGCTGGGACCTGGGGAGGAGGAATGGCCAGCTAAAGGCTGGAAGTCACAGAAGAGAGAATCAGATAGAAGACCATCCCAGTCCAAAGCCTTTGCAATTTTAATAGCAGCCAGTGTCAGCCGTTGATAACAATAGTCAAAATTTCCAAGGAATTATTTTTGTTTCATCTACCAGCCTTAAGACTGAGTGAGTTAGTAATTTTTCACGATTGTTAAATATGGTATCATATGATACAGGTTACCAAAAGCAAAAATGAAAGTATTGCCAGGCAAGTAGTTATGTTATATTTGCAGGAAAAAAAAAAGGGCTTGGGGAAACTTAAAAGGCTGGCAAATTTGATTTGTATTGTTAAATGCAAACAAACAAACAAACAAACAAGTAAATAAATAAATAAGCAAGCAAGCAAGCAAACAATAAGAGTTTTTTTAATATCAGTTCCCTCTGAGCTCATTTATTACACTCCTGACCCTCCCAACTGTGTGCCCATTTCCCAGCTGACATCATACTGCATGCATCTGATATAATGGACTTTGTTGCTGTGTGCCTTCAAGTTGTTTCCAACTTATGGTGACCTAACAGAAGGTTTTCTAGGGCTGAGAGTGTATGATGTCCCCAAGATCATCCTGTAGGTTTATGTGGTTGAATGGGAAATTGAACCCTCGTCTCCTGGGTTATAGCCCTTTTTGCACAGTATTTGCTATGCGAAAGAGGGCCTGGAGTGTCGCGTGATTGCGAGGAGCGATCTGCATGATGCACGCACAATTGTGCGGCACGGCAGGGGCCGATAGTGCACCTTTTCATTTTTGGCTAGAAGCCAAAAATGATGCATGATTGTGCATTTCTCCCGGCCCCCGTGCGCACTTATCTGGCATGTGGAGCCTCTGGAGCTGTGCCAGTTGTGCTTCCTGTCCCAGCGCAGCCTGGGAAGGTCCTAGGCTGCACAGCAGAAGGAAAAGGCCGGGCTTTCATTCGAGCAGGCAGCTCGTGCAGAGCTGAAGCAGCAGGGAAGGGAGATCCTTTCAGCAGAGGCTGCTTGCGCGATCCCCTCACCCCAGCGCCAGAATAAGCTAAGGTGCGGAAAGGGCCATAGTCCAGTACTCAAACCACTACACTACACTGGCTCTATTATAATGGACTACAGTCCACAAAAATTTATATCACAGTATAGCCTGTTAATCTTTCAAGTGCCACAAGACTATTTTGGAATTAAATTATTACATTCCCTTTAAAAAGCAAGCAGGTAAACAAGCACCAAGAAGTGATCAATCCCCTCCACAACAACCAGCAATAATTTTATAACTGATTAATAGAGGCATGTGGTTAGAGGTGCCAGAAGCTGTTTAAATAAGCTACACACTGATTCATCTTAAGGCATTTCCGCACTGCACTGTTGTAGTGCTATTATTCCGCTATCAACATCCTGTGAAATCCTGGGCTTTGCAGTTTTCTGAGGCCAAAGAGCTCTCTGGCTGAGAATTCTAAAGGCCCCTCCCCAAACTGCAAACCCCCAAGATTCCATAGGATGTTGAAAGTGGAATAATAGCACTACAACAGTGTAGGGTGGAAATGTCCTTAGTTAAAAACTAAACTTTGCACAGACTAATGTGCTCCTCCCTTTTAGGTGAGGGGAGTTTGCTCCTAAATGTACAAAAATCCTATAGACTTAATAGGCCATTAGAAGAGGTGAACTAGGGGGCAGGTCTGCTTTTCTTGTTTTGTTGGGGTGTCTTTTCACAAGTTTCCTGATGTTACAGAGTGATCCTGTTAATTACATGCTTCCCTGTTCCTTCAGACTTTATGTTGCCTTCCCAAGGATTACTAAGTCAGTCTAGCCAGGAAATCAGCTGCACAGCAGTGCTGGTTACATAAGATTCAGCCCTGCTCTTATAGCATTGGAATGAATCCACAGAGAGTCTAATTCTGAGTGGTGTAACCACACATGATTAAATGATAAAGATCTACAATATGAAGTATTTGATTCTGTTTAGCAACTTGCATTATTATTTAGTTACTCCCCCCCAATAAAAGCAACAGAGTCTGCTGGTGGCACCTTAAAGGCTGGTACATTTATTATAGCATGAACTTTTGTAAATCATAGCCTGCTTTATCAGACACATCTTTAAGGTGCCACTGGACACATTGACCTAAACCAGATAGATGAGAGACAATGTAGTAGTGGGAACATCTTCCCCCTCTGCCTTCTATTCCTCATCTTTATTTATACCCCATGCTTCCTCCCAAAACTGGGACTCAAGGCAGTTTACAATTTATACTTGTTAAATCAGCACATGTGTATATTATTTTAGTCCAGTAAGTTTATGCTAACTTGGACCAGCAACTTGATTTAGGCCTTTTGTTGCTTCTGTTGGAACGCACCAATATAGCTTCTCCTTTGGAAATTATTTTCCAGTGATTCCCAGCAGACTTAAATATCAGAGGAAACTTCTTGTAGGTGGTGATGTAAAGGCAACACCTACCATGAATATTCATGTTATAACATGAATGGTGAAAGATGTTGGTACTATTCAGAAATTCATGGCAGTTTTTGAAAAAATATGTGGTGTTGGAAAGGTACAGGAGTGGAAAACATATGGAAACTGGATTGCAATTAAAGAGGTGTTGGATATGCTATTACTAAAACTTGTTTATTGAACTACATTTAAATGATATCAGTTCCTACACAGCATATCATCATAGCTGGAACACTAATATTTACTGAAGAATACACCTGGATATGTGAGAAAGAAAGGGAAGATGATAGATTGTCCTACCATGTAGTTTATATGTTAGTGGTGTCCCCTACTCTAACATTGTATCTGAGATATTATTGTGGGTCTATAGTAAAGTTTATTTTTATTGAACAGGAATGTGAAATTTTATGGAATTATATGAGAGCTTGCTCCATGGCCTAGAGGCATTTTCACTGGAATTCATACTTTGGTTCTCTATTGGTGTTGATCACTAATCCACAGGCTCAGACAATTTAAAGAGTTACCACCCAATAATATCAGAAGATAACAGTATATGCAAGGAAGAAATTACATAAAAGGTGGTTTGAGTGAATTCTGATGATTAGAGCGTATGGGGTAAAATCTGGGAAAAACCCTTATTTTTCCCCTCCTTTGCCCAACCCAGGTTTTCATGAATATTACATTCCTTCTTGGATGAGTATTTATCAGAGCAATCTATCCTGAGCAGATGGCTGTTTTCCTTTCTACAGTTTCATCATCTATGACATGCCAAAGCCATTCATAATTGAGTAGTGGTAGGATGGTGCTCTGGGGCCCAAAGCACCCCTCTTTCACTGCCCCATTATGATTGATTTTAGCATGCCAATATAGTCATTCTTCTTAAAAGTGGTTTTCCAGTCTCAGTCCAGTTTGACTATTTCTGACCTTTATTTCCTTTCAGACTTTCTTGAACTGAAGAGTCAACCTGTGGAAGCAATTCCTGTCTGTAGAAATATCTATATGAAATCTTACGTTGTATATTTCAATCTTAAATGCACTGGGGGGTGCATTGGATGCAAGTTTTGAACTTCTTTTTAACTTACTTGACATTCCAGACTTTTTCTTTCAGCTGGTTGTGGTGTACATTTGTGCATTCTGTAATTACATTATTTTATCTTCAAGTATCACAGAATCCTCCAATGCACATCACTAACAGCTAAAAAAGAAAGACATCTGTACTCTAAAAAGAACTTTAAAATGCATGTCTTTGATTGATTTTCAACCCATCTAAGATGTAGCTGCATGGATGCTGATATTTCATAGAATCATAGAATCATAGAATTGGAAGAGACCACAGGGGCTATCCAGTCCAACGTCCTGTCATGCAGGAACCCACATCAAAGAACTCCCAACAGATGGCCATCCAGCCTCTCTTAAAAACCTCCAAAAAAGGAAACTCCGTCAAACCCAGGATAAAATGGGAAATTCTGATGGATACCAAAGAGCGGGGGGGGGAGGTTTGGAGTTCCAGATCTGAGAACATATTTTGAAGCCTCATGCATAGTATGGCTTAGAGAATGGGTCTTATTAGAAAAGAAGAGGTTATTAGGTCATGAATTGAAATTTGGATGGCATGCCTTCTTATGTATGTGAAAATTAAGGTAAATGCGGGCTTTAAAAATCATATTGTAAGGAATCAATCTTTAAAATATGGGAAAAATATAAGAAAAGATTTGGGATAAAAATGTTAGGGTGGTTATTGCCACAGGAGGCTTTTTATAGAAGGGAAATGGGAAGTTTAGAATTTTGGTTAAGATATAGGGATATATTGGAAAAGAAAGGAGATGGCTGGAATCTAGAGAGGGAGGGTATAAAATTCAGTGGCTAACATATTATCAATTGAAAGAGAAATTTAAGGAGGATAACAAAATATATGTCTTTGGGAATACAATAAATAAATTTGAAAAATTATTAGGTCTAGAGGAATCCCATTTAATCTCCAAAATATACAAGTCATTATTAACATTGAATACAGAGGAAGAACAGATAAAAGAAAGTATGGTATATTGGGCCCAATGTTTAGGACACAATATAGAATTAGAACAATGGGAAGAGGCATGGTGGGAAGGTTTGAAATTCACCAGATGTAATGACCTTAAATGATTTTTTTATAAAATAATATATAAGTGGTATTTAACCCCCAGTAAATTCGCTAAGATGTATAAAGGTGTGAATAAGCAATGTTGGAAATGTAAACATCATGAGGGCACTTTTTACCAGATGTGGTGGCAATGCCAGAAAGCAAAAAAAAAAAAAAAAAAAAAAAAAAAATTGGTTAAAGATTTGTAAGTATATGCAAAGGCTTTTAAAGCTTAATATAGTATTCTGACCAGAATTTTATGACAGATAGGATAGATAATATGGAAAGGAAATATAAGAATTTGATTAGATATATGGTAACGGCAGCTAGGATTGTATAGTCAAGATACTAGAAAAATAATGGAATTCCAAAATTGAGTGATTGGTTGAATAAATTAATGGATTTTGCAGAGATGGATAAACTTACAGTTTTATTCAAAGAAAATTCTATAGAATCATATTAAAAAAGATGGAGACCTTTCATAGATCATATAAGGAATAAGAAGGGGGATTTAATGGTCATTGGTTTTGATATGTTTTTGATAAGATTTTGATTTTGATTGATAAGATTTTGATTTTGATTGATAAGATTTTGATATGTTTTGATAAGATTGATTTACGGTAATAGGGAAAACGGTTATTATTGATTTATTTAAATTGTGATAGAGGTTTAAGATTAGAATGTAGAAAGATTGTTGGTTACAGATGAAGGATTCCAGAAGTATCCTAATTGTTTTCTGTCTATACTTATGTAAGTCAAGGTTTGTCTGGGCACTTGAGGAATAAGGGTGGGGGTGTTGTATCTCTTGTTTCTAACCCTTTCCCCCTCTCTTTCTCTTTCTCTTCTCTCCTCTCCTCTCCTCTCTCCTTTCTTTCTTTTTTTCCTTCCTTCCTTCCTTCCTTCCTTCCTCTTTTTCTTTCTTTCTGCTATTAGAGACTTACTTGTAAATGGCAGATGTTATAAATGTGTTGGTGTGTTTTATGCTGTATTTGTGTGTTTTATATTGTATTTTTATTTGTTTTCTAATACATAGTACATTAATAAAGACTATTTTTAAAAAAAAACTCCAAAGAAGGAGAATCTGTCACACCCTGAGGCAGCATATTCCACTGCTGCACAGCTCTGATAGGAAGTTCTTCCTGAGGTTTAGGAGGAATCTCCTTTCCTGTAGTTTGAATCCATTGCTCATTGTCCTAGTCTCTGGACCAGTGGAAAACAAACCCGCTTCCTCTTTGACATGATATCCCTTCAAAAATTTAAACATGGCTATCATGTCCCCCTTAACTTTCTTTTCTGCAGATGAAACATACCCAGCTCCCTAAGTCACTCTTCACAGGGCATTTATTTGAAACGTTTGCTCAGCAACTTCCAATGCAATGACTTTCAACAGAGCCTGTAAGCTTTATGAGGGGTCTGAACCTGTATATGTATCTCATACTGATCTCAGTGCCACAGTTCACATGGACTTAGATGTTCAGCCATCACTGATTCCTTTTCCTACTGCTGATGAGATCATATACAGTGCGAGTTAGTTTATAACATTTGCAACATTTCTACAATCTTCTCTACAGTGTAAAGACATCTCTATTGCCCTTCCACACCCAGGTCTTCAACTTCCATTGTTTGTTTTCCATTAGTGGAAGGCAGCTGGGAGTGATTGTGAAGCTAATATGATCCTGAGACATTTACCCATCTGTCAGAGTTTCTGTTTCTTTTCACCTTCTTTTCTCTGCAAAAAATTGAATACTCTCACAGTGCCACAGATCTCCAGAAGGTTTGTCTTAGGGTCACCATAAGGCACACAACACAAGACACAGATCTATCGGTGTTTAAAAAAAACATATTTGCAGACCGCAGGTTCTCCTTAGGATTCCTCATAACTCCAGTGATAACACACAAAGTGGGAGGAGAAGACATCTCTTGTTCCATTTTTTACAAAAGTTGACAGTAAAAATCAACACCTAATACAGTACATTTTAAGACATTCCATTCTTCAGTTGCATCCATATGGCATATCAACATTTCCAAAGAATAATGGAAGCAGAGAACTAAAGCAGAAATGACATTTGTTTCTACAAGAAATGATTGGATATAACTATCCAGATGATTTAAACCCATGAACTAGCTCAGGATGGCAAATTGCAGCTCTGGAGCAAGCAAGCTGTTTAGGCATTAGCTACATGTCCCTGACAGACTTCCCTGGATTGCAAAAAAGAAAGAGTGACCTGCCTTTCCTAGAAGACTCCAGGGATACTGATTCATCTCTCAAATAATTGACAGAGACCTGCTACACCAGCAGTTTTCAAACTTTGGTCCTCAAGATGTTTTGGATTTCAACCCACAGAATTCCTGATCATTGGCCATGTTGGCTGGAAATCCTGAGGTCTGACATCCAAAATATCTGAAGGACCAAAGATGGAGAAGCACTGCCTTATACTGTCTAACAGCAATTATACCTCTTTTTCAAAATCAAAATGGGCTTCTGTATGCTTCTATTTTGCCCCCCCCACCACCTTATTTTGGTTATCCTGGCAGCCTCTGGAGGGTTCTGTGGGATAGAAAACTAGCCACTTATCCACCAAAGCTGAACTAGATAAAGGAAAAATCCATTCAAAATATGCAGATTGGCATTTTTATTTATTTATTTATTTGTATCCCGCCTCTCCATATGGATCGAGGCGGTGAACAACTTACAAATAGCATCTATTTCGAAACATTTCTATACATGTCCCCGACAAGCTGGGTACTCATTTTACTGACCTACGAAAGGATGGAAGGCTGAGTCAACCTTGGAGCCGGGCAGGATCAAACTCACAACCTTGTGGCTTGCAGTACTGGCATTTAACCACTGCGCCACCACGGCATAACAAGAATGAATGTCATGGTTCACTCAGTTGCTAGGCTGATATTTCTGAGAACTGGACTTGTCCTCAGTTTAAAAAGAAAAGCAAATTCTGAGGACTCTTGTTACTAGAGTTTGCTTCAGATCACCAATTATGCTCAGCTCAAATGTCCCAAAGAAGAAATGAAGCAGAATCTTTACTAGGTGAAGCATTAAGTAGTGTTAGAAAATATTAATAATCACCAAGCTGCTAGTGAGCCAAAAAGGCCACCATCCAGAATATTCATTCAGAAGCATCCCAAATGTTGACAAGTTCAATGAAACTTTCTTCTCATGACTTTTAAAAAGGAGAGGTATCCATCAGCAGTCAGAAAAACAAAACAAGGCAGACAAACATGCATGGGCCACATGTCTGAATTGTTAATGAATGTTATCCCCTTAATGCTAAAAGCAAGGACGCTACTGAACTACCAGTTAACAAGGCATTATACAGCTTACTTGCTCTGAACAAGCTACACTTAGGTGTAAGCTGGCACCTTTGGGGTATTGAGTGTGCCAAAAGCAGGGCTGTGGAAGATATTTACTTGATGTTATATTGTGTTTATGCATTATTATGATTATTTTTAAAAACATGGCAATACACTCTGGTTGATCATGACAGAAAGTGACTACTTTGGAGATAATTCCTGGAAAGGTCTGTGTGACCTTGAAGTGTAGCATTTAGTTGAGTGACCCTTTGAGCAGGGGACCTTCTGACACATCCAAGCACATGGTTAATGGCATCTTCTTCAGAGTATCAGGATTCTGGCAACCAATTAATCACACTCTCAGTACCCTGCAATCTCCCAGTTCAATTACCTCCTAGCTAAGTAGTGTTACTCAGCTGGTCCTCTTCCCCCTGAAGATATGGCATATCTTGAGATTAGCAAGATCCATAGTCAGCACGGATTTAGCATAAAGCACTAAGAATAGTTTGGCTGACTGGAAGGGAACTGACACAGGCTCAGAAATATTTTATCACAAAGCACCCAGGCACAGAAGAAAATCTTGTCATCTGCCACCTGGTCCCTTTTAGCTCACTGTCTCAGGTTGAGGTTATTTGACAATTCACCATTTCTGGAGGGAGGGTTCAATAGTCCACTAAGAATGGGACACTGATGACAGACGGTAGCTGGTGCTCCCTGATAGTTTGTCTTTGGAAAGGATCACACTATAGAGACTCTATGGGAACAGTCTGGGGAGCTGTAACAGCAAGGGACTGATTAACATGTTGCTGTTTTCAAGCACCTGCTCTTTTGATGAGGGCTCACTTGCTGTCCATTTGATTCACTGGTAGTGGGGAGGACATTTGCTGGAGTTTGCACGCTGGCACTTATGTGTCCTATTTGCTCAGCTCAGACCATGGGCCATCAAAGAAATCCCTAGGGGTCTTCAGGAATGTTGGAGGTAAACGGAGGCATTCAGGACGCCCCTTTCTCTTCTCTTGTAACAACTTCCAGGAGTAGAGGAGAGTTGTTGTATACTTCCCATTCCACCAAATCCTAGATTCTGTTCTCTGGCTCTGAAAAAAAAAAAAAAGTGGAAAGAAGAATCAAACAGGAACACCTCTTCACCATTTGGGATGGAAATCACTCCTTCATCTATTTGCAGTGAATGAGATCAAATCGGTGTGGGCAGCATTTTGAAAGAAACCAACAGAAGAGGCATTGGAATAGAAACAGTGACAAATCACAGCAAACTGTGTTCTTCAGAAACAGCCAATCTGGCTCAGATTAAACCTGAAATTATGAAGTAGGCTCATGGTGATCTTCCTTTCATATTACAAACCATGGCTCTTTTTATTAGAGGTTTTAAAGAGTGTCAGTTTCAATGCATATCAACCTGATACCAAGCACCAATGTGACTCTCTTGGTGAATCAAGATGCATATGATCGAGCTGTACAAATCTGTCCATGGACAATTAGCTTCTTTTTCTTTTTTAAAGCAAAAGGTTTCATTGTGGGACAAATATCAGCCCTAAATAAATTTAAAGAAGTCACCAACCTTCCAAAAAATGGTAGGCCATTTCCACACTATACTGTTATAGTGCTATTATTCCACTTTCAACATCCTATAGAATCCTGGGGTTTGCCGTTTAGAGAGAGGCCTCAAAGGCCCCTCCCTAAACTACAAACCCCAGGAGTCCATAGGATATTGAAAGTGGAATAATTGCATTATAACAGTATAGTGCGGAAATGGCCTACTTTCAGATTCCTGCTTCCCTTCCAAAACAGAGTTTGGGGGCGGGGTGGAAGGGAAGGGTTAAGTAATGGGAACTTTGAAAATTTTCTAGCCTCACACATATGTACAAAGCAGTAACAGCTTGGCTGTTATGCTGACTGTCAAGGCTAGAGAAGAACATGTGGAGGAACCATTCAGGCAATGATGTACCTAACTGTATCTTCTTATTGGTTGCACCCAAGGTACACTGCATCTGCTGTCCCACCTGTCACTGTCAAGATGTTCACCACTGTGACCATGGATTTGGTCTGTAGAATTTGGTTCTGTTTCTCAGGGAATTAACTGCAACATTGCACTATGTAGGCACACTGCATGGATGAAGATTGCTTATACAGTAAGCCACACCTTCCAAAATGTCTATTTTCAATATAGATTAGAAAAGTCTAGCACAGAGCCAGCTCAAACATTTTTCTGGTTCAGAGACAAGATGATGCCTCCTCTCCAGTTCATGAACAAAAACTGACTGGAGTAGGAACTGAACTTTTAAGTTTTAATAAGGGATGGAAAGAATATTTACCATTGTTAGTTTTCCAGCAAAACTACGTGTTTGCCAATGTTCAGGAACAAATGTCCCCCAGAGAACAGTACAACACTGAGATTCTCCACCCTTTGCAAAGCTTCTCAGTGGAGTTATTCTCTGCAAAACTACATGCAGGTTTTTTTTCTACACAAAACCCACTTGCACATTAAAAATGGGCTCGAACTCATTAAGCCAGTTCTGAATGTTTAACCTAGAGTTATACATTTAGGATTTTTGCATTCCCTAGTGTTCTCTTATTTAGGGGATATGTAAGGACCATGAAATTCTCACTTACTAGGCAGCAACCACCGTGATCAATAGAGGTCTGTCCTCTTGTCCTTTGGGAAGCATCTGACTGATATTCCCACCCACTCCTCGTGTGAGCAATTTCCAGCATGAGGGAGGATTGCAACAGGGACCCTGCTTCTTCTGTCTCACTAGACATTGCTCACAGGAGGAGGGAACATCATTCAGCTGCTTCCCAAGCACAGAAGAGCAGGCGCCCATTGACTGCAACATCGGCTGCCTGGTAAATGAGAGTTGAGGGGAGTTGGGCCACGAGTCACCACTTAGCTACATAATTATGATGGTTACATATTCATAACTACCCAAGTGAATTCTGGCCATGCTTCCTGTGCAAAGAGGCAGCTGGAGAGTTGTCTCTGAATCAGCAGGATCATTGGGTTTGAGATTTAGCTCTTTCAGAAAAATTGACAACAGCTGTGCCAAAACTGGGCTCAAAATGACTCAGCATCAGATCCATTTGTGGAAACATGGATGATTTTTTAAAATTTGTTTTGCAAACTATGTAACATTTGGTTAATATATTGTCCTGTTTCCCATCATTGTATGCCTTCAACTCATTTCTGACTTACTTTGGGGCGTCTAAGGTGAACCTATCATGAGGTTTTCTTGGCAAGATTTGTTCCAGAGAAGTTGGCCTTTACCTTCTTCTCAGGCTGAGAGTGTGTGACTTGCCCAGGATTACAGGGTGGATTTTTGTGGCTGGGCAGAGATTCAAACTTTGGTCTCCTAGTGTCCTAGTTCAACACTCAAACCACTACATCACACTGGCTTTCTTTTCTCATGCCCTTCAACAGACGATATATGATTTTCTTCCAAACGTAATACCTGTTTTTGTTGCTGGTTTTCACATCTTTGTACTGTGTTTGTAACTTGTAACCTTAATAAAATGCAGCTACCTGCAATGTCTCCCAGCATCTGCTACCTGAAGCAGTCATTTTACTTTGTCTGATGTCAGTCCTGTTCTGGTAAGAGCGGTTCTTTCCAGCCATGCCTCTCTTTCGCTCTTTTTACCTCCTGCCCCAAAAGTCGTATAATGAAACTACTGTATAGGAGCCAACTTTCAAACAATGCCACTTCAAAAGCATGACTCTGCGCTGACACACTTTCATTATTTTTATACTCAGGGTAGTGAGAGTTCCACTGTACCTTTGCTCTCCACCCAAATAACAAGAATAATTTATTCCCCTCATTGAGATGCAATTTTTCAGAAGTAGACTTATTGGAAAGGATGGGGAAAATGTTTAAAGTGGAAAAATAAACAGAAAATTACCACTATAGCAAAGGTTATAAAAATACACCAGCTCCCCAATATTGCATGGGGAGCTCAAAGTCTGCATCTCCCAATCAGGCTTCAACACAATTGGTGGGTCTAAAGGAATTCTGCTCTGTAAGTATTTCTAGATAAGGAATATTTCCAGAAGAGCTTATTTTCATTTTTAAGACCTGGAGTGAGCTGATTAGACATTTTACATTTTGGGAAGTCTAAGGTACAGTAGAATACACTTCAATTGTCCCAGTTGTGACAGGAACAGTCCAGATTAATCTTCTGGCATCTTACTTTTTCAGCTGCTTTTAAAATGTCTGTTTTTTTTCTTTTTCTTCCCATTTCCCCCAGTTTTTTGTCAACTTACTTTAATTGCTGCAAACAGAGTTCAAAGTGCAAAAATAGTTTGCGCTCCATTGATTAGTAGGAGGGAGAGGAGAGGAGGGAGCAGAATCTTGCCCTTCCAGACAGTCACAGGCAACAGCAAACTGTTGTGGACTCTCCTAGCTTATGTGTTCTTATCTCTAATAACTTTTGCTGTCCTGACCACATTCTGCTATTGCAGTCGTGAATGGGGATGTGATATGGATGAGTAAATCTCATGATTGCTACAGAGTCATTATTGTGACATTATCATTAGAATTGCAACTCCTCCCCCACCTACTTTACTGGCCGTCAGCTACATAGCGAGAAGGAGGTCCATTCTTTCTGTGACTGGAGCATGGGTGAACAACATTTCCATCAGGCTGCTGGGGTTGGGGGGCAGCCCAGGAGAATATTGACCATAGCTTTTTACTATAGCGTTTAGGATCTAACTAATTTTATACAAAGCTGCATGTGTGCATTGTCTTCAACAGCTTTTAACTGGTTTAAAATTGTTGTAACTGGTTTAAAATTGTTTTAACTTGTTATATTATTTATATGTTTCTAGTCATATCAATTATCTTTAATTGTTTTAAATCAGCAAAATTGTATTGTATACTGCCCTTAGATCTAGAGCAGTATATTTTGATAAATATCAATAATTCATTTAAAATCTGGGAGCTCTAAAGTTTCTTGGGCAGACCATAGTTTTGCTAATGATGAAGAAGGGTTAATAGAAAGTTTGTCTTCACATGCTGTTGATTTTATTGAAACCTATATTGAAACCTCAAGGTAGTTTTAAAAAAAGTTAAAACAGAAAAAAACCCCTCTCTTTGTCCAACCCTCCTTCATATGATTAATGTTAGCAGTAGGAATGTATTTGTCATTTGTATAAATATATTGTAGGAAGACAATTCTGGGATCTTTTCCCATCAAGTTGAGGTTTTGTTACCCAGAGGTACTGTATGACGCCTAAATTGGTTTATGTGCTTTGGGCAGATTTCCCAAAGATTCATTGGTCCATCAGCCTTGTCTAAAGAATTACCCTTGTAAGACTAGGAAGGTTCCCTCTTGCATCAGAACAAGAAACATAAGTATCTCAAAAAAGCTTGGGAATATTAAATAGGGGAAAGTTAGTGCTGGCCGTTAAGAATGGAGAAGCCTAGTGAAAATTAGTGCTCTGAGAGCCAATGTGGTAGACTATGACCCTGGAGACCAGGATTTGGTTCCTTGCTTGGCCATTGAAATCCACTGGGTCACCTTGGGTGCGTCACACACTCTCAGTCCCAGAAAACCCAATAATAGGTTTGCCTTAGGGTCACCATAAGTTGGAAACAACAACCACAACCAGAGGGATAGCTGGAGGCCAGTTCTGAGTGGATTTACTCTGAATTTCCCATCTTTGTACACTTACTGTTTATGGTTCATCTAATCATTCTTTGGTCTGTGGTTCTTTTCAACTTTCCCTGCATGAGAGAAGATTGGTCTCAAAACAAAACAAAATAGAAACATAGTGCAATCTTCACTCATTTAGACAATTTTAGAGATAATTCTTAATAAAATGTAGAATAATGTGGCTTATCCCATTACCTGGTAGTAAACTACTTTAAATGTAATAAAGTCTTCTTATAATAAATCTATAGGGTTGCACTAATAATAGCCCTGTTTGGGCCTGTAGCTCGAAGTATCCTTACTTGAAATCCAGAGCAATCCCTCATTTAAGCCCATCACACTTTTCAAATGTGCAAAGTATTTTACATCCTCCACAGAGGAATGATGATAAAAGGTGTTGTCACGGGGATTTTTTCTTCTTCTCAAAGTATAATCTAGCTTCACTGTCTCTATGGCTATTAATTCATGACTCAGAAAACCATAGCAAGTTTTGATAAGTATTATACTCAATATGTTTGAATGATTGATTAACTTTGTGTGAGCCAATTCTTCGTCTGTTCAAAGAAAGCTTTTGAAGCCATGGGGCTAGGCAATATGTTTTGCCACTTGAGGCATTCTACCCCCATCCACAGTCTACATCCAGAAGTGACCTGAACTGGTAGCTGAATTTTACTTCGACACAGATGATTTGAAGAGTGTCTTCCACCAGACTTGATGGCAACAAGCAGGTTTTGTGAGCAGAGCTTCAGGACAGACCATATGCAGTACAAAGGTATGCCATTCAATGAGATTAGTCATGGGGTTCAGGAGAAAGGGCTATAGAGTCGCCCCCAATGTCCCCCAGCATTTGCCTTGAGAGATTGTTGCCCTCATGCTTCCTAATGATAGCATCAGCTGAAAGATATGATTGGCTAAGACAAAAGGATAACTTGAATGTTCAAGAAATGTGAACATATCTATCTTGATTTCATTGCTTTCCCCTAAATTCCACCTCTTTGGGGTTTATGCTGCCACCAATATCTTTAAAAAGATCCAGCTCTCAATGTCAAGTTGCATAAGGTAATAAGAAATTTAATTGGTCCCATCTGTGTATTTAATGATCAGTTTTAATAATCAGTTTTGCTGATTATTTGAATTTAAATATAGGTTGGTTGATAATACCCATAATCCCATACTCCATACAAAATAAACCAAAAAGAACAACTGCCCAAGAAAAGAAAACACCAACATTTGCTGGTCCATTCAGAACTTGCACAAAAACTTTTTGGATGCCAGTCTAAGGGCCTTTCTGCACTATACTATTATGGTGTTATTATTCCACTTCCAACATTCTGTGAAATTCTGGGGTTTGTAGTTTCCTAAGGCCTAAGATTTCCCTGGCTGAGAATCCTAAATGCTCCTCCCTAAACTGCAAACCTCAGGACTCCATAGGATGTTGAAAGTGGAATGATAGTACTGTAACCATGTAGGGCAGAAAAGCCCTAAGTCTAACTGTCATGATTGGTCAGAATCAGTCCATAAATATGCATTCTACAATAAAAATTTTGAAATGTTTGTTTGGAACCTGAAACAGCTTGGATCCAAAATCCAAAAGTACTGCACTCTATTTTGATCCCATGAGATAATGCACTAAGTTCAGCGACTCTGTGATCAAGCATAAGGATTTATATAGTATAACAGAGAGATACACAGACAAATAGACACTTCAGATTACAATATAGTTCAAGGATGGGCAACTGTGGAAAGTTAAGGGGCTGCATTAGTTCTCCAGGAGAACTTGGAGGACTGAAGCCCTCCCCCACTGATGCAAAACAAAAACAAAAACTTTTTTGCTCCAACTTTTTTGCCCCCAAATGCCCCAGATGCCCTCTAGGGGACACTGAGGATATATTTACCATGTTACTGGCCCTTCCTGGGCCATTTTAGACCTAGGAGAAACCCTCTTCACACTTCTTGTTCATTTCCTGTTTCTTAAAAATGCTTCTTCTAGGCTTAAGCTGGCCTAGGGACATAAAATGTGGTGGGAAAGCCCCCCACACTCCCTAGAGAACATTTGGGGGCATGTAGAAAGTTCCTCTGGAGGGGGAACAGGAGGATTCCAAATGTGATGGAAATGCCCCCCCAACCACTAGAGTTCATTTTTGGGCAATTTTTTTTAAAGCAAAAAGATTTCGGAAAAGAATGGCCCCAAGGGGGTTTAGGGGCACAAAAACAGCCCTGGGACCTTTGACTGTACTTCTTCAATGCCTAGTGTAGTTGTTGTGCCTGCACAGACCATGTTTTCCTAAAGCAGCTAACAAAATACCCATTTGTGGCCAGTGAACCGTTTCATATCTGCTGAATATTGACTATTCTCAGATCATATTTATTCAAGATCTTTCAGTCTGCTATGATGGAATGCTGATAAATAATGCATCAAATATAGCCAGCACAGTTACAATGCTTGTGGAAATTATATGAAGCACTGCAGCCTACAGTGTGTTTCCATTGCGTTCCTTCATCTTCATTTAAGTGGTGTATTGATAGTACACAGTCACAGTTGGCTGGTTTGAGTCTGACTTTGATTCACTGATATTTCTCTCTCTCTCTCTCTATACGTACAAACATACATTTCCCTACTCCCACCCCCCATTGTGTGAAAACTTGCATGGCATAAGAATGTTAAGCCTCATTTTTCAAGTAGGAAATGTTGCCTATTGTTTTTCTGTTCCTGCAAAAAGGAACAAGAACCATTCTTCCAAATTCGAATACCAATTTCTTGTTTTGTAGACCTCCCCATCACCCTATTCTCAAAAAACAACAGAGGTCAAACACATTCTACTCTATAGATTCCAATTCTAGTAGTTCCCAGTTTGTAGCAGTAACATTGGCAGCAGTGTCATTTGTAGTAGCTGTTCTTGCCTGAAGTGATCTAGTATTGTTGGTTGATTCCTGATTGTGTTGCTGCTTTGCCCCTCATTCTCTTTCCTGTCTGCTTCTGTTCAGAAATCTCTTTCCCCTGCACATGCACACCATGGTTGTTATTTTTCTCTCACTTTTCTATTTTGGAATATTTTTGCATGTGGGAAGTCTGTGACTTATTAATTGTTTTACTTGGCTTTATGACAGGTAAGTTGTGTTGAGTCCATCTTTGATAGAGAGAAAAAAAAAAGAAGATAAATAATTAAAAATAAGTCCTTTTTAAGAAATGAGATGTTGTAGTGCTCGTAGCCGTGTCATCACAGTTCTCTTGCAGTCTTCATGATTATCCTACTTATTTTATTTAAGCGTTCTGCAAAGGCAACTTTTTTTTTGGTTTTCAGTAGAAATATAAGCTTGAATGATATTTTGGCCCTTTCCGCACCCAGCCCTCAACCCGCAATGGCAACGGGATTGCAACGAGATTGCGACGATGGTTCTTCAGGATGTTGTCGTGACTCTATTGCGATCCTGTGGCCACCCATCACAATCACAGAATAAATCATTGACAGGTTTCCTTCATCAATGAACCATGATTGTGCAGTCGTCCCGCCTCCCTCCCACACTTACCTGTCATGCAGAATGTCAGAAAGTGCAATGGCTTCATTTCCTTCCCTAGCTCAGCCTGGGAAGAGAAGGGTGGAGCCATCGTGCTTCCTCCCGTCCAGCAGGCAGCCTATGCACAGGACAGTGCTTCTGTCTCACTTTCTTCCCAGGAGAGGCTTTTTACGGATCCCCACGCAATGGATTAGGCAAAAGGTAAGATATTTTAAAATGTATTTATTTGAAATCATTCTAGACTGTACATCCCCTGAAGTATTCTGTTTAAAAGGCAGCTAATATATTTAGCCGATAAGTAATGAGCACGTAAAAACCAATGCCTGAGTTGTATAGAAAATGCAATCAGAAAAATACTTATCATGTTTTTATCCCACTTTCCTTCAAGGAGCTTAGTGTGACATACAGCATTCTAAGACACAACAAACTCACCAGTGTACACTCTGAGTACCAGTAGCCAAATAAGAAGACTTTAGGGACATTTTTTTCTTCTTATTTGGATACAGCATTCTCAGCCATTTTATCCTCACAACAATCCTGTGAATAGCTTAGGCTGAGTAGTAGTTACGGCATCAAGTAGTTGTATATCTCTTTCCCAGGTTCCCTATAAACAAACACTGCAAATGCAAGCACAATGAGGCAAACCAGTAATTCTTAATCTTTTCTATATCAGGGATCCCCTGTAAATATAATTTGCTGCCAGGGACCCCCAAGACTTAACTCAAGATTTAAATATATCTCAGATTTAAATATTCAAATATGTATTGATTTATTGAAGGCTTCTGGAGACTAGGATTCAAATTCCCACTCAGACACTGGGTGACCTTGGGCAAGTCCCAATTGCTGCTGCAGCTGTTGGTATCTAGCAGCAGGGCTTTGTGGGCCCCCTATGAGGGCTCCACAGACCCCCAGGGGTCCCTGGACCCCAGGTTAAGAACCATTGCTACAAACAATTTGCAAACTAAAATCCAAAAAAAATTTTTTTAAAAAAAAACCCAACAGTTCAGTTCATAACAACATGTTATATACTAAACTGAATCCCTATTCAAAGTCCCAAAAGTTCCATACATCCATTAAGGTGCCCAGTGTAAGACTTGATAAGGACTCTTCTGAAGATGCTGCCCAGCAGTACCTCAGCCTTGAATACAAACCCTAAAGTCCTAAATAAAAATACAGAATAGGCACAGATACAGAGTAGAAATTTCACTATAAGAAAACTACCCATATATATCCTCCTGAATACGTAACTAAAAATCCTACTATTTATTTGCGGGGACAAGTGCCTAATTTTTATCCCGAGTGATTACTGCTCCTTTCTTCTCTAGCTCTTCCTCTCTCTCTGAACTGAACTAGTAAGCATAGCCACTTCTTTAAAGTTTCCTCACCCACTGGACCAACCCAATAGCTCATGGGAATTACAAAGACATCCAATGAGAGTTTCATGCTTGGGCTGGAATGTAGTTTTAACCAGAGTAAAGCAAGCTGTCACAAACAATATCTACAAACTAGGAGTATTGCCAAAGTCAAGGGAAATCTACATCTACAGAAAACAGTTCCTTTTTTCTTTTTTTTATATCATTTTATTAAAGTTTCACAATTAAAACAACCATTTATTATTGCTATTTCACATGAATTATTTCTTGAATCTTCCAAACTGATCTAGATTTCATTTCCAAAATCTCTTAACATTGTTATATCATTGTACTGCATTTTTCAGCTATTTTACACGTTGGTACATAGCATTTCCATTTCCATATTCCTGCTTCATGATATCTGCCGTAATCATCACAATGAAATTTTTCCACATACTACCATGAATTATAGACTTCTATCAAAGATCACCCAGCAATCACCTACAATTTGCCATTATTTCTGAATTTCATTATCTGATTTCCCTTTCAATCTTTGAGAGACTATGGCCCTTTTCGCAGCGCTGGCGCTTGCGTGATGGAGGAGGGCGGCTCATGCGAGAATCCTCTCCTGCAACGCTGCCGCTTCCCCCGCCTCCTTACCGCATGTGGAGTCTTTTTGCGTGACGGGCGCTCTTCAGTCACGCCCCCAGCTTCCACAGCGCCCCCTGGGAGCTGTAGGCGCTGTGGGGGGCGGAAGCGGGGAGGAAGCGCAACAGGCCCGCCTGCAACGGCGCTCTGCACTCCGGTAAGTGCGGGATGCCGCCGGGAGCCTTGTGTGAGTGCTGTTTATTTTCGCTTCAAGCCGAAAATAAAAAAATCCGCGCTCACGCCGCTTCAGCCCCGTGAGCGCCACGGAAGTGGGAGTGCATCGTGCAGAGTGATGCTCCCACTCCCGCGAGGCTCAGGGGGCTATTTCGCGAGAGAAAGCCCGTGCGAAAAGGGTCTTAGTCAGCATTTTTATTTTCAATAAACGTTCCCCACCATTGTTCTATTGTAGGTATTTGCTGTGTTTTCCATACTTTAGCGTATTCAAAAAACAGTTCCTTTTTTCAAGTATATCTAGAGACCTCATGAGATGTTACTTTAGAAGTCACTCAAAGGCATTTTAGTTAAATTTCAAAGTGAGCGAAGATGGAATGTAGATGTTGTCCCAGCTGGGAGTCAGGAAAGAGGAACTATACAAGGGTGCTCCAGAAATTTTGAGCAGTATCTTCTCTGCCAGGAACATGCATTTAAACAGAATAGTGATCAAAGCCTGAGTTGCAAGTAGCTTCCCATAAATATTCCAGTTTTCTCAGTCTTAAATCTTAACCTCTGCCTATAGCAGGCCTGGCATTACAACACAACATCTGTTCTTTGGTCAAGAGAGATACCAAAGCTAATACATGGGACAGCCTATATAATAATGTTAATAAAGTAGCTGACTTGTTAAAAGTCTGATAATATAAACATCTGTTTATTTCCTTGGTGTGTCATGTTGTTCAGGAGATCTGCCTAGGCTTTTCACAAAACTGTCAGCATAAAAAAATAATAATCCAGTAATCAAATCAATTCAAATCTGACTTATAGTGATCCCATCCTAGGGTTTTCTTGGCAAAATTTATTCAGAGGAGGTTTGCCATTTCCTTCCTCTTAGGCTGGAAGAGTGTGACTTACCCAAGCCAACTATTGGTTTCCCATGGCAGAGCAGATATCTCAGCTGTGGTCTAATAGAGTTGTAGTCCATCAATGAAACCATTACATCATGAGGTGTCCTTAAGGCAATATATTCCCTAAATTATATTTTCTGGAAGTTGGCATGTGGACCTACAATAGGACTGAGGAATCTCTGTATGACGTCTATCATCCATAAAAAAAATGCACATTTATTCCCTGATGAAATGGGCTGTTATCTTCACATTATCCTTACCTCACAGAGGAAATGGTGCCTAGGTAAAATAGCTTCCAGTTAAATCTTTAGAGAGGGATGGTAGAGAGCGACTGGAAGGAGAGTCATGTAAAGATCCTGAAACTCCAAGGTAATACTCCATCTATAAAAATTTAAAACAGTGTGGGGGAGGAAGAATAAAAATACCTTACTAGATCAGTCCAAAGGTCAATCTAGTGCTCCATCTTTGTTCCCCACAACACCAACGAAAAGCTCACAAACATGACATCAATACTACTGTACTTTCTCCCTTACGTTCCCCAGGAATTGGTACAGAGCCATACATATTTCTTAATTAATAGTATCTGTAGTCAATTTCATTTCTATCTTAACAGAACAGATGTTGTTAACTCCTGCATTGATCAATAGTAAAAAATAAAATAAAAAAAATCCTTCTCTATGGTTGAATTGCCATCTCTGAATACAACCAGGAACCTGTTTGTAAAAAATGGTGTATGATGCAACTTTCTACAGTATCAGGAAGATATTTTCATAAACAAACAAGAAGCAACCTCTTAATATTCTTGATAGTCACATGACATCACACCAAAGATTGAGAAATTTACTTTTATCAAATAATAGCTCCCAGAATCCCACACCTGAGTGTAGCCAATATCCATGTTAGCTGTGGGGATTCTCTGAGTTGTAATCCAAAAAGAAATGTTTCTAAGTAGTGTATCTCACCATTGAGATCTCCAGACAGGGTAAATATTGCCGTTCGCTGTAGTATTGTGCAGCTCTGTATTTTTTTTTTCTTCCAAAAAATAACCAGAACATTCAAGTGGCAATTTCCAGCATTAGCAGCAACATTTTATTCCCACTCCAAGGGTGTTTTAAAAAAAATCCAAATACATTATAGAAAATACACACACACACACAAAAACAAACCCCAAAACCCCAAAGGGCTTGCATGGTTCAATTGTGATTAATGCTGGGTTTCCTGGCCATTCTTCTTCCTCACTGGATGGAAGGAGGGAGCAGAGACCTCCCTGATACCATGCTAAGATTTTTAGAACACTGATCCTTTAAAAAGAAAACATGCCCATACAAGACTCACAAAATCTAGAACCAATTGTGAACAAAGGCATGGAAAAGATTTGTAAGGTGGTTTGCCAAATAGCCTACGGTGTCATTAGATCTGAATGATTACTGGCCAGTTGCCTATAGTGTCTTATAGCTTCCATATAACTTCATGGTATTCTGCTGGCCTCTACAGGGGTTGTGTGAGAGACTTTTATGGATACAAAGCCAGTGTTGGGAGGCACCAATCTATAGGAAGGGAGGCTCTCTGTTGCTGAAATTCTTACTTCTTTGTGTTAATCTAAAAGAGCCCCATCCCAGCTCTTAAAACTAGTCCTTGCATGCAGAATATACAAACCATAAGATATGGGAATGCCTCTTAGATTTGCATATCCTTCTTTTCTGTGCTGACTGCTTTCAATGTAAATTGCCTGGGTTCATGAATGCCACTTACCCAGCCTGCCCACTTAAAACATTTGAAGCTAATTAAGGACTAAATACTTTCCACTACAGTACCAAAAGTATCCTTTGGTTACAAATATTAAACTATCATAATAGGACACTGTTTTAAAAAAGACAGCCAAAGAAGTAACATTTGGTAAACAAGATAGGTTTATTGTTTAAATAAAAATATAATCTGAGACTTTTTTAAATTGCTTGGTATGAGTCACAGATATAATTTTTCTGATCCATGGAAAATTAAAAAGAAAAAAATCAAACATTTTGTTTACTGCCTTATATTTTGGGAACATTTTTACTCAACGGCTAGATTTCTTCTTATTTGCTTAGAGACTGATGTGAAATGCATTTTCAACAACTGCCATTTGTACTCAACAATGGAGCCTTTCAAGAAAAAGTAACCACTTATCACAGTAAATTTTAGAGGTGAAAAAATCTTCCGCTTATCAGGCCTTCTCATTCCTCTTACAGAGAAATGAAAAACAGGAATGCAGCTATCGCTTCATTTGCTTCAGCGAGTTACTCTTAAACTTATTAGTGTTGCACATCTCACCTTGGCAACAAATGGCCACTGGCCTGGTATTCATTCTTCCTCTTATTTCATAACAGTTTGATCTGAGAAGATTTAGGCTGCTGGTATCACACACAGCTGACTTGCCTAAATAACTAGCCCCCATTCAAGGTGCAAGCAGACATGGATGGAAAGGGAAGCTCAAGGAAGAAGGAGAAAAGATCATTCGTGGATAATTTGTATTTGAGATACAGCTATCAAAAGGCAGCTCATTTTCAAGGAAAGGGAACAACAAGTATTGAGATAACCGGAACTGGAAATTAGAAGTTCTCCCACTCTCTTGGAAAAGCAAGAGGGGTCAAAAGAATAGCTCCTAACCAAGCATAGTCTAAAGAACTGCTCCTTAAGAAGATGATTCAATCTAGATTGCCAGTTCAGGAGTAATCCAGGCCTTGTGATTTCAGGGTCTAGAACCACACCCTTTAGCTGTTCCATTTGGGAAGGTCAGGCATGACTAATATAGCTATGATATATATGATATCATTGCTATTCTCCTATCTCTTGGTCCAATCCCTAAAACCCACTTTAAAAGCCAGCCAGCTTTACTGAGTGACAGAATTCTGTGATGCTGGACAAGAGGGTGCTACAGGATGACATGACCAGCCCTTTCCCACTAGCAAGTGATAGAGTTGTGACAGAACCCTGAAGGGGTCCCTGCTTCTACTCTTTGCACCAACAACCACTAGTCATGTTATCCTGCAGCACTCCCTCACCACATAATTCCCCACATAACTCTTCTCCCAAGGCAAGTTGCTGGATTTAAGGGGCATTTACAATCATAGCAGTGGTTCCACATTCATAAAGATGAATAGGAAACAGTTAACACAGTCATAAGTCTAACTTACAACATTCTAACACAAACCAGCATAGTATAGTGGTTTGAGTGCTAGGCTGTGACTCTGGAGACCAGGATCTGAATCTCTGTTTGGCTATGGAAACCTACTGGGTTACCTTGGGCAAGTCATAGGTCCTTTCAGCAACTTACCTTCTTGAGTTGTCCTCCTCTTGCAGTTCCAGCAGCGCCTCTGCTGGGAAGGGAGTGCAATGGAACTCCTCCCGCAGCACAACAGAGCACTTTCCCATGCTGCACTGGGAGCAGGAAGCACCTCCGTTGTGCTTCTGAGCCTTCCACAGGGCAGGTAAGTGCAAGATCGTTGTGTGATCTAGAGTCATTGACAGGAGAAGGACGGGACCATGATGATGTCTTGCAGAAGTGTCATCCTAGTTCCACTCCCATCCCCATGCTAGGATCAGAGCCTCCTGCACAAAGGGCCACACTCTCTCAGCCTGAGAGGAAGGAGAAAGACCAACTCTCTCCGAACAAATCTTGCTGAGAAAGTCCTGTAATAGGTTTGCTTTAGGGTCACCATAAGTCCAAAATGACTTGAAGGCACACAACAGCTAACAGGATGTCAGCCAAGTATTCAGTATCTGTGTGAAAATTGCTCAGCATAGTTCATGTGGATTCCAGCCCTGACCACAAATATATCCTTCCTTACTGTTCTCAGCAATGATAACGAATTCACTACACCAGAAATTATATACTTATTGAAATGCATACACAAATTGTGATCTTCATTTAAAGATCCACTAAAATACATGCTTATTTCATACCCTTTATAGACCATCATTATAAATCCTGGCCAGTGGCTAATGCCTTAGTGACAGCAGTGAAATGATGAAAGCACATTCTCAGGGTATACACTTCAAGGCTCTCTTCTATAAGATAAGTTTTTTTTAAAAATGAAGACATGTGTTACTACAGCCTGCTGAAAATGACATCATTGAAGGCATTTGCTTTAAGTCATTGCCCTAAAATGGTAATAAGAAAAACAGCTACATGCTTAGAGGTACTATGCCATGATATAATATTTCTGTTTCCACAAGCTTGGCCAATTCTCTTGGTGAATTTCTCCCCCACCCCCATCCTTAATATAATGTAAATAAGTGCCTGAATGAACTGTCATTGCTAAAACTGAAAACTGATACTTTATTAATGGAGACTTCCTAATACCTATATAGAGGGAAAAACACATTCAAACTGAACAAAAGATAATACTCATATTGTGTTTTCTGAACCATAAGCAGCTTATATAATCTTATTATAAACTGTAGTGTACATTTCACAGTCTACCTGACACAATCAACACTCTTGACTATGCATTTGAACTGTACTATCAAAGGGGGGGGGACTTTACTATGTTTGGTATTGGGTCAAATAAAGGTCATAGAAAGATGTTTCTGTGTTTAAGGTATTTATTAAGTTTTAGTCTTGTGGGGGTGTAATTAATAATTAACTATCAAGCCCAAGTTTCCTGATTATGTATTTTTAACATATTGTCCAATCAAGGCGGCGTTACATCATGTCACAGAATCTAAGAAGTTCACATTTCCCAGAGTAGGAAATGTTGCCCTTTACTTTATTTATTTATTTATTTGTATCCCGCCTCTCCATATGGATCGAGGCAGCGAACAACTTACAAATAGCATGTATTTCGAAACATTTCTATACATGCCCCCAACAAGCTGGGTACTCATTTTACCGACCTGCGAAAGGATGGAAGGCTGAGTCAACCTTGGAGCCGGGTAGGATCGAACTAACAACCTTCTGGCTTGCAGTACTGACATTTAACCACTGCGCCACCAGGCGTCAATGTACAATGTACAGTCAGTCCTCCACATCTCAGTGGCTCTGATCAGGCTGCGCAGCTGTTTAAAACCCTGCCTCTGGTCCTCCTCCTTCTCTTCCTCCACTGACTGCTGCTGGGCCCACTAATGCTGGCTTGCAGCCTGATATCTCAGCACCCCAAACCCACTCCCAATGCCCCCCACATACCCAAGGATGGAGATGGGCAAGAGAGAGGAAGTTTAGGGCCACTATGCTGACCCACACCCTTTCCCTCTCCTTGCCCTGACCTTGACCCTTTCCGCAACTCATCCATTTTCGGTGCTGGGGTGTGGTGCTCGCGCGAGCAGCCTCTGGAGAGAGGCTCTCACTTTCCTGCTGCTTCAACTCCACATGAGTTTCCTGCTTGCACGAGAGCCCCGCCTCTTCCTTTCGCAGTGCAGCCTGGGACCTTCCCAGGCTGTACTGGACAGGAAGCGTGACCAGCCCGGCTCCCGAGTTTCTGCACACAAGTTAAGTGTGTGTGGGGCCTCGGAGCGATGCTCGACCGCGCAGCATTTTCGGCTTCAAGCCGAAAATGAAAAAAATGTGTGTACGGTCTGTGTCAGGCCCTGGAGCGTTGTACAAATGTGAGTATATCATGTCATGCTCCTCACACGTACGCGACGCTCAAGCGGCCCTTTCACATTGAAAATGTTGTGCAAAAAGGGCTCTGGTATGGCCCCTTGGTGCCTGGTTTCCCACCATTCCTTGGTCCCCTTCCCACAGACACCAGTACACTCTTGGATATTTGCATTTTTTCCACTTTTGCAGGGGTTTTGTGCCCCTAACCCTAGCAAATATATGGAGGGCCAACTGTACTGAGGTCTAATACTAAAAGATGTGATGATCAGAAGTACTTCCTAGTAGTAATTCCCATTCCAACCTGTGAAATGTTTTCCGGTACACCTTTTTACATATCACAACATATCAATATTTGGGCTAATGGGACTTCCCCATAATTAACCTGACAAGATTCTATTTTAGATAACAATGATTACAATGATATTTTCCCCTTAATTTCTAAATATTGCTTGTTAATTATGTTGAAACATTTTAAATGTTTTAAACCCAAGGACACGAAGGACAAACCTAACCTTCATGCAGATCAGCCACAAGAGTTACTGAAAAGATTCACTGGAAGACTACAGCTTTATTAAAAACAGAATTGTTAAACATACAGAGGCTTCAGCCTTGGCAAGGAAGAATCTGGATGCTGAATAGACTAAGCTTTTGAAAATATTTTTGACTGTGAAATAAATCAGATTGAGCAGGCAATGGAAGTTTTCATTAATAGAACATGTTTAATATTGCTGATGCAAACCATCTACAGACCTTTCCTCTAGAATGGAGTAGGCAACATCTGGGAGTTGGAGGGGGCTCAGAACCCATTCAAAGCTGCTCACCTCCTCTGTTACTGCTGCTTCCACAGAAAGCAGAACAGAGGCCGTTTCTGCACAACAGGGCTGTGTTGCTTCTGGGACAGGATGGCAGTGATCTGCAGGTTGTGCTTCCTCATGACATTGTTGCTGGCCCACTGCCATCCCATCCCCAAGTGTCATGCTTGTGCAGTTTTCACAAAACAGAAAAGATCCATTTTGTACCTGTGATTGCACAGTGCTTCTGTTGCTCCCAGCCATGCAGAAGCCGTGGAAGTGCAATGGCGATGCTTCCTTCTGTAGTGTGTTACTGCAGTTACTAGGCCTACTTGGAGATAGCATAAAGATATCATTTTGATATCATAATTTGGCTCTCTTCTACCACCCCTCTCCACATGTTTGTGAGGCCCCCGAACAAGCACAGACTAGGCGTGGCCACTAATTGCTGGACATTCCATTCTCCACCCAGGCAGGCCAGAAATAGCCAGATCCTTGCTTTAGGTGACCTCTCTGCAAACACCTTAATTATGTATGCACGCTGTTTACAAAGGACTCCCTGCCCCGAACAGGCAACCTGGCAAGCTGAATACTCAACTGCCAAGCACTCTGCGTTTGCATACCGGCTAACTCTTTGTCAATTCGAACTTAACTCAATCATGCTAAATTCTGACCTTTCCAAAGCTTTGCCCCACTCCTAAATCGCATTGTTTTCCCCAAGTATGACATAGCCTGCAGTCACATTTCTCCCTATAAAAACCCCTGATTCTGAGACCTTCCTCGGATCGCTCCCGAGTTCCAGACCGTCTTGCTGCCACTTTGCCCAGCGAGCTTCCCCTCAGCCTCACGTGCTGAGCTACATCGCACCCCAGCATCGCTCTCTATCTGCTTTCCAGGCTCCAGGAACAGGTTCCGTGTCACCCGAATCAACTATCCCTCTCAAAAATCCTGCTATCATACTCACACCTTTATTTTCCTTAGTTATCTGTGTGCGTGTGTTGCTTATATTGTGTGCCTGTATTTAATAAAGATCATTCATTATTTTCAACACGGTTTGCTTCTTGACTTGGCCTGACCCTATAAACATTGGGTTACAAGATCCTGCTGGGTTACTCTGCCTCTCGTTTCGCCAGCAGTGCTCTAAGCTAATTTCACATGTAACAGCATATCATGGTCTAAATCCCAACTAGAATAGTCCCATTGAATCAGTGGGATTTACCTAAGGTTGACTTACTATTCAGCATTTCCTTTGGTGCGTGTACTTTTGTTGGGGTGAGCAACTTGAATTTAGGCCGTTTATGTTGTGTGCTCACTCAGGCTGCCAGATCATAATATCCCAGGAATGACCCCTTGTGATGTTAAAGGGCACAGGCTCTGCTGATGTTACAAGGATGATGTTAGAAAGGGCAGCCCCCTGTGATGTCATTAAGTGTGAAACACAGTTGCACAGATTATGGCCATTTCTGCACGATGGTGCTGTCTTGGGATGGGGATGTGTTGCTGCAGGTCTGTGAGTTGTGCTTTTGCATGACATTGTTGCAGTCCTGCTGCCCATGTGTTCCCAGCTGTCACAATTCTTGGGTATACTATTACCAGAAAAAATGTGGTAATGGCCCCGAATTCTGTAATGCTCCTGTTGCTGGTGGCCATGCAGAAAGGGAGGAAGGGCGATCTAGGTGTTTCCTTCCCCAGTGCAGTATGGGAAGTGGCCAGCTGAACTGCGGAAGGAAGGATCATGTCACTTGCACTACCCTTCCAGAGGCAGCTGACTGGGAGTGTTCAGGTCACACTCCCATCCTGGCAGTGGCACTGCCGGGATTGCAATGGGACAATGATGGAAATAGTAAGGTGTGGATAGGTCCCGTGTCATTCAAATAACTCCTCCTAAGTCTAACAAATAAGGAAGCACACACAAGGCAGTAGTCTTCCTCTGAGATTCTGTCTCCTCATTCTGAGCACTGGAGAAGAGGGCCAAGCCCTGATACCTGGGAACCTTACTGATCACACATTAATGGCAATGATACATTATATATGTGTTATGCTGTTTAGGAGCTTTCCCTTTCTTTATTCAGATAAGTATGCTTGCCCTACTCTGGATTCAAACCACCATGTGCTGCTTGAAAATACTGACATTTTCCTCACAAATTGTTTTTCCCATATCATCACCAGCATTGAGGGGAGCTTAAAAAAGTAATAAAAAGTCTGCACCTGGTTTCTTGGTAAAGGAAAAAAGGGAAGAGATTCCAAACTGAATGTTATGCATTTCACATATGCAATTCAGCACTAAGTAGGAGGCTGGCATTAGATTTACAGGCAGGAAGAGGTCCTCCAAAACATTTGGGAAACATTATAGCAGAACTAGATAGTCAAACATGCTGAACCCTTGGTCAATGGAAAAAGATGTATCTATGCATTCTTCCACTCATACCTTTTCTTTGGATAATCACAGTACTCAGTAGACCATGGCGATGGGTGTCTGTTCTTAAAATTTTGGTCCTTCTCCCACCCTAGAAAACAACACTGAATGTATCCTGAAATATCATTTGCCTATACTTCTATTCATACATTTCTTTTGATAATTACAATACATCTTAGACCATAGTGGAAGGGTCTGTTCTTCAAATCTTGGGCCTCCTCCTACCCTACAAAACAGTATTGTATATATCCTGAAATATGATTTGTTGATCTCCTTGAATTGCACATATGCTATTTTTAAAAAATGCCTCTTTCATTTTTTATAGGTAACAATAGCTGGTATCCTGTTAGGCAATTATGATGTCATAAGCTAGACTTACATCCTCATAACAGTTTTGTATTCATATTTATGATAATGGTATCATTGTCTTGACTGCAAATAGCCGAGCAGCCATACCAGGTGAAGGCGTTCTGTCGTGTTGGTGAGCAGGGTGCTGAAGGATTATGTGTCCTGCCCCTTCTCACTAGTGAACCATGGTGTAATGTGGAGTTGTGATAGGAGCTCACAGGGATTCCTTCTTCTGTTAGTTGCACTGGAGCTCACTGGTGGGAGGGGTTGGATCTGTGATCCTTCAGCACCCACTTGCCAGCTGCAGAACTCCTTCACTTTGTATAGCTACCTAGCTCTTTAAGTCAATTTTAGCATGTCAGAACCCTTTCTCCTGGAAGATACATAGAACAGAGCACCCATGGAATTAAAAAAGCAGAAATGTAGCAAAAGAATAATAAGGACTAGACATTTGCTCACTCTTCCCTGGCTTATTGTAAAATTCTGCCAGTTGAACACATTTTCAGTCTTGACAATAAGGGCCTGCAAAGCAATAAGGCCTCACTAGGTGCCACAATGGGAGAAAGCTGGGATATTAATAAATATACTAGATTGGGGGATGGAGCACAGCTAGGACATTGAAGCTACATGTCTCATGCAGGATCTCAGCCAATACATATTAATTGATTCCCTCTCCTGGAACAATGGGTTTCCTCCACCCTGAAGAGATACGTATTGCAAGGAGATTGCAGTCTTTAAGAAAACAAGCACAGGTCTTCAACTCAATTTTGTAGCTAGATTCACAAAGCCACACCCCTAACACAACTGGGAGACAGTGTTCCAGAGCTGTGGCTTGGATGAACCTGTTTGGTAGGCCCTGGGCATCATTAATTTTCTAATATAAACAGAGTTTCTTTGATGCTGAGTATAGGTGATGTTTCCAGCCATTAAGACTAGACTGTGGTTTGGCCACAACTCTGGATAGCTTGTGGCACAGTGAGATGAGGGCATCTGCCCAAAGGTCACGTGAAAACTACAGCAGAGCCAAGAACTTTTTTGATTTCCACCGCGAGACCTGTTTGGCAAAAGTCTTTCTGCACTGCAAAATTGTAGTGAAAATTCTTCATCTTCATGACTTCTAAAGCACTCTTTCTGAAACAAGCCTGAGAAACAAACTTACTGTTTAGTTACATGTCCCAACGGTGGATTCATAGAAAGCAAATTCCAAAAGGGACCTGAACACAATTGAAAACTAATTAAAAAGGGTTAAATGACTATGCATAAGCTGCCATCTGTGATATTTCCCAAGCTATAATTGTAACTAAGAACAAGAGCTGACTCTGTAAAGTTGATCCTTGAAGCTGTGTTTGTAGTGATAAGGTATGCTAAGATAGATAATTATGGTAACAGCTATAGCGTATTATAGTGGGTGGATGACTTGAGCAGAATGCTAATGAAACATGGAGCCGTCCCTATCTCAGTGACTAATCCCAATACAGATGGGAAATTTTACTATCTGATGGCTTTTCTACGTACACAGCTGGTGGCTGAAAGCACTATAGATTTGCCTTGGCAAGCAAGGCTCCTTAACCAGTTTGACAGACTTTTTAAATTTTGGCAAATTTTCTCCATTGACAACTGCATCAGTGCATTGTCTCTGCAGAAAGCATTTGAGATTAAACTGATTGAGAAGGATAGGACAGATTTATATCTGAATTTGTCAGTTCAAATACTATAGCACTAAAATTTGCAGATATACATATGGGATGTAAGAGGCAATGTGGTCTGAATGCTGGATTAGTTCTCAAGGAGACTCAGTTTCAGATCTCCTTACCCTCAAGCATGGAAACCCACTAGGGGCAAGTCACACTCAGCTTTAGAAGAAGGCCACGATAAATCTCTTCTGAATTACTCTTTCCATGAAAACCCTATAACAGGGTTGCTATCAGTCAAAGTTATCTTGAAGGCACATAACAACAACAAAGTATGGGTAATAATTTTCAAGCTATAATGTCATGTATGCTGAAAACCAGTGTCAGAGATTCCTGTGGTGACAACTAACACTGGTGCAGAATCAGAGCAAGGCATACCAGGGTCACCAGTTCCACCCGTCTCTCAGACAATAAATTGGGTATCATGAGATAATATTTCCTTCACTAGTCTCCATGATCATTTTAACCTCTCAGCTCAAGAAAGGGCACTCCTATGTCAGTCTTCTTTTGGAAGCATCTTAGACAGTTTTTGCAGAGCTGTCTGCCTGGTGCATAAGAATACTGCAGGATTTCACTCAGTCTGCATTTCATGAGCCAATGTGATCTGTATTTCCTGTACTAATGTGAGAAGCTAGGAATCCTTCTGAGTTTCACACTTCTCTGAATTTTGTAATGCATTTCTTGGGGGGAAAAAAAGAGTAAGTTCTGAGGGTAAAGCCTGTTTTATTCTAGATTTGTGTGGGATTATTTAAAAAAAAAATCCAGATCAGATCTGGGGTATAGGCAAGGAGATACAGCAGGAGGGAAAATATAATCCATTGTTGGATGCCCAGCTTGGGTTATGAGTCTATGACTAAATGAATGCAAAACTGACCAGAAATAGATTGATCTTCCCCTCCCTGTTGGTAAGCTTCACATATTTGCTCCATGGAAGATCATGCAGTCTCCTCACCACCATATCACATAAGCTCATGTATTTTAACTTGGAGTGTAAGGAGACAGACGCACAACATCTTTGCTCAATTTTGTAGTATGACGTTTGGTAATGCTGGAATGTACCTTGTCAACTTTGCCAGAAACAGAAGCAGGACAGAAATGAATAGTAACAGTACCAGTACATTCTGTTTTGGGAGGTTTGATTCTTATTGCAAGAGATCTTGCAAATGAAAACAATTTCTGTGCTATGTGAAGGGCAATGCTGGCTAAGGTTGTGATCTCATATGAATCTGATCTCAGCCTGTGTGAAATGGATCCAGCCAGTTTAATTAAGAACACTATAGTTATGA
Source organism: Ctenosaura bakeri (assembly GCA_948474755.1). Lineage (NCBI taxonomy): Eukaryota > Metazoa > Chordata > Lepidosauria > Squamata > Iguanidae > Ctenosaura > Ctenosaura bakeri. The sequence goes on along the minus strand of CAOLHI010001386.1, from coordinate 367,001 downwards.
CTTTTTTTTTTCTTAAATGAGTGGAGGTCATTTCCAAGAACGTATCTCAAATGAGTTGGGGGCAGAATATCCAGATTTTAAAGATGAAAATATTTCCTAAGCAGACATTTATAAGTTTTTGAAAGTGCATATCCTACCTTATAATTAAAAAAAGAACCCAAACATCCAATAGCAGTAAATGTGAAACAGTTAACATATCATTCTGTAAGGGTTTTCCCCCTTTGGTTTGCCCAAACTGTTTCATTTTATGTTACTGAGATCTCTGACACCAGATGTGTGCTGACCAACAAATATTTAAGAAAGACAGCATTTTTCTTTTATGTGTATATGTCATAAATCTATTGCTCAAAGAACTAACAAAAGGATAAGAATTTCACAACCATTACATATTTGTATAACTGTTAGGAACATAAAGAATGGTCTTCAGGATCAGGCCAAAGGTCTGTCCCCTGCACCATCCAATTTTCTACAATGGTCCAATGAGATGCCACTGGCAAGCCTGTGGGCAGGACATGCATACAATAGTAACTTTCTCTTTGGCCCTTTTCGCACAGCATTTGCCATGCGAAAGGGCCCCTTGAGCGTCGTGCAAATATGAGGAGCAGTCTACAAGATGCACTCACAATTGTGTGATGCTCCAGGGGCTGGCAGGCGCCGACCGTGCACTTTTTCATTTTTGGCTGTGAGCTGAAAATGGTGCATGATCACGCATCGCTCCAGGGCCCTGCATGCACTTGCCATGTATGCGGAGCTCTAGAGCAACGGCACTTGTGCTTCCTGCCCCAGCACAGCCTGGGAAACTCCCAGGCTGCACTGCGGAAGGAAGAAGCGGGACTCTTGCACGAGCAGGTAGCAGCTGCAGAGCTGAAGGAACCAGGACATGAGATCCTCTCACTAGAGGCTGCTCGTGCAATCCCCGTACCCCAGCTCCACAAAAAAGTGCGTTGTGGAAAAGGCCTTTGTGTTCTCTAGAAGCTGGTATTCAGAAGTATACCGCCTTTTGATACTGGAGGTAGCATAAAGCTATCAAGACTATCAGCCATCTTCCATGAATTTAACTCATCTCTTTTTAAATCTGTCTAAGGCCACCTTCATTACATCTTGTGTTGTAGCATTCTGCAGTTTAAATGCTGCATAAAGAAGTACTTCTACTTGCCCAAAAATCTTCCAGTGTTTAATGCCTTTGCTACCAATTCACCTGAGTCTAAATTCAAAGTGCTGACAATATCGTTTAAAACCCTAAATAGATTGACATCTTGATACCTGAAGAAGCTCTTCTGTCTATATATGTCTGCCCAAGAACTGAGGTATGCAGAATGAGCCCTCCCCTATGTCCCTGATGGGGGCAATACAAAATGGGAGGACATGGGAAAGGGCCTACTTGGTTGTGGTACCCAATTCTGGAATGCCTTCTCTTTGTAGGTCACAGTGGCATTAATGGTTTCTTTCCAGCACCAAACCAAAATGCGGCTTTTTATTAAAGCCTTTGGGGATTAACTTATTTCAAAATGTATGTGCACATGGTTGCAGCTTTCAAAGTTATTTTTACTTTTTTCATGTTTCATACATTTTTATTCTGTTTAAGCTATTTATGATTTTAATCTGGAAGTGTTTTGAATTGTTTATATTGCATGTCACCCTGAAATGCCATGAATAAGGGCAGGATATAAATATTTTAGTAACTCCATTACTCAGTCTAAGGCCATTTCCACACTAGATGCCATTAGTGTGATATACTGTTACAATTCCAGCATTGCCACTTGCGTGATGGTAGCAGATTAAAAATGCTGTTTTCTATACCCTCCCGCCTTCAGCTGATGAGTAGCGGTATTGCCACCACTGTTTCTTCTGCACTGCAGTATCCTTGGCCACTCTCTGTTGTTACTGTAGTTTATAGTCTGAGCCCGAGGTCTACTAAATATAATTTGATATCTAAAGATTGGCCATCCCAAACTGTTCCTTTCCACATGCTTGCGAGGCCCCAGACAAGCATGCACACGGACACGGGCGAACAAGCTGAAAAATACCAGACAATTCCAGGCAGGCCAGTAGTTTTCCAGCATCCAGTTTCAGGAGACCTCCAGGCAAGTACAATTTGAAACTACATTAAGTATGCACCAAGCATACAAAAGATTCTCTGCCCCGAACCACCAGCTTGATGAGATTAGCGCTTCAGAATAGTCAACTGTCAAGCGTTCCCCATTTGCATACTGTCTGTGCTATTGACAACTCTGTCAAAATCCAATCATTCTAAGTACTGACCTTTTGGAGTCTTTGTCTCTGATCCGAAACTCATTGTTTTCCCCCAGAACGGACTAGCCTACAGGCACATTTTCCCCTATAAGAACCTCTGGCTTTGAGCGCTTCCTCGGATCCCTCAGATCGCTCCTGGCTTCCATCCTGTCTTGCTGCCGCTTTGTTTGCCGAGCCTTCCCCTCAGCTTCCACATGCTAAGAATCTCTGCTACAGCTTTACCGACTTTCTTCTGGCTACTCGGGCTGCAGGATCAGGTGTAGTATTCCACCTGAAAAATCCTTCTCAAAATCCCCTATCACCTTTCCTACCTTTATCTTCTTAGGTCTGTGTGAGTGAGTGCGTATGTGCGCAGTGACTGTTTGTAAATAAAGAAAACAATTATAATTTACTTTTGCTTGGTTTTTGACTCAGCCTGGCCTCCTAAACATAGGGCTTAAGATCTTGCTAAGTTGCCCTGCCTTTTGCATTGCTACAGCTCGTGCTCTGGCTAATTCCCATTCCCCATTATTTGGAGCATATTGAGGTGTCCCCCACAGGACCCCAGAAATCAGGGTAACACTGTCCCCACATTTCCCCCACCCCACTGCCCTTGATTGGCCAGGGGTTTGTTTTTCTTTGGGAGCTGTACTAAAAATGCCAGTATACTATTGCATTTTCATGCTATAATGCCTAAAAATGTGTTAAAAAAATAAATAAAAAGTTTAAACTCCCAGGAGAACTTTAGAATAAACACGGAAAGGTGATAGTTTTTGCAGTTACTACACTATGGGAGTCACTGAGGGAGGGACAAGCTGGGCACACCCACAGCCTGCCCACTGCTGATCCACGACAACAGGAAGCGCTATCAACAGTACCTCACTGAGCCAACTGACAAAATTGAAGCGCTAAAGGAGGGACTTAACAGATTTTTTTTCTGGTAATAGAATACAACGGTTTTACAACACTTGGGGATGGGATAGCAGCTGGATGGTGATGATGTTGTGTGGTAGCATGACTCCTGACCTGAAAACAACCTGCTGCTACGGTGATATAGCAACATCGTGTGGAAATGGGCTTAGAGTCTCAGTTTTTAGTATTATGACAGAAAGAAATAAACCTCTTTCTCTGCACCATGCTTAATTTAAGAGACCTCCCACAGGGAGAGGTCCCTCCATTTATACCATAACCACATTCATTTCAAATTTCTCTATGGAGAGAGTTCTTCATGGAGTTTTTTGTGTTCCTCTACATTTGCAACATTTGGCCCACAGGCTGCATGCAGGCCCGAGAGATCAAGATATTTTGCCTCCAAATGCCTTTTAGTGGGTGTGAGGATATATTCACCACAGTTTTGGCTAAAATTGCCATGGGCAATTTCCATGGGCAATTTCAGGACCAGGAGTGGACTTAAAAAAAAAAAGGAATTGAACAGGAAGTGCAGGAAGTGACTACCCCAATCACTTTCTATTGTAATAAAGACCTTTACTGGGGCTACAAACATAAAGAAGATGCTCCCCACAGCCCCTGCATTTTTTGTTTTGTTTTTGTTTTGTTTTGTTTTGCAGATGGATATGGTAGGCAGGTGCAGTCCTTCAAATTTCTTGGGGAGGGGGCAATCTGGACTCCTAGCCTCTGATAGTTGCCTATTCTTGGTCTACATGGAGGAAATGACTCAAGCAATCTTTGATGTAACTCTTCTAAATCCTTCATGTGTACCTTCACATGACAAAGAGTGTTCTAACTTAAACTGTGCAAGAACAATCCTCCATAGCTGTGCGATCTCAGCTGCTTGGATCTCATTTGTTATCTCATTGACTACGGATGGGGCAGAGCTCCCACAGAACCCTATGCAGGCCAGATGGAGAACCTCCACTGATGATATTAGGCCTAGTTTCTTCTAGTTCCATTTTTTTTAAATTTTAAAATGTCGGATTGTGGTGTAAACTTGTCGTCTTTCTCTCATGTATACATATTTAAAAATGATGACTAAAATGGAGTCAACTGACCCCAAATTCTGAAGTGTGCACAATGGCTTCCTTAACTCAAGTTTATTTAATGGAGTTCCTGTGTCCTGAATCAACCTAAGACTTGAGGCAGGTTTGGTGAAACTGCAGTCCATGGTCCCCCAAGCCCTTTTTGATGTCTCCAAGTACTGCCCATCCCTGCCTTAAGGGTTATCCATCACAGTGTGTTGTTCAGCAATCTAGCCTTATACTTACAAAGGTATGAATGAAAATTGCCATGTGCTGTTTGAACAGCAAGGGCCGCAGCCTTTTCATAAGATGAACTTCTGAATACCAGCATGCCTGGCTTGTATTGAAACATGGCCTTTTACATGCAGTTGTGAAGCCAGAAACACCTCAGGGCAGTGAATGTGAGAGAGACCATGGGGATAGGAGGGGAACATGAGGCTGAGGGACAGAAGATTACCTATTGGAGATATTTTCCAAGTGACAGGACTTGCAAACTATCTGCACCTCATCCTTGTTTGGGTCCATCAGGTTCCCCCACATTTGTTCTCCTACCATCTGCAGACACTTGGCTGAGCACCAAATCTGTAGAATGGGTTGAAAGTGGGTGCCATCAGTATATTCCACACAGTATAACCTAGTTTTCTTTTTATCCACACTAAAAAAGCACAAAGACAAGAGATTGTCCTGGGCACTTCAAAGGGAAAGTCTAGGGTGGGGTGGTGGTGGAAGCAATTGCCCATCCTTATGCAACGTTCCTGAGAAAAGTCAGTAGTACCACACCAGAGTATTCACACAAGCTGTCAGAGTTTGTTCCACTATGGCACCTCTGTTCTCTTTGCCTGGAATACTGATGCCCTAACTTCTTTTCCTCTTTGGTAAGTACTAATTCCTTAATCCTTTTCCTGCCCAATAGTATTGCTTATTTTATTCTGTTACTTTGCTATTCTGACTAGCTCTCATATCTCTTGATTATTCAGACACTTCTTTTTATACGAGCCTCCTGCTCTTTACCGGGGCACTTCTTAAGTTTCTGATATAATGTAGCTGCCTTGTTTTTCACTAGAGGGCACTATAAAGTAGCATTAGGACTATCCACTTAGTGAAAACGGAATGGGGATGGCTATATTCTTCTATAAAAGTGGGCTACTGGGTGAAATGAGATCCCCCCCCCACAAAATTGTTCTCTTCATTCCCACCCAGTACACATTGCAATGCTTAACAGTTCTAGGAAAACTAGTAACAGTTCTGTGATTTATTTTTGTAGGCTCAGGCATGAGCTTGACAGATGTCAACCCTTAGAAAGCAATCCAAGACTGATATGATGTTGGCTGAAGCAACCATGCTTGCACAGATGGCAGGTGTAGCAATGGTAGGAGTAAAAGGAATGCAGATGTAAAGGTGGGGGGAGCTGGAGGAAAAGAAAGCAATCTCATCACTATCTGGAAAGAAAGCTGCTGCTTCCACATAGCTTGTCCTTCCAGTGCTTTTTCTGCTCCAGAACATTAAGGAACCCTTTAGGGCAGATAGTGTGTGTATATATGACCAGTACCTTCTTCTTGCTATTGAACAGATTATCTTCTTTGAATAAGACATTGTTGACCTGTTAAAGTACTGAAGCAACCCATCAGAACCACACACAAAAACAGAGTGGTAAAATCACCACAGTCCTTTCTTCACAGTTGATATTTATTTATTTATTTATTTATTTATTTATTTATTTATTTATTTTTATTTATTTATTTATTTAGATATTGATATGCTACCCTTTTTCCAGAGATTGCAGTGTGGTGTACAATAAAACCAGCCCCTTGTTCCCTCTGCCTTCACTCCACCTGGCAGCTGGAATGTACTCTTTTCAGTGAGAAGGTCTCATTTAGTAAATCATGATTCATAACCAGTGATGGATGGCTTTTAGACCAATGACTTATCATCACTTCCTCTGGCAGTGAATTCCATAAGCTAATTATGAACTGTGCAGAGAACTACTTTGCCCTATTGCTATTATCCTGTATAAGCACAGGGTTATACATTTGATTAATACCCTCTTCCTCCTGCTGAATGGGTTATCTTTCTTGCAGGTTTGCAGATGATCAATAAGAAAGCCAGCATGTTGTAGTGGTCCAGATGTTGGACTAGGACTCCAGGGAGAACGAAAGAAGAAAAATGAATTAAAGTTCTCAAGGGTAAAGACAATGACAAAGGAAGAAAAGAAAAGAATAGATATGACCAACAAAATAATGAACGTGAATCAGCATAAACTCAAACAGACAATAAAATAAAATCCCTATAAGGGATAGCAAAGAAGAGAAACTTAAGAGATTCAAGAAATAACTGGAATTAGGTGAAGTTAGGAAGTAAGAAAATGAGAATAATAATGTCTAGAATAGATACAGACATTAAGATAGAAAAGAAGTAATAACAAAGAAGAGAAGAGAAAGATACAAATGATAGAATTAATAGACGGTGTATATATTATATTACTTGTATATATGAACAAAATGGAAAAATGTACACATTGACTGTGATATATATATATATATATATATATATATATATATATATGACTCCAGGGAGAACAGGGTTTGAATCTCCACTTAGTCATGGAAACCTTTGAACAAGTCACACCTTCTCAGCCTTAGAGAAAGGCAATGGCAAATCTGCTGTGAATAAAGCTGCCAAGAAAACTCAATGATACTTAGAGTTGCTGTAAGTTAGAGTTGACTTGAACGCACACCACATCAAGAAGAGGGATTCCTTCTCACTCACCCAAGCTGTCTGCTTTTTTTTTTAAAAAAAAAATCTTTATTGATTTAATTCATACAGAAAAGAAACGGAAAAAAGAAGAAGAAAATGACAGAAAAAGAAAAATAATAATAAAAGCAACAGTTACAATATCAACACATATCTAAACAATGTATAAGGTATTAAGAGTTATACAAATAAGAAAAAAAAACAGAAAAGAAAGATACTGACAAGTAATATTTAAGTTCCTTCTCGACTTCTTCATCAGTTGGTTTTAATTCATTTCTAATTCCACACCTCTTCCTATTATAAATATAAATATAGACATAAATCTAGATATAAATACTTCTAAAGATAAACACTATAACTATTTCGGTCCCCAAATTAATCCCTTGTATCAATCTTATTCCTTACAAATCAAATCCACTGATCGATAGGTCCCCCTTTTTGTTTCTTACATAATCCATGAAAGGTTTCCAATGTTCTCTATTGAGTTCTTCTTCAGTAATATTGTTAATTTATCAATTTCAGCTAACTCCATTACTTTATTTAGCTATTCACTCACCTTTGGAGTTCCTTTATTTTTCCAATCTTTCGCATATAAAATTCTAACTGCTGTCACCATATATCTTATCAAATTTTTATGTCGTCTTTCTCTAGTATCCATCCTATTTATCATATTGAGAAGAAAAAGTTCTGGCCTAAATACAATTTCAATCCTTAAAATCTTTTGTATATATTTACAAATTATCAACCAGAATTTCTTTGCTTTCCGATATTGCCACCACATATGATAATAGGAGCCCTCATGGTGTTTACACTTCCAGCATCTATTATTCTTTTACATTTTAGCCAGTTTACTTGGAGTCAAGCACCATTTATATATCATTTTATAGAAGTTTTCTTTGAGATCATTGCACCTAGTAAATTTCAATCCTTTTCCCCAAATTTCCTCCCACTGGTCTAATTCTATAATATGTCCTACACATTGGGCCCAATATATCATACTCTCTTTTATTTGCTCCTCCTCTGTATTCATTTTTAACAATAATTTATATATTTTTGAGATTAAATGAGATTCTTCTGCATATAATAGTTTTTCAAATTCATTTTTAGTAGTTTCAAAACCATAATTTTTATTATCTTCCTTAAATTTCTCTCTTAATTGGTAATACATTAACCATTGTAGCTTATGCCCTTGCATCACTAAACTTTACATATCTTTAATACTCCAACAATCTCTATTCTCCTTTAACATATCACTATATCTTAATCATGAATCTAAACTACCCATCTCTTCTATAAAATGCTTCTTGTGGTGATAACCAGCCTGGAATTTTAGAGCTGAATCTATTTTTATATTTCTCCCAAATTTTAAAAATTGATCTCCTCACTATATGATTCTTAAATCCTGCATTTACTTTTATTTTCTCATACCACAAATAGGCATGCCAGCCAAATTTTAATTCATGACCTTCTAATTCTAATAGTCTCTTATTTTCCAACATAATCCATTCTCTAAACTAAGCTAGAGATGCAGTCTCAAAATAAATTTTTAAATCTGCGACTCCAAACCCTCCTTGTTCTTTGGCATCTATTAAAATTTTCCATTTTATCCTGGGTTTCCTTCCCACCCATAAAAATTTTGAAATTTCTTTCTGCCAACTTACAAAGGGAGTCTTAGAGAAAATAATTGGAATTGTCTGAAAAGGGTACATTAATTTGGGTAGGACCACCATTTTAATTATTGATATTCTCCCTCATAGGCTATCTGCTTTTGATTGGATCTTCCAAAAAGATCTGTGTTTCCACCTCCAACATCTCTTCATTATTATCCCCTTTCTTCAGAAAGTTAGTTAGTCCTGTTGTTGTCCTTTGTCTGGAAGGGAGTATCCATGAGGCTTCAGCTGACTCACGGGAGTCAGCTTTTAGGGGTTCTTCTAATGAAATTTAGATAATCTTCTTTTGTCTATCTCATTTCCTATCAAAGATGGATTTCCTTAAACAATAAACATATTTTTCCTCTTTTTTTCACCTTACAAAAGAATCCTCAGAATTTTTCTCCTGTTTACTACCAAAAGCTTGTATTACACTGGCTGTGTTGCACTTTGCTTGAAATACAGTCAGCCCTCCACATTTTCAGATTTGATTATTCATGGATTATTTGCTGTCACCTCTGCTGCCTCCCTATGTCATTTTTAATAGGGACTGCAAGCCTCGTGAGATGGAGAAACTGCAAACGAGGCTTGTAAGTCTATTAAAAATGGTGTGGGGCAGCAGTGGAGGTGGCAGTAGCCCCACCAGCCACCCACTTCTGCCTTGTGAAGGAACCCTGATGCCTTAAAGGAATCCATGATGGGTTGAATATGGTGATCATATTTTTTTTGTGTGTGTTAAATATGGTTTGGGAGGGCCTAGAGTTATTCATGGCTTTTTCACTTTCACAGGGGTCCTGTGCCCCTAACCCTAGAGAATGTGGAGGGAGGACTGTAGATAACAAATGCTCCTATATTCTCAGCCTCTCTGTCAGTTACCAATGGGTTACTGGCTCTGCTCTAGTACTTTTTAACAGTTGTTTTACACAAAGACTCCACCATGGTGATTAAGTTCCATCTGCTGCTGTTTTTGGATATCAGCTCATTTTAAAAAGGCACAGGAGCATGGCTAGTAAAAACAAGCTGGCAGCATTACACATCCCCTTTCCACCTATATGTGGCATTCACATTACAAGGTTTTCAGACCCTTGAAAAGATTCTTTGGACTACAGCTTCCATAACCCCCTTGCTAGCATTGTGCTTTCTGAGCTCTGTTTCACTGTTACTATTGTCAATGTGTGCTCCTTTAGAAAAATTAGTGAACAAAACAGAGCTAACTAAATGCCAAGAGACTTTTCAACACAGAAAAGACATAGCCCTCCACTTGACAACTTCAGTGTTGTGATCATTCATTCCAAACATCAGAACTATCACACATGTAACTTCACGGATGGAAATTTTAAATCACTTGCTCCTATACTTCTCAGATTAGTTTAGGTGACATATTGAACTTCTGATTAATTGCTCAGCAGTCAGATGGGTAGCATGTATACATAGCTATCCTAGAGACTGAGTATTGTCTAGAAGAAATACTAATAATTTTTGGAGATGAAGCTTTTGAACTAGCTCCTGCCTGAAGTTCAGGCAATATTTAGCTAATCACATATGACTCTGTTGCTGATGGTTTTAACATGTCATGTTATCAAGTCTTTTGGGGCTGACTGTACAAGTGGTGAGGAAAACTTATCACTGATGCACTGATGTTTAAATATTTGAAGGGATGTCATGTTGAGGAGGGAGCGGGCTTGTTCTCTGCTGCTCCAGAGACGAGGACAAGGAGCAATGGATTCAAGCTGCAGGAAAGGAGATTCCACTTGAACCTCAGGAAGAACTTCCTGATGATCAGAGCTGTCCATCAGTGGAATACACTGTCTTGGAGTGTGATGGAGTCTCCTTCTTTGGAGGTTTTTAAGCAGAAGCTGGATGGCCATCTATTGCAGGTGCTTTGATGGGTGTTCCTGCATAGCAGGGGGTTGGACTCGATGGTCCCTGGGGTCTCTTCCAACTCTATGATTCTATGATTCTATGATTTTGTGCATTTTTAATTTTTTTTTTAAAGTCTGGGACTTTTTTTACAAAAAAAAAAGTTTGTAAAAACTGTACTGATGTTTGTATATTTTAAAAAGATTTAGATTTTTTTTTTCAAAAATGCATGGAAATGATTTGTGCAATATGCATCTTGTGCAATCTTTTTGGCATTTTTAAAAAAGGTTCTGAAGTCATCAAAGAGTTTGCAGAAATCTCCATAACACACCACAATGTGTTGAAACATTGGCCCTTTCTGCATGCGGTTATTAAGGTGGGCCAATGTGTCTTGCCATGAAGGTCTTCTGCACCTTGGAGAGGACTAGGTTCAGTTTATTTATCTTCATTCCGCATGTAATTCCAACTAAATGCGCCCCCATGTGATGGTAAAGTGCGCTATTTGAAAACTGGAAGAAATCGGTTTTCCAATTTTCCAGATCGATCCAATTCGTACTTTCACAATGGTACAGACACGTACGTTTACACCAATGCAAACTGGTGGGTCAGGGGAGGGCTCATGGGAGGGGCCAGGGGGTAGTATAGACTTACGCACGTACACACTTACACACGTATGCAATGACGTACTAAACCATGCCCCCCCCAAAAAGGGCCAATCACAGCTGACGGGGCGGGGTGAGGGGAGTAGCGGGAGTGGCCATGGCAGAGGCAGTGTGGATTCATGAACTCGCACTCCTCCGAATCAGAATGGAACACATGCAGTAGCTGTGCAGAAGGAAATGAGGGAAAGTCTGCCTTGTTTCGAGACCAGAAAATCCAGTAAGAAATGGCACAAACCGATTCACCAGCCTCGTGCAGAAAGGACCATTCTTACTCACTGAGGATGAGAAATTTGGAAATTTTCTTTTAAAGTATGACAAGAAATGACAGCAGCTTTTAAATTAGAGAACCCAATTTAACTCGGAATCCTCAAGTTCTCATTTGGCTCATTTTTTTCCTACAGAATTTCACCTAATGGGGAGAAAAGTTTTGATTTTTTTTCTTTCTCACTTGTGAGAACAAAAGAAAATGTACATTTCTGTTTAACACTTCACTGTTTTTAATTTGGTTATTAAGAGTTCCAAAACAAGATACAGTTATTACTCCAGAAATCCATAAGGAGGGAAGCCTAGCCAACAAAGTGGAAAATGTGGGCCATGGCTGTAGATAAAGCCATGCCTATGCCAAATTTTGTAAATTTCTTTGCATTTGTAAGCCTGAGAACTCCTTTCTTCTTTCATAATTCAGGAATAGCTGGCTCCAAAAAAATACAAAGACTAGTGTCTAGGACATATTTGAATATATTTGGTTTAGAAGTTTACAGTTATTAAACTGGCAATTCCTTATCATTTTAATTTGTTTCAGACAGTGCCAGCAGAGATTACAATCTAGGAAGATTATAAAATCCTATGAAGATTATACGGTCCATCAGTAGAGTCTTGTAAATGCTGCCCTATGCCAGTAAGATATTTACCAGTGCTGAAGCTGGTTACCAGTTCCCAATTCGTTATTTTCACAAGTCTTCAAAACAGAGAGATCCTAATCTCTCTCTCTCTCTCTCTCTCTGCACCCCAACCTAAACTTTGGACTATTCCATGTCATATGTCACTGAGATTAGAAGCCTGTCCCTTTCATGGTAAACAGTCAGTAATTCTCCCTTATCAAAAATTATTTTATGCACAATGAAGACTGTTTCATGATAATTCCTGAAACTGCTGTTGTGGAAAAGGAAATGGAGGTATGAATCTCACAGTACCCTTTGGGTACAAATTGTCTGCTCTCTGGTCTCACACCCAAAACAGTGTCCTCTATGCCAGTGCTACTGAACGTGGTCTGCCATTAGCTGTCAGTCCTCAAGGAATTTCCAGGAATATATGCACATACAGTAATCATAGGGTACAAATATGGTACTGGTCCCTAGAGCATTGGGGGAAAAAATATATTGCTCTGCTTTATTCTTAAGTTATTCTCAGTGGCTCAGTTTTTAGCTTCTCCTTTCACAATGTTAAAAAAATAGTCTGCTTAGATAAAAGTTATATGAATAACTGCAGAGGAGCTAGCTGCATGATCACCTTTCTCCAAGTTAAATTGTACATCAGTTTTAGATATTTGTGGGTAAGTAAAGAATACTTGCAATTTTTCCCATCCTCAACAAAATGATATCTTGACATATTGAGATTGACCCTTGAGAAAGCACACAACTGCCACAAGATTTTTTTCTGCATTTGGGGTTTATTTTACAGAAAATTTAATTCACACAAAAATCTAATTTTGTAAAAAAAAAAAAAAATGGTTAAGAAATTGTGCCAAATCAACTTTTACTTTTGTGCAGAAACAATATGTTTCCTACGAAGTGTATACTCTTCTGTGCAAAAATGTTTCTTTGTGACACCAATATCCAAGGTCTTGTTGTGGAAGTGATTTTTTAATATATCAAAAATCACTGAAAACAATACAATAACTCTTGTAATCTTGCTCAGTGGAACTTCCAAGGTTCTTGCATTCATACATTCTTGCATGACATTTACAACATTAATGATTACCTTTTAAAAAAAACACACAAAAAAACCCTGATACTAAACATATAAAATGTATATGCTGGATCCTGCATTGAGAGGCACATATCTGTCATGTAGCTAGGTCTCTGTAGTTCTGTCCACCCATGCTACCTCCATTTACTTTTTAAGTGATACAGCACCCTCAAGACAGCCATTTCCATGTCATTGAAGAGCAGGAAGATCAATGTAGATGTCTCCAGGTATTTTTTCTTATACCTGGAATGATGCAAAAAGCATCCACAGTGACCATCTGGAATCCTCAGGGAATCCCTGCAGATACTACCCTTGTAGTATGTACGGCATGTACAGCTACAGGAAAATGGCTGAGCTGTACCCCACTCCAATAACATGAAAATGGCTGTCTGGGGAGGGTTGCATTACTTAAATGGTGGATTGGGGGGATTTTGGTCGTTGTATGCTCAGTAAAGAATTCTGATCTCCACAATGATTAAAAAAATGGGTTACAACACAGTGTGCCTTCTTGTGGTGTGACTTTGGCATACATGAATCCAAGGTCGTGCAAAGTGTCACATTCATTGTCCTCAATGGAGGATAAAGGGGTGTGGGCATTAGTCTTTTGTTTTGTTCTGTTTTACCCAGGAGTTCCTGGAATGGAACCTCGGACTATACAGAGGTTGTATTGTAGTGTAAACTGGGCCCATGCTATCTTAGCAAACTGATAGGGTACCAGCAAAATATTTTTAGCTTATAACAAAATATAAAATATATTTTTAAAAGTAATAGTAATAAAATGAACATGTATGACCATATACGTGCAGTCATTGTATGTGTGTGTGTGTGTGTGTGTGTGTGTGAAATGTTGGGCTTCAGGGCTCAACAGGGCTGCAGGGCTACAGTCTCTCCCTGGCCTCATCAGTGTGCAGGTTCACCACAGTCCTTTTGATGAATGAATGAATCTGCACAAGCTTTTCTGCTTAATCCAAGCAGATCTCCAATCAGTTCCCTACCTGCAAAAGGAATGGGAAAAGGAATCAGTAAATCCTCTCATTTAATAACTTTCCAGCTCATCACATTACGCTTCCCTGGGAGCCAAAGAGAGATATTGTGCAGTTGATCTTACAAGACTCCGCTGTTTCGAAACCAGGAACATCTATTATGGGACATGTATTGCAATGAATATGAAAATCAGGTCTGTTTATGAACACTTTTGATTATTTTGCCTGAAGCACCACACACAAGTTATAGAGCTTTTCTTAATATATTGCCAGGGCAAATTACAGAAATATGCTTTAGAAATTTGGGGGCTGCTCAATACCCATTACAGACTTGTCATTCTTTTTCCTCCAGGTATGCATGCTCCATCTTAAACATCTATCTGTTACTAATGAACCCCACAAGCCTCTGTTCAAAGAGAAACACCCAAGAAGAGGAAGCTTTTTTAACCTTTTCTTTTTGCTTAGCCTCACTGAGGGAAGAGCTAGTCCCCACTTGTAATGGGGCAGATACTTCAGCTGCGCCTGATCACGTCCAGGTACAGTACCAAGGGAGGCTATTTTACGTGACTCACATCAGCCTGCAAAATGCCAGGAAGAGTGGGTGGGGTCATGTTCGTTCTATATAAACTAGGGATTCATAAATGTTTACTCCAATTTGCTGCTTAGTTATATTTGACCTCTGTGGGTTGGCACACCCACTGATTTATTGCCTTTCCATTAGGAGCACTCTCAGGGACATTCCGCCCCCAACTTCTTAATAAATAAAGCATAATAAAATGAAACCCTAGGCCTTCTCTGTACTCTCTCATTCTCTCTCTCATTCTCTCTCTGTCTGTCTTTTACACTTATTCAGGGAAAGATCACTTCTCTGGAAACATGTATGAATGTTCTAGAAGCTTTGTACCATACAGTATGGCCATTTCCACACTAGAATGGTATAGTGCTATGATTCCACTTTCAACATCCTATGGAATCCTGAGGTTTGCAGTTTCGGGAGGGGCCAGCTGTCCTCTCCCGAACCTGTAAACCCCAGGATTCCATAGGATGTTAAAAGTGGAATCATAGCGCTATAACTGTTTAGTGTGGAAATGGCCAATGTTCCAGTGACACGGACTGATTCCGAAGAGAGTACTACCGCTTGAGCCTATTTCCTCCCACATAAATATGGCTAGCTTGTCTGGTATAACATTGTCCCTACAGCTGGGACAGGACATGAAAATGATCTTTAAAAATGAAGAAAGTCTACATTTTGCTTGCATGTTTCTCAAACCAGGTTGGTATTCTTGGAAAAGCAATCTGAGTTAAACATCTGCCCCAATGCTTTTAAAAAAACAAACTCTGAACGAAGTTTTTAAAATAAACATTGCACAAGGGCATTTATTTAAGTTCTTCATGGGATAGTCCTTCCTATCACTTGATTTGAACATGACGAACCTATCATGCATACATCATACATACAGTATTACTCAGTTATCTAGCAATGGGAGTCAAGCTGGGAGGTAATGTAACATATTCATCAATTAAATTAATAGTGTGACCTGTTGCAGGGCTCTGACACTCAAATGCACTTATGTAAACCTAGGCAAACAACAGTCCCAATTGTTTAGCATTTGGATTAAAGATACATGTTATTTAGGATATTAGGTTATGGTGGAGGAGGAGGAAGAAGGAGATCATTCCATAAAATAATCCAGCTTTATGTATAAGAATCCAGCATCCAACTTTGTATTCTCAGAACAAACTGTAACAAGAAAGGAGAGGCAAAGGTGAATCGGAGAAGTTTCTTACTTCTGAAAGAGAAAATAGTAATTAATGGACCCAAGAAAAGAGATAATTGGATTTATAAGTCTCCAGTCATACGGATTTTATCATTTCATCAGATTACAATTCACTTGGATCCATTTTTTTTTAAAAGCTAATAAAGTCAGTGTAGAAAGTTCAGAACTATGATAAGGGAGCTCATCATATCTAAAATGCACAAAACTTTCATTTTTTGCTGCAACAGATAAACAAGGCTGCCAGCCGTGAAAAGATTCTATGAGAAACACATCTTTAACAGACTCTTTCTTGATAATTGATTCCCATTGTACTAAGTTGCATTTTTAATTGTGAACTATTTGCTTTGTTCTCTACAAATGCACAAACTTTCTGTCTGGGGAAAAAAATGAAATTTGTCTGCAAATTTTCCAAAGTCATGAAAAGTCTTATTGTCAGAAGGTATATAAGATTGGGATTTATGTTTAAATGAGGGTTGCTTACCTTGTTTGGTCCTTGTGATTTCCAAAATGACAGCCATGAAAGAATTTTAACTGCCTAATTAAAGTGCTGGATGGCCTAATTATTCTTCTTTACTATACCATTAGCTTGTACTTATCTTCCATTAATATGCAGTGAAGACATCTTTTAACTGCAGTGCTTCCTTGTATTGCCTCAGAGTTATTATATTAAAAATGGAGATGGGAAGAAGTTTACCGTGCTTGTGAAGAATTTGAGGATAACAATCTCATGTAAACGTCACAACTCTGACATCGCTGTTCTTCTATGTGGAACAGCTTGTGAGGTCCCTAAACTGCAAATTCCAGGATTCCATAGGATGTTGAAAGTGGAATAATAATACTATAACAGTCTCGTGCGGAAATGGCCCATGATGCTACTGGCAAATTTCAGGATATAGCTGTATTGATCTTTGTTTCCCAGGAATATATGGTGGTCCACTGTTGCAAATAGGATTATCAGGCTAGAGAGATGTTTAGTTTGGTTAGTATGCTCTTATATCACTGGCACTAAGCAAATTTTAGGTTTATAATGTTAGTATACTACATTACAACCTTCTAGTGCACCACTTTAAATATTGTCAAAAGACCTGGGCAGTCTAGTACATTTAGCCTCATATCAAAGTACAGAAAAGATTTTAAGATTCCTCCATAATTATTCAAGAGCCAGTGTGGTGTAGTGGTTTGAGCATGGTTTGACTATTGGACAACAACCTTGGAGACCAGGGTTTGATTCTTTGCTCAGCCATAGAAACCCACTGAATTACTTGGGGCACATCACACACTTTCAGCCTCCAGAAAATCCCATGACAGGTTTATCTTAGGATCATTGTAAGTTGGAAATAACTTGAGGGCACACAACAACAACTAGAATTATTAAGTTATCTTCTGTCCTTTTCCTGTTCTCTCCATCCCATTTTCAAAGATGGTTCAGATTCAGTAACTCTTCCATTACTTGAGGCAGAATTTCATGGCTAGAGTAGCCTGATGCCTGTTTTTCCAGCAACAGAGAGTGTCCCAGTGCTCAGTGCAAACAAAGAGAAAAGCAGGGAAATCGGCATATATGTGAACTCAAAAACAAGTAACTTTCAGAATCATAGTAGAAGTATCAGTTAAAGTGGGGAAATGTACACAAACACAAAACCACCCAGCTCCCTTCTTCAGACGGCTTTGCTGTTGCAAGCTCTATTCGTTTAAATGGGGCTTACAACAGCACAATGTTCTGATTAGCTCAACACCTTTGCAGCCAGTGAGGCAAATGAATCTCCTAACTTAATTGTATTAATTCAGATTGTTGTGTAATATTGTTCAGATCTATGGTTACAGTAACTAGAGTTGCTGTTTGGTATTTGCATACTTTGAAAGTGTGCAGTAACACACACCTGGAAGGACAGGAAATACACATATACGCACATGATGGAGATATGTCTCTGTGCGTATGTGAATGTAGACAAACGTACACATAGAGCATTCCCCCAAGGTATGGCTATGACCCTTTTAATCATTAGAAGCTACTCCCGAGAGGCTGATAGATACATCCATGCTGCTGGTTGCTTATTGAATGAGAGCCATATTGACTGCTTTCTTCTTCTAGTTCTTGATTTTTTTAAAGGAAACCTTTCATGGCCCTTCTTTTGTGTTACAGATATGCAGTTTGCTAAGAACATAGTTGGTTACACAAATCCTCACCCCCTCCACACACACTACAAGAGTACTATGTAGTGTCAAAAAGAAAAAAAAAGAGAGCAAAAATGGGTTTTGACAAATTTATTAATTTGTTTTAAAGTGAATATTGTTTTTGGTTTTTAATGATTTTATATCCCTTTAATGTTTTTTAAAACTGTTTTAAATGTTTTAAATGTGTTTATTTATTGTTGGAAGCTGCCTTGTGCCCCTTCCACAAAAAAGGCTGTCTACAAATATAACAAACAAACAAATAAATTTTGAATTCAGAAGAGAAAAGGTCGTATGAGGACAGCAGTAACTAACCTGCTAACAGGCATTGGCCTGTTAGGGAAACCTGAAGGGAGGGAGGCTTTGGGGAAGCAGAAGGGGCAGGCTGAGAAAAGAGTATTTGCATACTTCCAATGACTAAGATGTATCTTTTGCAATGTCTGAGTCCTGAACATTTCTTCAACGTATTTCCAGAACGTTTATTGATTGGTTATTAACTGGTGCTGATATTTTATACCAGGAACTTAGGCCATTTCCATCCTGCACTGTTATAGTGATATTATTCCACATCCTGTGGAATTCAGGGGTTTGTAGTTTACTGAGGCCAAAGAGTTCTCTGGCTGAGACTTCTAAAGGCCCTTCTCTAAACTACAGACCCCAGAATTCCATAGGATGTTGAAAGTGGAATACCAGCACTATCACAGTGTAGGGCAGAAATGGCCGTAGTTACGTTTGCATAACTAACTAACGTCTCCTGTCTTGATGTTCTCGCTAGCCCATCTTAAGAGCCAGACACCAGATAGAATGTGAGGTTCATTCAGCTTCCAACTGGGGCCTAAGGACAATAACAACAACATTTCGAGCCCCCTCCCTCTAGTAAATAAAGCTGCTACACGGAATTGCAACAGGGGTGGTGCTTCTGGTTGTTCCAGCCTCACTCATTGGTGGTAGGGGACTGGAAACACCGTATTCTTTTCAACTCATCTGGAAGCTGAACAAACCTCCTTCACCCAATCCAGCTGCTGACTCTTAAGGTGGGCTGGGTTGATATTTGCATCGTTTCTAGTAAGGCTATGTTGTTGTTGTGTGCCTTCAAGTAGTTTCCGACCTATGGTGACCCCAAAATGAACCTGTCACAGGTTTTCTTGGCAAGATTTGTTCAGAAGGAGCTTGTTTTTGTCATCCTGTGAGGCTGAGAGTGTGAGTCTCAGGTCACCCAGTGGGTTACTATGGCTGAACAAGGATTCAAGCCCTGCTCTCCAGAGTCAAAATTCAACACTCAAACCACTATACCATGCTGGCTCTCCAAGACTATAGTGTTAGTGAATAGAGTAGTTATGGAGCTCCAACTCTATATGACACATACATAGTGGCAATATTGAATACCAGCCAGAATTTTAAAAAGGGGTATTGTGTCTTTTCAGATGAAATCAGATTGCAACTTTGAGTATTCTCACCATTGGCCATGCTGAATAGGGCTGAAAGGACTTGCAGTTCAACAGCTTCTGGAGGGCTGCAGGATTTCCACAATTGATCTACGTGATACTTAACAGGTCTTTTGTGGTATGAGCTTTCATGGAATAAAGTCTACTTCTTTGAATGCCATGAAGATTTGGGCCATGATAAATCTATTTTGGCTTTTCAGGTGGCATGCAATATTGGCTTTGCTGTTTTTACTTCAGGAGCCATACTGACTGGATCCAGCTTTTGAATACCTTGGAGTTTGTTAAAAAATTTCCCTTTTAGCCCATGTCAAGACTTCCCAGTCCTTACTTCATCATAGATTTGTTTATTTATTTACAGGCATGTTTACTCTTGCTCTTCTGCTAATGAGGATCCCAGAGTAGCTTGCATAATGTCAATAAATCCAATAGCAGATGTTTACAATGATAAAGAAGTGCATGTGGATACTTTCCAACCATAGTTGGAATAGGGATAGTCCCAATAAATCCTCTGTCACCCCACTTTTTCAGCTGCTTTTAAAATGTCCAGTTTCTCTTTCCACCTCCCACTTTCCCCTTTTGTCTTCAGCTTACTTCAATTGCTGCAAACTGAATTTGAAATGCAAAAGTAGTTTGCACTCAACTCAGCTGGAGGAAGAGAAGAAGAGGAGGCAAAAATTTGCCCTTCGTAGGAAGTTCAAGCAAAAGCAAACTGCTGCAGCCTCTCTTAGCTTGTGTTTTCTTCCACATTTATAACTTTTGTCACCTCAATCACACTGTATCTTACTTGGCCACATGTATCTCGAAAGGATTAATTTCCAGCACCTGGGCCAGATCAGGACAGTTCACAAGTACGGGAGAGGATGACTTACTGCCCTTTCACAGGATAAGTAAGCATGGGAGTGTTGCGCGATCATGGGTGCTAAACAGATTTTATCTGTTTAGTGAATACCCCTCTGAGTGTGACACATGGGGACGGGATGGCAGTGGGACAGCAACAACATCAGTGGAAGCATGACCAGCTGACCGCTGCCATCCTGTCCCCATAGCAGGATTGGTTAACTCTGGAGTGACAAAACATTGATGGGCCTCATGATGATCTTTTCATGTTCAGTCAGGTAAGGTGTATAGGGAAGATCTCCATAGGATAAGATTGAGAGATGGTCTCTGATTGCTCGCCAATCTGGGCAGCTTGTCTTTCAATGTATTTGGAAATGCAAAGAGCCTTGAGTGGTAAAAGGATTAGCATAAATCCATCAGCTTTGAATTTTCCCACTTAATCCTCTCTGATTTATGAGTCTAAACATGTCTCAGGTCAGTTTGACTCCAAAACACATTATCTGATCAACATGATTTCAATCATGTTCTCCAGTTATTAATAAGTCCACTTTATGAAAACTGCATATCTTGCAGGAGAAGTGGTAGGATATGGTCACAACTCTACCTTCACTCAGAGACAGCACAACCCTGGAATGAGAAGAGGCCATACTGCCTTCCCATTCTGTGGGAATGGCCTTGCATGAAGGTGCAGACTTGGTTTTAGGCTACCAGGTGAAATGGTCACCTACAAGGACAGAATCTTCTGGAGTAGGTGCCTCCTTTTCGTTAAGAGTCACCTTAAGGGAAGGGGCATCTTCTAGGAAGATGTGCTGCCAAAATGTCTGTAGCTGACCTTGGGAGAGGGGCAGACAGCTCAGCAACATAAGCCTCAGGCCCTAGAGAGTAAAGCTGCTGGAAACAATCTTATGTACTTGTCTGCTGTAAAATCGGTCAGCAGTAGACTTAAGACCAAGCTACTGGGATCTGCCTTCCTGGAAAAAGAACAGGGGAGAGGAATGCATCCTAGCTATCCTAGATATCATATCATATCATACTTCCTCTGTGGGTGGTCTAGGTTCTAAAGAGGCTGAAATAATGGGAACTGGCTCAGGAATATAGGTAGCTCCCCGGAGATGATAGAATGACAGCAGGGGGTGGACAGAAGAATAAGAGATATTGGAATGAAAGCCTTAATACAGCAATTGCCAGAGAGAGACACTGTCTCTCATCTGCCTCATGATGATAAAACAGTATGTGCCCCTGATTGGGAGCAAAATAGGAGGAGGTCCAGGTGGTGAGCAAAGGCGCAGTAGAAGTGAGAAGAAATTAGGGAGAATGGCGAAGGTTAGACAGTGTTTAAGTCAGAGGAACAGGAAGATCAGAGAAAAGGTACATCCACTAGAGCAAAAAATGTGTGCTTTGGATGAGTGAGAGCAGAGGAGGGACCCACAGGACAGCAAGATGAAACTTCAGGAACACCAGAGAAGTGAAGGGATTATGAAGAGAAGGACAAAACAAAACACAGTGACTGAAGCAGAATATTAAAATGAAAACCAAACATTGTAATGGAAACAAAACTAACAGGAAATCCCTTGGAAGTAATGATTCCTTCCAAGGAGGAATTAATCAAACACATTTTTCTTAAAATGAGTGCTAATCTAAGTATGACATAAGATAGGAAGCAAAAAGAAACCAGCCAGGAACTCTGCACACAACATTATGTTGTTATATGCCTTTAACTTGGGTCTTACTTGCAGTGATGCTATTGTAGAGTTTTTTTCTTAGCAAGATTTAGCCAAAGGAGGGCCCTTTCTGCACGAGGAAGTTAAGACAGGCCAAGGTGTCCTGTCACGGAGGTCGTCTGCACCTTGGATCAGACTAGGTTTGGACTATTTACCTTAGTTCTGCACCTAAGTCCAATCCAAAGCGCCCCCAAATGGTCCTTCAGTGCATTATGTGAAGACTGGAAAAAAATGGTCTTTCAATTTTCCAGAACATGCCATTTCGTTTCTGCTCAGTTGTGCAGATGCGCAAATTCGCACCAATGCGAGCCTGCAATCAGCAGAGGGCGGGCTGTGGGCATGGCCAGCTTCAGCGGTTGGTCTGGACCCACAAACAACTGGAAGCTGCCATTTTGTAAGCCTCACCAGTGTGGATCTAAAGACCTCACACTGCTCCGCATCGCCCTGGAACAAACAGAGGAGCCCTGTGGAAGGGTTTAAGGGAAAGTCTGTGTTGCTTCGAGCCAAGAAGAACCAGTAAGTAACAGCACGGAGCAATTCACTTGCCTCGTGCAGAAAGGGCCGAGGTTTGCCACTGCCTTCTGTGATGGTGAGAGAGTGTGACCAGCCAAAGATCACCCAGTGGGTTTCCATGGCTGAATGGGTATTTGAACCTCATCTCCCAGATTGTTAGTCTATCATTCAAACACTACACCATGTTTCCTCTGCATACAAAATTAGCAGCTAACAAAAATACTACCTCCAGCTGTCTATGGGCATTGACAATGGCACAGAGGGGCAAAGTGAGGCCCATGCACCACGTGCAGCTACAGGGTCATTTTTGTGGCCCCTAGGGCTCCCCCAGGGATCAAAAATATTATTTTTTGCAAATTATTTTGCTTCAGAATGCTCTGAAATGCAATCTGGGGGGTGGGTAGGAAGGCAATTCTCTCTTATACCTTTACATTTATACCTTTGAGCACATGGTAGAACTGAACCAAATCCATACCTACCTGACTATACTAGTTTAAAATAGAAAACAATTGTGTACCCCAGTGGTTCTTAACCTTTTCTTTACCATGGATCCTCTTTAAATATCTTTTGTCACCAGAGACCACCAAGACTTACACCATTTCCACACAATGATGCTCTCCCATGTTGTCCTGTTGCAATCCCGTCTGTGCTGTTGCCTACCTTCCACAGGGCTTCTGCATGGCAAGTAAGTAAGGGAGTGTCAGGTGATTTAATCTGTTAAGCAAATATCCCACATCATGATGCATGGGGATGGAATAGCAGCCGGACCACGACGACATCGTGCAAAAACACGACCTGTAGACTGCTACCATCCCGTCCCCATAGAAGGATTGTGACAGCATGTGGAAATGGCCTTAATTCAAGGCTGCTTCTGGCTGTATGCACAGTAGCAAGAAATGTTGTGTGCTTTCTCTCATCCATTCAGTGTCATTCACTTTCATTCACTGCATGCAAAACAAGGAAGTGCTGAGTACATTTTTTTTGCTATCGAATAGTTACTTTCATAACTTTTGAATGGTTTGAGATACTATAATTAAACTATGTACAAATGATGTCTATCACTGGCAAAAGATTCCTGCTCTTTGATTGTAGTTCCCTCTCCTCCTTCCTTCCTTCCTTTTCCTTCCTTCCTTCTTTCCTTCCTTTAACTGTAAAAGCTCATATTTCTTCAAGCCTTTGTGGACCCTCTGTAAGGACACTGCAGACTCCCAGGGGTCCATGAACCACAGGTTAAAAAACACTGGTTTACATTAAAAATTACCCAATAAAACCAATTAAAAATAATAAGCAAGAACTGATTACCATCATAGACCACTGTCTAATAAACCTACCTAGAAGAATCCTACACACGTTCCCACAGATGAATGTTCTACTGTGTCAAGTGGGGCTTATTCTCTGGTAAATGTGCATAGAATTGGAGACCACACACAAACAAACACACATAACACACATTTTCATTAATGCTGGGGGCTACACGAATACAATAATAGTACAATTAATAAAGTTCATTCAATATAGCATTTTTAATACTACAAATTTTAGTAGGTAATAATATACAAGATGATATAAAGAAAAGGTAAGTTCATTAAATGGATTGATTTTCCTATTTGTTTATTTATTTCAGCTTGGAGTGGGAGGTGTCCTTCCATGACTGGCTGTATGAAATCTGTCATCTTCCATTTCACCTTTCTTTGTTTATTTGTTCCATAAAGTGAAGTCAATTTGCCTAGAAAGAGTCTGTTTCCTTCCCATTTGCTGAATTCTTATATATATGTTTCTCTGCCAAAATTCTGTTCCAGAGGATAGGGCTTTGAGAATAATATGGTCTTAATTTGTCATGCAAAAGAAAGCAGTGTTGATGCCACAAAGAGCTACCTGAGGTGATATCCCACAAGCCAAAGGCAATTGAAAGAACCTCTCCTTGGTCGTAAGATGGTTTAAGACAGGGATTTTATCATCATTATCTTTGTCATCCTTATTGTGTTTTAATGACTTAAAAACTCATTTAAAGTGATGTTTTTAATATGATTGTTTATTTTTTTAAAACTTCTGTATTATCCATTGTTTTAATCATCTTTTGTTTTAACTCAGTTTGGTCCCATATTGGGATAAGGAGAGGATATTAGACAGACAGACAAACAGATGATAGAATGGATAGATAGATAGATAGATAGATAGATAGATAGATAGACAGACAGACAGACAGATAGATTCTCCAAAACAAATCTCCAAAAGTAGGGTCACATGGGAAAAGACTGGTCCTTTAATTAGCTCATCCCTATACCATTTAAAGCTTAAAAGATCAAAAAGAACACCTTGGATGGTACCTGGCAATATACTGAGCAGATATTTTAAGACAGATAAAATAGGTTCAGAGCAACATGTTCTCATTCATAATTTTCTTTGACTCCAGACTGTCTACTGTCCTCAGACACAGAGTTCTATATAATATTCTGTATATAATAATGATAGGTCTACCACTTTCAACCAATGCGATGGAACATCACTGACATACTTTATTTATAGTAAATGGAAGAATCATGGAATTATGAAACAGATAGCTGAATCACACAAACCCTAATCAGGCCCATGTGTGGCTCTGAGAAGAGCGGAGGGAGTTTAGCTATTTCGATGTAAGAGTCCTTGACAGCAAAAGGGTTAATCGTCTCAGTGTTCTGTCTCATCAAGCTCTTCATATACTGTCGTCATGTTCTTGACTCCATCTGAAATGCACACATCAAGAAAGGAACAAGTAGAACAGCTTGATTTTATTTTTTTTATAGCTTCAGATTACTCATCTTGCTTTCTCCCATGATCATGATTCCAGGAAATCTTTGAAACTCAGGCCATTTCTGCACTACACTGTTATAGTGCAATTATTCCACTTTGCAGTTTAGGGATGGGGCCTTTAGAATTCTCAGCCAGAGAGCTCTTTGGCCTCAGGAAACTACAAACCTCAGAATTCCACAGGATGTTGAAAGTGGAATAATAGCACTATAACAACGTAGTCCAGAAATGGCTTCAGAAGCTGCATGCTTTCATATGTGTGCTTTCATGTAGTTATGATAACAGCCATTCAGGAAAGAAATCTGTTGAGCTAGCACAAAAATGTTTAATGCTTCTGTATAAATCTAGTATAGCAGTGGTCGCCTCCATGAATTCTTAAGTTCTAGGACCAAGCTTTGCAGTTTTTTGGTTATCTCTCCAACAGATACTCAGACATGCTGTGCTCAAAGAAAATATTCTATTTTTTTAAGTTCTTTTTCTGATTTTTTTTTTTACATTTTACTTCTGCAAGCACTTTGACTTCCCTGAGCATGTTGACACTTCCTTCTTTTAGCCAATGCAGTTGTTGGATAACTTGCCACCTAAGTTTACTTTTAGTATACTCAAGAGCAATCAGCAAGACGTCACTGTATGACATGTCACTTTTCCCTTTTTGCACGGGCCTTCTGTCGCGCGACAGCCCCGTGAGCCTCGCGGGAGTGGGAGCGTCACTCCGCACTCCCACTTCCGCTGGGCTCACGGGGCTGAAGCGGCACGAGCGCGGGTTTTTTAATTTTCGCTTCGAAGCGACAATCACCCGCGCTTGCGCAATGCTCCCGGCGCCCGCGCGCACTTACCTCCTGTGCGGAGCGGCGGGGAGGTGGCCGGGTCGCGCTTCCTTCCCTCCGCCCCTGCGGAAGGAAGGGGCGGGGCGCTAGCGCGACGGACGCGACACCTCCTGCTTTGTGCGCGCGCGGGGGGACGGACGCACAGCCTCCTGCTTTGCGCGCGCGGGGGGGATGGATGCACAGCCTCCTGCTTCGCGCGCACGTGCGCGGGGGGCGGACGCGACAAGCTCCTTTCTCGTGCGCACGGGGGGGCGGACGCGCGAGCCGGCGCCGCCTCCGGGAGGCTGCCGCTTCCCCGCTCATTCCTTCGCCTGCGGAAGGAACAAGCGGGGAAGTGGCAGCCTCCCGGAGAAGGCTTCTTGCGCTAGCCGCCCTCCCCGCTCGCGCTAGAAGCCTTAATGCGAAAAGGGCCATGGTATCAGTCACCCATGCCATGATATCTTTTTCCACTTTCCTCCTCTCTAGTATTCTGTTTTTCCACAATGTTCACTGAACAATCTGTTGCTGCTATGATTGTAGATCAGCAGCATTCCAGACCCTAAGATTTAATGAGCAAAACCTGACATGGGAGAATAGCCTCAGATGTCATTACTTTTGATACATTAAGCACCAAACACATTCTCAAAGCGTGTTACTCAGAGAAAAAATATAATGTCAAACAGTGTGAAGAAGATTCCTCTGGTTGGAAATTACATTTCAAATTCTGCACTGTAAAGAAAAGCCCAAACTTTTTCCAAACTCTTTTTAACAACTTTCCAAGCACAGGTTTTAAAATCACTTGGGAATTGTCCAGAGAAAGAAAGTTTTCCACATTCTATTTTGAACAGAAAAATCCAGACTTTTCACAACTGTGTTTTAAACACCCTTACAAGCATTGCAGTTAACACACAAGAGCTATAGTCAAACCAAAAAAATTCTTCCAAGCAAAAAGAAACCTTTCCAAACTCTACTTTTAGTGGATTACTCCATTAACCACACTTCCTTTTTGTTACCATCTGACTCTGGAATCCTTTCTCACCCTCCAAAATAATAATCATTATAATTATAAAATAATGCTACAAGAATTGCAAAATGTTTTTGCCAGCAGGAGGTGATGATAAAACTTGAACAGGGAAATTCTGTCTATGCACATCTATTCAAAAGGAATCTTGTTCAGTTTAATTGGACTTATAAGTCTAATATGCTAAGAAGGGAACATATCCCACTCATGGTTTAAAGGTTTTTCTGGAGCAGGGACAAAGAGATGGTGAAACAGAGAGAGAGGAGGAAAAGTGGGCTTAAAAAAAGATGATGAGTGTTGCTAGGTGAAGTAAAGGTAGAAAGAGAGAGAGGGATGGCGAATGACAGGTGAAGACAAATGTAACTGGAATGAGAGGAGGAGGAAAATGAGAGAGGGAGAGAAAAGATATTTAGCTAGGAGTTGTTGGGCAGAGGGAAGAGGAAAAGGAGAAAAGATGGGGAATGGGAAACTTTTAGCTAGAGTTGGGGAATTAGGAAATGGGAGTCAAGGAAACAAAGAAGGAGTACAGAAAAAAGGAGAAGGCATGTATAGCCAGGAATTGTAGAGCAGGAAGAGAAAGAAGAAAAGAGGTAAAATCAAGAAGTGAAAGAGGAAGAGACAGTTGCATAGGGACAGGGGGACGATGGGGGCGATTCACCCTGGGCGGCAATGTTTTTGGGGAGTCCTGACCCGTAGCCACACCCTTGTGCCCTGGCCACATGCCCATGTACTATGATCACACCCCCTGCAATGTAGCCCCCCACACACATTCCAAGCTCCGCCACTGGGGAGAGAAGGAAACTGAGTGCTTATGTACAATGAAGAAGAAAGGCATTGATACCATTTTTCTTTTTCTTTTTCTGCCAGTGCTGCAACCTATATGCACCTCAGACCAAGAAAAGAAATTATATTGTAGATTCAACCATTTAGGGTATAGTGAGGTAGATGGGAACAGAACTGGGAAAAGTTAATGATAAGGTAAGAAAAGCCATAAAGCAGCAATCATGTAATGCTATATTCAGTCAGGTAGCATATGCTGGGGCACCTCAGTATTTCTCTGAAGTGACCCCTCTCTGTCACTGAGTCTGGAAGCCAGCTGCAGTTTGAAAAAAGTTGATAGAGGAGAGGCCAAACGGATATTCAGAGAGTCTGTAGCAGCACACAGAGTGTGTGTGTGTGTGTGTGTGTCAGTCTTTCCAAGGTATCACTCTTGCCTGGAGATTTCTTCTCCTCCACCCTGAGGACTGGAGAAGAGGAGTCAGGTTCTGAGGTGTGGGAACTCTACAGAGAAAGGTCTGCAAAACTATGAAAGACAGAGGCTTGTACTCCTTTTTAACTGATCTCTCTCTCTCTCCCCGCATTCACTTTTTAGAAGCTCAAGACAAAAATTGTAGTGACTCCATTGTTGCAACCCATCTTAGCTCATATTGTGGCTGATCAGTGGGTTCTCACTCACTAGGTGAAGTCAATGGTTTTAGTGAATCCTACAAATTTATGTTATTGGTTTCTTTATATAGATATGTAATCTAACCTAGGAATTCAATAAACACAAGGAGCCTAATATGATTGGCGTAGTTGAAATAGACCACATAATACCATCTTATGATGCAGTTGAGCTTAACCCTTTTCTGACCAGGTGAAAATGTTCATTCAGCAGGCATTATTTGTTTAGCAGATTACGTTATCTGTCCAATGCCTGATGCAGCAGGGTTGTATATGAAGCAAGGAAGATCATCTCTGAACCTGAAGGTTTTCCCTAAGCATTCTTCAAACTATTTGCTTCGAAAGCATAGGAAGCTTGCTGAAATGATCAAATCCAGGTTGTAATGGACTCATATTTAACAACTTTTGTACAGGCAACAACAAAAGTGCACAATTGAGCATGATTACATTGTTGCAGTTCCAATAAGCATTGTGGTCACAGCACTAGAACAACATGTACAGCAAAACATTGTGAGAATAAACCTTGAGGAATAAGCCTATTCATTTTGGAGCATGATTGTTCAGGAGCAAACAATCCATGATCTATGTCAACTACGTTGTGGAAAAAAACAAGACGCTAATTAGCAGGAAGGTAATTTCCTGCAGCATTTGAAAAGTATACACAGGGCCGTACAAAATTATACTCAGAACAATTGGTCTAAAACATGCAGCAAAATGAAAATGTGTAAAGTTCAAAAGAATGCAGACTCACTGAGTACACCTTAACTATGACACCAAAGCCAGAGAGTGAGGCATGCCATTGATTACTGCCGGAAAACTTTGCTTGCATGACTTACACAGAAAGTGACAAAATCAATATTCTGGCACCAGTATTTGCAATTATATCAGGAGACAATCACCAACAGTGTCAGTAACTAAATGCAACCTTGTAACATGGTACATTGCAGGGAGAAAAGATAGTTTGGGCAATGTAAGTTAAGAATGGAATTTACCATTGGGAACATCTGAATCCAACCAATGGCACTACCTTTCCATAGTGGTGAGACTAGTGATCCTGTGAGGCAAGAAGCTATTCTGATAGCAGCAATGCTGCTGGTAGGGTCTCCCATGTCAGACAGGCTTTTGCTGAGGAGCCAGAGGGCCTTTCCACACTGCGCTGTTATAGTGCTATTATTCCACTCTCAACATCCAATGGAATTCTGGGGTTTGTAGTTTACTGAGGCCCAAGAGCTCTTTGGCTGAGAATTCTAAACGTCCCTCCCTAAACTGCAAACCCTTGGATTCCATAGGAGGTTGAAAGTGGAATAATAGCAGTATAACAGTGTAGTGTGGAAAGGCCCAGAGTAAATGTGCCAAACAGATACTGAGCAACAGCAGTAGTGGGTATATGTATATGTGCGACACTGGTGGAAGATCTCTCAGAGACAATGGTAGTGGCACCATAGCTAACACTTGTGATTTTTTTTTAACCACAAAAACTCTATGTAGGGACAATCTAAGATGAAACAAGAGATAGTGCCAGAAGATCAGACTCCCAGATTGGATGGCACTCATTGAGCTATTGAGGTACAGCAGAGGAAAACTACAAGTAGTGCTGTGGCTAATGATACAACTGGATTCAAGCCAAAAGAACATTGAGCTGTTGATTTGCTCAGAGGTGAAAGTCTGAAGCTGCACAACAGCACAACACATTTTATAGGGACAAGAATGTGAGAAGCATAAATAAGAGAAGTTAGAGTAAGATAAGAAATGGAATATATAAACATTGCAGTACTTGGGATAAGTAAGCTAAAGTGGATAGGAATGGGATATTTTGAGTGAGAGTTCCTCAGTGTTTTACTGAGGAAATGAAAATCAAAGAAGAAATGGGGTGGCATTTATAGTGAGGAGAGATGTATCAAAAGCAGTCAAAGGATATAATACAAAGTCTGACTGAAACATGCCAATAAGACTTCAGGGAAAACCCATCCATATAATCATAATCCTCTGACTACAGAGGCACAAGAAGAAGAAATGGAAAGATTCTGTGCTGGAACCCAGGAAGAAACTGATCACACACTAAAACAGGGCATATTAATCATAGGTGACTGGAATGCAAAAGAAGAAAACAGAGCAGAATCCAAAATTGAAAATTTGGTCTAGAATCAAGAAATGAAGCAGGACAGCGACTGATTAAATTTTGCAAGGCCAACAGTTTGTTCATTGCAAACACATTCTTAAAGCAACCAAAGACATGACTGTATACCTGGGATTCACTTGATGGCCAACATAGAAATATAGAAAGTGCCAAGAGAGGCTCATAGTTGAACATTAAGAAAACAAAAACAATGACCACAGATGATTCACATAACCTTAAATGACAATAAAGACATTGAAATAGTTTGCGACTTTCCATACCTTGGCTCAGTCATGAATCAGAATGGAGAATGCAGTCAAGAAATCAGAAGAAAGCTAGGACCTGGAAGGCCAGCTAGGAAGGAACTGGAGAAGATCCTGAAATGTAATAAATATCAAGGAACACTAAAGTTAGGGTTGTCCATGCCATTATATTTCCAATTTCTATGTATAGTTGTGAAAACTGATCAGTGAAGAAAGCTGATAGGAAGAAAACCAACTCATCTGGTTCTAGAGAAGAGTTCTGTGAATACCATGAATTGTTAAAAAGACAAATGAATGGGCCCAAGAGCAAAACAAGCTCAAACTCTCTTTAGGAGCCAAGATGACTACATTGAGACCATCGTATTGTGAACAACCTTCATGACTCACTAAACACCAAAATAATGCTTGGTAGGGTAGAAGCCAGGAAGAAAAAAATGAACACCATATTGCAGATGGAAGACTCAATCAAGGAAGCCAGAGCTCTGAGTCTACAAGAGCTGAGCAGGGCTGTTGATGATAAGGTGACTTTGAGGTCTTTCATCCATGGGACCACCATAAGTTGAAGGCTCACTGATTGCAGTTAATAAAAAAACATTTATATGGAAGGAAAGCTATTGACCAGATGGGTGGAGATGCATGGACAGTATTAATTGTGAAAAATACAATTGGGACCTGAAATCATAGTTCACTTTAACTAAATTATTTTCTCTGTTTCTAACTTTCCCTGACCAATTTCTGTCCATTTCACTTATTCTTTCCAAAATACCCCTGTCTCCATTTTTTTAAACAAGCCATTAACTAATGATTTTATTAAGAAGTTTAGAATTATCACTGATTTCTTTCTTTCTTTCTTTCTTTCTTTCTTTCTTTCTTTCTTTCTTTCTTTCTCTCTCTCTCTCTCTCTCTCTCTCTCTCTCTTTCTCTCTTTCTTGTTTTTGGCAGAATAGAAGCTTCACTATGGCTTTCTTTGAACATTGAGTCTTAATTGAAGAAACTAATCCGATTTGAAATTGCCCCAAAATAGAAGTAATCTCTGTTGTTGTTGTTGTTGTTGTTGTTGTTGTTGTTGTATGCCTTCAAGTAATTTCTGTTGTGTGCCTGAGGGCAAACCTATCACAGCATTTTCTGGGGGTTTGAGAGAATGCGACATGCTCACAGTCACCCAGTGGGTTTCCATGGATGAGTGGGGAATCAAATCTTGGTCTTCAGGGCCACAGTCCAATGCTCAGACCACTACACCATGCTGCTTCTCAAGTAATCTCTAGCCAGTTACAAAAATGACAAAAGTTTTTTGTTCTTGTTTAAAAACTGTACTTTTCCTTTTGTAGATATTGAGTCTGAAGTCTGTTTTGCAGAAGAAGCTACCAACAAATAAAGATTTTATGAAGCTTTTCTCTTACAGATTCAAATTGTATATTAGCAAGATGAAAAGAATACACCCACATTTCCTGATCTCTAGTTAGAAGGGATGTTTACACATGTTGAGGCTCTCTATTAAAAAAAACAAAAGTCAACTGCCGCAAGATTTTCACATATTGAGACTTTCTGTGAAAATTCTTCAACAATATTTTGTAGAAAACATTTTTACATTAAAAATATTTTGTACAAATACTCTATATAAATAAAAATGCTGTATTGTGCAAAAAGCATTTTAGGACAAAAATCTCATAGTAATATTTTTGCAAAAATCTGAAAAATTTAAAAAATACACAAAAATACATAATTTTCCCTACTTGGGAGAAAATCTTAATTCTTAATTTTTTCCCCATTTTTGCATGTGAGAACAAAATAACTGAGGATTTACATTCCTACTGTCAGGTTCAATTTTTATATTTCACATTTGTGTACTTGCAAATACATAACATTATAGTAAAACTGTACTTCACAACTCGCTCGTTACTAGGTCCAACTAGGCACAATTCCATTGACTCCTGTTCAAATATTTGTATCTGATATGAAATCAGATTTACACAAAAATGTCCACTAAATGGCAGGAAGTGCCTTTCGAGTCTGCCCAGCAGTCACTTGCACATGTTCAAGGGCAGGGTGGAATCAAAACCAGCAAAGCTGAACAACAAATGTAGGGTTTCAGGGCAACATTATGAAATAAGCAACTGACTAGTTCGAATCTCTGATCTGTGACTTTACCTGTGCATTTCAGGCTTTGAGTCCATTTTTTTTCTTTACTTTGTACAGTTTTTATGGAAAGTTTGTCTCAAAAATACCCCCCCACACATTTCCATGCTTAAATCTTCCAGCTGAAATTGCTTATTTCCATTTCATTACAAACATAATTTCCATCTTACAGAGAGAAGAACAGTTACATTATTTCTTCTTTGATTTCTTATACATTTATATCCTTACCCAATCCAATACTCTTTTCCATTCTTTCTCAAAGTTCTGGATAGATTTATTCTTCAAAGAATATGCTAACTTTTCCATCTCTATCATATCCAGGACTTTTAACTTCCATTCTTCTATATCAATATGTTTTTTTTCTTTCCAGTGCTGTGCATATGTCAACCCTGCTGCAGTTATTAGATATAATAAAATCTTCTGATGACTTCTTATTTCCCTTTGTTGCCCTAGCATATTTAACAAATAAAGCTCTGGTTTTATTTAAAAATTCAGCTTACAAATTCTTTGGATTTTGTCATGTACCCCCTTCCAATTTTTTTTTATTTTTTTTTATTTTGCCATCTTACATGTCCACCACATATGGAAAAAAGACCCCGCCTTTTCATCACACTTCCAACAATTTGAATTCCCATTTTTTATTATTTTTTGTAATCTTTCTGGGGTCATGTACATTTTTTTTTTCTTTACAATTTGATAGCAAAACTCAGATTGGAAAAGCAGCACATGGGGCTTCATTTCTTTATTTCTTGCTGCAGTTCCAACTCAGGTTTATTATTTATATATTTATTTTTTTAAAAAATTTTGGCAGGGGAGGATCTATACTCCAAGAAGGGTGGGAAGAAAAAAAGGAAATGATCCAATAAAATTTAAAAAAAAGTAAAAACAATAAATATATTGATGGACATTCTAGAAAAGAAAAAGAGGAGAGCTGAATGATGAGGTTTACAGATTCCTTCAAGTTTTATCCCTGCAACCTGGTTTTAGTCAGAGAGGGTTACTTGGTGGTTCCTAACACATAACTCACTACTAAGGCTCATCTGCTGGTTCAGGCTCTGATCAGCCTACTGTCCTGTAGCACACACCAGTGCATACCAAAGCAAAACACAAAACCCATAGTGAACCCAAGTAGCTGCCTTTGCCAAATGACTATGAAACATTCATAATATAAGTGGCAGCTATTATAAACCATTTCTCTTCTGTGCATGTCTTGACAAGCAGATCTTATTAGGTTTCAGCACAGTTTTGTTAAGGTATTGCCTGGCCAGTATTCATGCCTGCGTGCTGCTACCAAGCTAAGGGCCTGAGAAAATAATAGTTGGGATGCTTCCACACTCATTTAGAATTGCCTTGTGAGAAAACTGTGGTAGCCAGGATGTAAAGTGCAGGTTAGGGTCAGCATTTTCTTCCTCCAGTTGGCTCCTTTCCTAAGAGCTGGCCATAATATGGCAGCTAAGAGCTAATGTATTGTAGTGGCTGGAGTGTTAAAACTATGGCCATTTGCACGCTACCCTGTTATAGTACTATTATTCCAGTTTCAATATCCTGTGGAATCCTGGGGTTTGCAGTTTAGGAAGGGGCATTTACAGTGATGTAGACTCGAGTCGATAGACTTGGACTCAAGTCGCACTTAAGTTGCTTCAATGACTCGACCCGGACTTGACTCAGCCATAAATGATGCACTGACTCGACTCAAGACTTGTATATTTTTAATGACTGATTTGATGCCCTTGGTTCAGTAACATAATGCATTCATCCAGAAACCTTACGACTTTGAAAATGCTTCCATCTCTTTTTGTCTACTGGTCACATAACAATCTGTCTCAAGCCCAAAGTGTGGGCGCATTTCTCAGAGGCGGACAGCGAACAGTGAACTTGAAGCAGACTTGAGGTCTGCTCAGCAGCCTGTCCCTGCTGCATTTCGGAGGAGCCTTCTAAAACATTTCCTAAAAGCAAAAGCAATATTCACCCCCAGAGTGCAGGATGCATTTCTCAGAGGGGAACAGCAAATGTGTTAGGCAACAGGCTTGAGGAAGAAGGATCCCCTAGTGATGTCACAGGTAAAACCCTTAGGAAAAACCCCTAGTGATGTCACAGGGAGCATGTCCAGATGATGTTACAAGGAGTAGTGCCTGGTAATGTCACTGCTCAGTGTGTCAAATTTTAAAATCAAAAAAGGAAAAACACAAGTCTAAAAAATGAAGATGCCGGGATGGGACCATGCTCCCAAAGCTCCTGTCCACATGCAACTGACTGCCTGCAGAAGGGAGTATGAAGGACATGCTCTGTCCTTCCAGACTACAGCTGGTCTTCTTCCTATGCTGCAGTAGGGGAGGAAGTGCATAGATCTCACTTGACTATGAGATTCTGTACTAATGCTACAATCTCTTTAAACTGTTTTTCAATAGATTCTTTAAAGTGATATCTTTGTCCTGTTCAAACTTCTGTTCTAAACGTACATTACTCTCTGTCACACTTTTTTTCAGATCTAAAATCTGGATAGAGATCTCAGATACTTAGACTTGAATTTTTGTAATTAGAAGTTCAATTTTGTCCAACTCTACTTTGGATGTTTTTCTAGTGGCTGTTTTTATGATACCTCTTATGGTGTGTGTCATGAAACACTTTCTACTTGAGTTCCAGAGTTAGAGACAATGTTTATTTCCCCATTTCTAAAGCAAATATTCAACTCTGTATGTGTGTGTGTCTCCTTCCCTCTTCAGAATGGGTGATCAAAGATCCTGTTAATCACGTTGTAGATCCTTGACCATTTCCACACGATGGGGCTGTGCTACTGTAGGGCCAGCATGGCAGAGGTTGGCTGGTCGTGCTTCTACATTACGTCATTGCTGGCCTGCCACTATCTTGTCCCCAAGCGACACACATGCAGTATTTGCAAAATGGAAAATAATCAATTTTGTGCCTGCCATCGCACTGTGCTCTTGCCCTTCCCAGCCATGTGGAAGGGCTGGAAGTGCACTGACGACACTTCCTTCCTCAACACAACAATGCTAACTTCTTGGTTGCACTGTGGAAGGAAGAGGTAGGGCTGCTGTGCTCCCTTCTACAGGGAGCTGGTGAGGTGTAGAGGGGAGCCTTCCCAGCACACTTCCTTCCTGGCAGGGACGCTGCCAGAACTGTGACAGAATGACGCGCGGGAGTGTCTTTGTGCGGAAATTGCCCTTGTTTGGAGAAGCTTCTTTTTTTCTCCCTTTCCCCCTCTTTCCCCCCATTTTTTCCCATTTTTTTTATTTAAACAAGATTATATTATTTTTCAAATAAGATGCATTATCACTGAACATGATTTACATACTTTTTTAAACTTTTGATCAACATTTATATCTTTCAATTAATATAAATAACTGTTATCGATATAACATCATTACAATAAAATAAACATGGAAGATATAATTTTCCAATGTTATCATTAATTACCTTATTATCAAAAGGAAAAAAAGAAAGGGAAAAAAAGAAAAAAGAGAGAAACAAGCAAAATAAAAATAAAAATAAATTTAAAAAACAAAAAATTACTTCCATTGGTTTGAACTCTTTCACTTGGTAACCAATATAGAGGGTTCACATTCATGTTGCATATGCTTCCTCTCCTTTTTTCTTTATCCAATTTCCCCTGTAGTCGTTGATATTGTTCCTCTTTTTGTTATTACGTATGTAAATGTTCTCCTACTATTCCCACCTTTCGATGTTTATCCCCTTCATAGTTATGTAATTACATATATGTTCTTCTACACTCACATACATACATTCGTATATGTGTACATACATACATACTTATTCTTATCACTGAACATTCATATCTCTATACCTTCATATTTGTACCTCTGTTAAAATATTTATACTACCGAATAAGCTTAATTGTATTCATCTCTAATTCTCATTCCTCTCCAGTTGCCCTTTTATTCAGGTTATTTTTCTGTAATTATTCTGTAACTATATTGCCCCATCTACTACGGAGGAACTTTGTTACTGGGTTCCATTCTTTCAGTATTTCATTGAATTTCTCTTTAATTCTTACAGTAAGTCAATCATTTTGCTTCATTTCCAGTATTTTCAGCATCCATTGTTCTATGGTTGGAGTTTCTTTGTTTTTCCAATTTTTTGCAATTAAAATTCTAACTGCAGTAATAAGATATAATAAGATTCTCCAATGTTTCTTTGAGATTTTGGGGTCTATAATTTGGACCATGTTTAATGGGTAAATTTCTGGTCTTAAAGGTATTTGAATTTTGAATATTTCCATCAAAGTTTTATTTAACTCTTTCCAAAATTTATTAATTTTTTGACAGTTCCACCACATATGTACCTGTTTTTTCCTGGCATTTCCAGCATTTATCTTGATGTGTATTGCACCTTTTTTAAATTTTTACTGGTGTTATGTACCATTTGAAAAACATCTTTATGTATTTTTTTTTAAAGTCCATTTAGAGAAGCTTCAGTCTAGCTGAACTTGATGAATCTTCTGTGAGTCTTCAGGTTTGTGGTGGGTAGTGCAGTAATTTCCAGGCATATGTCTCAACCAGATAGCTCTCAGCTCATTCCTAAGTCAGGGGGTTATCCAGGAGACTACAATTCTGCCTTTGTAGAATCTGTACATTTTTTTATTTTATAAATTTAAATCTTGCAAAGCTGGAGCAGCACATGAATCATGCCGCTAACAATTGGTCATCTTGGCCTGAGTCCATTGTGTTCAGGATTCTGTCACCTTAGTTTCGCTTCTTATCTATCTTTAACTGCTAGAAGAGGTTCATCTGTCATCCACTGAGGCTTCTCTTTCTTTATGGCTGCAGATGGTATCTTTTTGCATCCTTCCCTGACAATTTATCTGGCTTTAATTCAGAGTTCTTCTTGCTCTCAGTCAGCTAGGCTTAATAGTGCAAATCTATTTTTTACATTATCTTTAAGTTCTACTGAGTTGTTCCTCAAGTTGCATTTTGGCGTGATGACTGATTCAGTGGTCTTCTTAGGTTTTACTCTAATTTTTTGATATTAGCAATTCATGGGTGGTGCTACAAATGCTCCCATTCTTGTTTTTGCTGAGAAGGAACTTCTTCATCTTCAGCTCAATAGTGCGTTGTTCTGTTTCAGTCCCAGCATTGGCATTTCCCTGATGGTATCAGATTATGAATGCTCTCTACCACACCCGTTCAACTTCAGCAGATGAATAGCATTATTGCCACCAGTGCATCATTGTTGAGTCCTTCTCCTTGCCCCACAGCTCGTAATTAGTTGTAGGGGATTGTAAGCTGTACTAGTGCAGCAATATTGTAATGTTATGACACGCCTGTATGCTATTGCGTTTTTGCACTATAATGCAAAAATGTATTTTAAAAAATAAAAAATTAACTCAAAGTTGAAATTTAAAATAAACATGGAGAGGTGATAGATTTTGAACTTACCACACCACGGGAGTAGCTGAGGGACGGACAACCTGGGAACACCCACACCACATCCACTCCTGGATCAGCAATGATAGGAAGCACTGTAAAGTGCTACTGAGAAACTATACTCACCCAGCTGATGGGGTTGTGGTGGGAAAGGACGCCATTAATGGATTTTTTACTGGCAATGAAAAAGGACTGATTTGCAATCCATGAGAACATGACAGCAGTTGTTTAGTGATGGTGTCATGTGATAGCAGGGTTCTGGACTGGGAACAACATGTTGCTTTGGCAGGATGACAACTTCGTGTGGTAAAGACCTTACTCTAGGACTCATTCATTTGTCTTTTTATAAGTCCATGGCAGAACTATCCTCCAACATCACATTTCAAATGTTACATTACATTTCTTCCTTTCCTCACTGTTCAGCTTTCACAGTCTAGTCTGGGCTACTGATGGAGAAACTGCACATGTTTTGGACATCATTTAAAGATAAGCAAAGGTTTTTCCTATAAGCCCCCAGTATGTGTCCTCTTCTTTATATGTACACAGCTTTGTGTCCCACGTACATACCTAAGATTTCAAATATTTCTGGCAACATGCTTTTTGTAAACATGCTACTGAAAGAGAAGCCAGCAGAGAGCATTGCTGAGCATCCCAATGCCATAAGACTAAAGACTCAAGCTTGCAAAAGGCATTTGGAGCTGCCTGAACACTTTCCTTGTTAATTTAATAATTGCTACTAGACTGTTCTGCATTAGCCAGTTTTCTTTTTAAAGGTATTTTAATTGCTAGTTTTAAAATTTGTTTTCATTATTTCAGTTTTAAATTTGTACTTTATACTCTATTACTTTTTTTTTAAACCCCAAAGCTCTAAAATTACAGTGAGCTGCCTTGGGGGTCCATTCCTAAGCCAAAAGGCAAGTTTGTTGTTGTTGATTTTAAGTGAAATAACCCTTTGTGGTGCTTACATTCTTTTGAAATTAAATGGGACCGACACGTGCTTCACATGCTCCAGCTTGTACTAATCCCACTGATGTCTCTTTAAGCAGAATGACTGTGCTCACCTGAAGGTGAATGCAAAGCTACCAATAAGTGGGTAATAGAATATGAAAGGGGTCATTTCGGTCTCTTAGCATTACTTAAACAAGTAACCTGTGCCAAAATTAACTTGTGCCAAATGTTGGTAGGTGAGGGGATATAGCAACCTCTGAAGAGGCATCCAAAGGACCAAAATAGTCATTGCATATATGTATACTGTTCACCATCTCTGGAAATAGTGGCTTTTTTAAAAAAATGTAAAGGCCTTTCTGCATCACACTGTTATAGTGCTATTATTCCACTTTCAACATCCCATGGAATGCTGGGGTTTGCAGTTTAGGGAGGGGCCTTTAGAATTCTCAGCCAGAGAGCTCTTGGGCCTCAGGAAACTACAAACCCCTGAATTCCACAGGATGCTGAAAGTAGAATAATTGCACTATAGCAGTGCAGTATGGAAATGGGCTCAGTCTTTTCTATCTATGTGCCTGTAAAGTCAGTTGCAAAAGCTTGCAGCTAGAGGAGAGAGGAAGGGCTCAATCTTTTTCCCTCCAGACTTTGCCCTCTGAAAAGCTTCTCTCTCCTCCACTCCTAGTTTTCCAACCAGAGAGCAAAAAAGTATTCCATTTCTTCCTCTGGGGAAAGAGGAACAATAACACTGGTGCATTTGAAGAGAGAGAGGAAAAAGAGGTTAAGGAGCTGCTGCCCTGCTCCAGGTCACAGCCTCCTACCAGCTGTAGTTGCTTTGCATTAAAGGAGAGCTGGGTGTCAGGTAGACAACTGGCAAAGGGGGCTATTGCCATTTGTGTTGCCCAGTCAAGTCCTTCCCAGGGCCTGAGATTTCAGGACCAAAACTTGAGATTGAGAGATGACTCCTTTTGATGTCCCAGATGTCCCAGAAGGCAGACCCTGGGTGAGTCTAAGAAAATTCTATCTATCTATCTATCTATCTATCTATCTATCTATCTATCTATCTATCTATCTATCTATCGTCTGTCTATCTAAGCAGCCTTTTCAACACAGTGCTTGTGCCTCAAGAATCCTCCTTCTTGTCCTGAGAACTAAAAGAAAGAGTCCAGGCCCTGAGACCTGGCAACACTAAACCCTATTAGTTCTATAGACCGCCTTGGAGAGTTCTCCAGCTTTCTCTGAGAGCTGCTTTAGGTTACAATCTCTATGCAAGCTTACTGGGGAATTATTTCTGAGATAAATTGCACAGGATGACACTGCATATTAGCTTTCCTCTAGCAAGTAGGTTGATGGCACTAGTCTGTCTTCAAGTAGTTTCTGAGTCATGGCGACCCTAAGATGAAACTATCACAGGGTTTTCTTGGCAAGATTTGTTTAGAAGGGGTTTCTTTGCCTTTCCTCTGAAGCTGAAAGAGTATGACCGGCTCAAGGTCACCTAGTGGGTTTCCATTGCTGAGGGGGAATTTGAATCCTGGTCTTCAGAGTTTTCATCTGGTGCTAAAACTGCTACACCATGCTGGCTTACAGTTGCTTGATAACATGTTTTTTTTTTTTAAAGGAGGGAGTCTTTCAGGGGCATCTGATGTTATCTGCATCAATCTTGGATGGCATTTCTAATGACTGGATAGTGCTGCATATTCATTGGATTCCAGAAGGATGTCATTACTCATCTACAAATGCTTAACAAGCTGCATCACCACAGAGGTATTCAGATTTCAGGAACAAGGCTTTGTCTTACCTGGCTTGGCATTTATCTCAAAATTTTCCAGAGTGAGGATGATTATGTATCCTCTATAGAATGAATGGTCAAAAGTCAGTGTTTAATGAAAGAGTGAAAAATAGACATGCAATTAATTCTCCCCTTCCAAGTCCAGCTCCTGACAGATAATGGTATTCACTGCAGGCTATAGTAACATTTGGGTACTACAGAACTAGACCTGATCTGGATAAACTCAAGCCTCAGACTCACAGCCTAGTCCAGGAGTACAAGGGCCATTTTCCTCCTGTTTGGCCACAACTGAAAATCAAAGAAATCAGAGCTTAGACATGTCACTTTTTTGGGATCACTGCTTCCATAATCCTACTGTCAACAGAACCACTCTGCGATTTTGAGAGCTGTAGTCCAAAAGTAGTAACTTTTCCAAGTTCTGGAAACAGTCCTGAAAGTATAGCTAGGGATACATCAAAATCCAAGGATTTTTTAAAAAAATTAATAAAAAATAACAACGGAACTTTTCAGTTCTTACAATTTGGGGGTGCAGCTGTAACATGGCAGATGAACATCCAAAGCCCCCAATCTGCAAAAGGATTTTGCTGAGCAATGTAGTAATAGCATGTTTTCAAGAGAAGACAATGTGGTCTCACTGAGGCAGACAATGGTGAATGTATCTGCTATCTGATTCTTTATTGCTGTGGTGCTCATTGTGTTATTTTGATAGTTAGAGCCTCTCTCCATTAAGCTCTCATTGCTTCAGAGTCCACCTTTGCAAAGACATGGAGGAAGAGGAATTATTGCTGACTGGATCTGCTAACTCCTGCTCAGGCTAGCTAAAAGTTTAAGAAGAACGTGGAATGACTGGATGTATGCCCCATTAAAACTGGTGAGCAGCATACATATCTGAATGAGCATTCAGATAGATATCTAATGTATGCCTCTAGTTTTTAAAAATAAAGACGATAAAAGATTCTGTGGAATTCCTGGGGATATGAGAATATAATACTGAAACCTGTCTAACCTAGCATTCTGTTCCCACAGTGACCAGCTAGACAGTGGCAGAGCTTGGAGTGTGTGGAGAGTGTTGTGAGGGGGCGTGGCTATGGTGTGAGGGGTGTGACCACTGTGTGAGAGGGTGTGGCTGCAGTGCGTGAGGGCATGGCCAGGGTGTGTGGGGACATGGCTACAGGCTGGGATGCTCCAAAAGCATTGCCACCCAGGGCGAATTGCCCCTTCCGCCCCCACCTCCCTACACGACTGCAGCTAGATGCCAAGGGGCTGCCTACAGGCTAGTCATGAGCACAGGAGCATACTCTCACTTATGTTTCCCAGCAATTCTCATTCAGAGGTGTACTGTCTCCTCATAACAGAAGCAAGATATAGCTAGCATGACTCACAGGCACTGTCAGATTTGTCCTTCATGAATTTGCCTAATCTCCCTTCGAAGCCATCCAAATTGTTGGTTATCAGTACACCTTGTGTTATCAGATTCCACAACCGGTCTATGAGCTATATGAGGATATATTTTTGTCTGTCCT
Organism: Ctenosaura bakeri; assembly: GCA_948474755.1. NCBI lineage: Eukaryota > Metazoa > Chordata > Lepidosauria > Squamata > Iguanidae > Ctenosaura > Ctenosaura bakeri. Next base: position 324,229 of record CAOLHI010001386.1, on the reverse strand, counting down.
GGATCTCCCTATGGTCCACTTCACTGAACGATCCAAAGTTCTAGTTACAAGGGATGATGTTAGGGTATTAACATACACTGAGTATTTTGTAGGAAGGATATTAGGATATTAAAGTACAAAGTGGGAGCTGGGAGTTAAAGAACCAAGACTAAAAAACCAAACAAAGCAGCCAGTTCTAGGTGCTGATATTCCCAAAAGGAAAGATAAGTTTCAGTAGAAACCCATGTCACTGCTGGATAGAGATCAGTTCTCCAAGTGGAGGGGAGAGTATGAGGGTACTCCTCACCTCCAGCATAGTGCTGAATGAGCACTCACCCAAAGATTGCTTTAAAGAAATGAAAACTCACACATTTGTCTACGTGCATCATTCAGTACTTGGCAATCCTACAGCTGCATCAATGCCACACAACAGTCACGGCAACACTGATTGCACCGGTTGGCAGAAAAATCAGATCATCTCAGGAGCCAAATATTGCTTCTGGGAAACAATACCTTGAGGGATTCAATCTAAATCTCCTGCCAACTTTTGAGAAATAACTGTATGTATGCTGCACAAACATGCTTGTTTAAAAGGCTACAGCATGAAGGCCAACATGGATTCATGGTTTCTTTAGATCTGATACAAAATCTTACCTAGGAAAGACCAATCCTAAATTCCATTGATTGTTTCTTATTATCCAATGGGCTCAATCTTCTTTTCATTCATGCAAGAAGTGGGTCATAAGATGGCAGGTGGGCACCACTGCTAAAAAGAAAATGCAGTTTCACCATGAGGGACCATAGATTATTTCTTGCGTCCCTTCCTTCCTTCCTTCCTTCCTTCCTTCCTTCCTTCCTTCGTTCCTTCCTTCCTTCCTTCCTTCCTTCCTTGGCCTTCTGAATGGGCCTTCTGAATGTACTTCCTGATGGTCAGGGCTGTCTGGCAGTGGAATATGCTGCCTCAGAGTGTAGTGGAGTCTCCTTCTTTGGAGGTTTTTAAGCAGAGACTGGATGGCCATCTGTCGGGAGTGCTTTGAGGGTGTTCCTGCATGGCAGGGGGTTGGACTCAATGGCCCCTGTAGTCTTTTCCAACTCTACATTTCTATGATTCTATGGTGACATCACAAACACACACCACAGAGAGAATGAGAGAGAGAGAGAGAGAAGGAGAAAATGAATTAGTCCTGCAACAGTGGCTATAGTGTTGTCTCTTCCACCCAGGGTGCCAGTCATATTTGTTGTCAAGGTTAAAGTTTTAGCTCACTTATGCCAATAATACTGTTTAGTTATACAAAAGATAATGGCAAATGTTGTGGGGGATTCTAGGTGGAGTTGAGTCAGGAGACATCTTTTACTGTAATTTGCAAAGTTTTCCATCACCACACCCAAGTCTGTCTCATGTCAGCTGTATCATAATTATGGCATTTGAAGAAAATTAATGTCACCATATTTTGTTTAGCACCAGGAAAAATAATATTTGATCTATATTTGGAACACTTGGGGGGAACAAGAAGAAGTATCTTCATCAAACAGCTCTTGGAATAAATCCATGCTTCTACTACATAGTATTATTGCTTAAAGAACAAAGTAAGCAGGAGTGATAGAAGCTAAAGTAATATTGAATTACAAAAAATACAAACAAACAAACCTCACAACCCTGGGTAAACTGTCAATAGTCTACTATGATTTGAAGTTGCTGAATCTATGATTTGGCAGCCTTTTGAAAAGGAGAATGAGAGAGGAAAGCTGTCAAGATGTCTGTCAATGTAGCATTATACTAGAGATGAAAGTTAATTTTGACCTGGGAAGGCAAGCAGACAGATTCTGAAGTGAAGTAACATGGGTGGTCATATGCCAAAAATGGAATTCATTAGCTGAGATCAGGGATCAATCTGTTCTCTCCTTGTATATAACTTTAATCCTGATTTAAAATGACTCCCCCCCACAACTGATTGATTTCCTTGATCTATAGCTCCACTGATAAGAATAACTAATTCAGAACTTATGTATATGTAGAGAAGAACCCTAGAAATCAATGATGCCTATGTTAGTCATTCTAAATTAGGTTGACGGCTACAGTATTTTAATGCACCTCTTCTAAATATAACTACTTCCAGAACCAACCAGCCCAGTATCTGTATACCTCCTGTTCTCAATACACAGCAGTCTGGATAATATGATCTGGTCTGTTTAGAGCACTGGAGAGAGCAGGATAGGGAACTGTTACCACCCCTTCCATACCCCTTCCTGTGGGATAGCAGAATTGACATGAAATACAATTTTCCTATAGAAACTGGACACTTATGGCTGGGAAACATGCAGCTAGCAGGACTCTGACTGTATGCCTGGGCTAGGTCAGTATGGCCTCAGCACGGCCAGGTCATAAGGTCAAGAAGAGTTAAGTGGGAAAGCCTGGAGTGGATAGACTTCCAGTAATCCTGACATCTGAATACAATAGTCAACAAAACTGCCCGTGTGCAGCAGACAAGCACTTCTGCTGTATGCATTTCCTACCAAAACCTTCTCCATTCACATTACCCAACCAAGATATTAAGAGGCTGTCAGGACTCGCGTGGGGGGGGGCGTAGCCAGCAGAGCTGCCCTAGCAACCAAGAAGGATTTAATTTGACTGGCTTACTGACTATGGAACCCAGTTTAGCCAGAGAGCGGGGCTAATAGCAGAAACAAGGTTTGAAAAAAAAAAAAAAGAGTTCCCTCTGTGAGTTTGAAAGGGGAGGAGTTCCTTAAGAGAGATAGAAAGAGAGATTTGGGGAAGTGTTTGACTGTTAAGAGCTGAAAGTGCTTTGTTGTTTGATAACCTTTAATTGCCAAATACTTTTCGCTTGTCAGTTTGTTTAATAAAGATTTTATTATAATAATTATAATTTTTTTATTAATCTACTATGTGAGTTTGTAGGTTTGTCTGTATAAGGCAGGTGAAGACTTCATATGATTGGCTGTGTAAGGCAAGAAGACCTCATATGATTGGCTGCCTGTGAAGATTCTATTGAATCCTGGGGTTGGCAGTTCAGGGAGGGGCCTTTGGAATTCTCTGCTAGAGAGCACTTGGGTGCAGGCCAGTTGCTATGGAGACGAGGCCTAGTAGCAAGGAGAAAGCCAGTGTATTCCCTCTAGAAACCAACCTCTATATGTTAACAACTATGAATATAGATTAGATTGGGGAATATGTTACAGGTACAGGACAACACAATTTGGGGAATTAGAGACACAGGATCTCAAATCTGTGTATTTCAACCGCATCTAACTCCTAAAGTAAGGTAAGGTAATTCCCAAGGTATTTCTAATAAGTATTACCTATGAGAAAATAAAATCCTAGGACTATGCTGGGTATATAGGCCAGTCATTTATATTAAGTATATAATTTTTATTATAACTTTTAAAAAGATCAGTCTCCAGGCAATGTCTCTTTAATTTGAGCTCAGTGACACACACTTCCACCAGTGACACATTCATTGGGATAAACCTGAAAACAAGGGTTGTGGGTTTAGGGAAAGCAGAAGGGAGATATAAGTGTGGAGAGGCAACCACAGGCTTTGTAAATATATAGAAGGGTGCTGCTTCTCCAGAGAGGGAGACTGAAAGCAGACCTATCATAGCCCAGATCTCCACATTTCTCACTATTAGCTATGCTGACAAGGGGTACTGGAACTTGCAGTTCAACAAAGTCTGGGAGCTCCTTAATTCCACCTCTGTTTTAGTTCTGTGCTCATATATAAGGGAAGAGGTCATCCTATGGTTAACCTGGTTCCAAGCTATTTAATGGAGCCCTGGTGGCGCAGTGGTTAAATGCCAGTACTGCAAGCCACAAGGTTGTGAGTTCGATCCTGCCCGGCTCCAAGGTTGACTCAGCCTTTCATCCTTTCGCAGGTCAGTAAAATGAGTACCCAGCTTGTTGGGGGCATGTGTAGAAATGTTTCGAAATACATGCTATTTGTAAGTTGTTCGCCGCCTCTATCCATATGGAGAGGCGGGATACAAATAAATAATTAAATAAAAAAAATAAAGTTGCAGTTATTATCCAGCATAAATAGCAGGTTAATCAGGACTTCTGAATTTGGACTCAGAGCCAGTGCACAAAGGACTGACACAATTTCATTTGCATTACCCAGTCCTCATTAAAAGTCTTATGGCTCTGTGTAAGACCAGATGAAGTTATCATAATATTTTCAAACTTAGCCCCAAGCTTAACACACTGTATTAATCCTAATGTTCAAAAAACTTAGTTTTGGACTGCAATTTCCAGAATCCCCAGACAACATGGACATGATAGTTGGAAGAGTCTGGGAACTTTTTAAAAAACATCCCAAAGCTCTCCATTTTAAAGGTTGTCTGAGTATGCCTAGTTCTAGCTCAGCTATTTCTGTCCACATACCATCATTTCTTTTATGCAAGTCTAAGGTGATAAAAGACTCTACATGCACCTGAACCTCAAGCAACAAAGCTGACTCTTAAGAATATTCCAAACTATAATACTAAGAATTTTGTTGTTATATGCCTTCAAGTCATTTATGGCAGTCTAGTCATAGGGTTTTCTTGCCAAGATTTATTCAGGGGAAGTTTATCATTGCCTTCCCCTAAGGCTAAGAGAATGTGACTTGCCCAAGGTAACCCACTGGATTTCATGCCTGAGTGAGGATTTGAACCCTGGTCTTTTGGAGTATTAGTTCAACACTCAGCTAGCTCACCTAAACCTTTATGGAAAGGGAAGTCCTTGGTCTCACAAAACAATTGGAATATTGCTCCTTTTAGCAGACAAGCAACCCACTAACAGTATCTTTGTCTTGTCTGGATGGTATGTCAGTTTAGGGTCCCACATCTAGTCCCTTAAAGCACCTCAAACACCATGGATTCATCTGGATGTCATCTGTAATTTCAATACCTCCATCTACATCTCCAGATGATGCCTGCCCAAGACACTGGAGGTCAAATGGAGCCAACTGAAAATCCACAAGCCCCAGCACAGCCTTCTCCAACCAGATCCCCTCTAATGTATTGGATTACAAACTTGCACCATCCTCAGTCAACATAGCCATGGTGGTATTGATGCTGGAAACTGTAGTCCGACACAGTGAGAGGGCATCACCTGGGTAGAGTTGTTATACTATAAAACCTGGGGGTTTGGCTTTTGAAATAGGAGTGAAATCAAGGTGACACAATATTTCCAACTCCCAACTCAGGTAGCCTGTCCAGAAGGATAGCAATAGCATGTGTATTTCTATACTGCTTATCAGCTAAGTGCTCTCTAAGTGTTTTACAATGTGTTAGCCAATTGCCCCCAACAAGCTGTGTACTCATTTTGCCAACCTGTGGAAGGATGGAAGGCTGAGTCAACCTGGAGCCCGGCAGGATCGAACTCACAACTTTGGGGCTGCGGTACCAGCATTTAACTACTGCACTACCAGGATACCATGGTCAGTGGCCTTGGAAGCTGCTGATAGGTCCAGGAGAACCAATAGGATTGCTTACCTCTCCAGGATGCTCTCTGTTGCTATTTCATAACCAGGCCTGAGGCATGACTGAAACAAACCTAGAACATTACTTCTTAATCTTAGGTCCATATAACTTGCTAGACAGCAACTCCCATAAGCCCCACTAAGTGGGACCAATGGGTGGGGATTCTGGGAGCTGTAGTCCAGAAATATCTGCTTACTCAACACTGGGAACCCATATAGAATGGGTGGGCCAAATGTGACACATGGACCATGGGCAGTCCTTAGGACCTCAAACTGTGGCCCTTGAATCCCCCAGAAGCCCCCAAAGATCTCATGCCCCAATATTATTTTTTTCAAGTGATTTTTCACCTCAAACCTCCCCTCTGAAAATCCCCAAAGCAAAGAAAAAAACTAACAAAAAAACAGAAAATAAGCTGAAATAAAAATCAAAAGTGGCCCAATATCACTTCCAGACACACTGGGTGCACTGGTGCAGGTGGATGGGGAGTTGGTTGAGGGAAATGGCCTTTGCCAGTTCTGCAGTTGCCCCCCTCCCCTCCCCCGAGCATTAATATTACTATATATTGGAACTCTCTCTGGATTTCCTTCCAGAAAACCAGGAGTGAGGAAACTGTATTGAGTGATGGGAATTTTGGAAAAGTGGGTTCATAATTTCATTTACCAGGAATTAAACTTGGTTTACTAGAAGGAAACCCAGAGAGAGTTCCAATATATAGTAATATTAACACAGCATCCCTGAAGCAAAACTGACAGAATTAAAAGCCAGAACAGTCTTTTGTCTGTGGGAATCTGAAACAGTGCGCAGTTCTGGCTCCAAACCACTTGCTTTGGTCTCTCTTTTCCCATTCATTTTGTTGGCAGCCAGTGAAGTGCAAGCCCCACCCTGATTGCTCAGCCCTTTTGTGATTGGCCAGCTACGCCTTTGATTTCAGGGCAGGCAAAGATGAATAGCATCTTTGACATTAATATTCATATGATGGGTCATTAGGGAAAAAAGGAAAGAAAGATAGAATGGGAAGCCAAGAGTGGTATGTTCATCTTCTACTCTTCCTTACCACAAGAGGAAAAAGAGGTGGATGAGAGAATCAAAGTCATTTGGTTCAGAAGAGGAGATGTCACAGCCTTAAACGAGGCCTTCCCAGCCAGTGCAGTGACAGCCAACCTTGGAGAGCAGAGAATGAGAAGATTTCCTTTTGAAAAGTAGCTGTTCCCTTTTGAAGTAGTGGCAGAGTATCAAAGGAAAGCTGTTGCTTCCTCCTGTTGCACCTCAGAGATCGATTGTGCTTATCAGAGCTAACAAAGATGCTAATCATATTTTCAGGCACCACAGTCTCCTATCCTTCCTTGCTTAAGCACACACACTAGTCCTTAGAAACAAAGAGGTCTGCCCAAGCCAGGAAGCACTTTAACTTAATGGCCAAGCCAAGTCCTCCATGGATTGGGTTCCAGTCAGGGCCCTTCAGGCATCAAACAAAACTTGTAACAGTCCCTGCACATCCCGTAATCCCGTCCTATACAGAAAACTGCTTGAAACATGAAAGAAACGTTTCTGTTTCTCTTCTGAAACTACCTGTTTGACAGTACTGAAACTACACAATAGGGTTTTTGTAACATGTACTCCCGAAATATTCCTCCTCCTGCTTAACATAACATGCATCCTGGAGAAGAGACTGATAAATCTAGTTTATAAAGTTATTTAGTCCTAACCAGTGATGTGACAGGAAATTCTAAAGGGCAGAAATGCATCATTGTGACAATCCCCTGAGCTAGTTCAAAAATGGTGGCAGATGGGCTGAACGTTCTCTGTCTCTGTCTCTCCAATTTTCTCTCTCTTTCTACACACACACACATAGGATAATGCCCAATTTATTAGGATCAACTGATAATCATAAAATAATAAGTTAGCAAAGGGAAGTAGAATGATTAGCACAGTGGATTTTGGCTTAAAAGACCTGTGGTTCCATATGAAAGGAAAAGAGGGCAGCATAACATGCCATCGAACAGCAAAAGGCCACCAACTCAGATGTTTCTAACTTCTTTTTCCAGCATCAGAGAGAAACATTATCTGAAATCCAAAAAAACAATTCTATCACACTGCTTCCTCATCAAGAACAGGTCTTTTGTAAAGCTAATGGGTCTTAATTGACCATACAGGACCAACGCACCACAAATTATGTCCCATATTGTAATAGGAACAGCTAATAATAATAGAGTGTTACTATGAAATTCAGTTAATCACAAGCACTACAACAAATGCAACTAATATCAGAGGTAAAGTCAAAGGCTTTCACGGCTGGAATCCATAGGTTGTTGTGGGTTTTTCGGGCTTTGAGGCCATGTTCTATTAGTATTTTCTCCTGACGTTTTGCCTGCATCTGTGGCTGGCATCTTCAGAGGATCTGGTGGCATAGAAGTGAGACAGAGTATATATATTTGTGTAGTTCCTGGGTGGGAGGGAGCAATTTGCATGTGTTACAGTTGGCCTGTGTGATGGCCTCTTGTTAAATGGGATATCCCTCAGGGTGTATTGTTAGTCAGGGGATATGCATAACAGTGCATTAAGTACATTAGCAACCCATTGTATTGTTCCCTGTAGAGGGACCTCCAGAGTCTGGGTGGTCTTCATTGGCATATTTTTGAGTCTTGATTTTAGTGTTCTTCAGTACTGGTTGCCAAATCTTGTTTACTTTCAAGTATATATACTCTGTCTCACTTCTATGCCACCAGATCCTCTGAAAATGCCAGCCACAGATGCAGGCGAAACGTCAGGAGAAAATACTAATACAACATGGCCTCAAAGCCTGGAAAACCCACAACAACCTATAATATGAGAGGAACTGGAAGTCTGAGTAGGGTGACACTTTGGGTAATCATCCCAACCATCCCAGTGCTTTAGCCCTGAAAATCCTGGCTCCACTACACTAGTGGTCTTAATAAAACTCTTAACAAAATCCTACTGATGTTTTGATTTTTAAAAATTGTAGGAAGCCAACATAGTTTAAGAGTAGTAGAGCTTTATTCTGTAGCTCTATATTTCATTGTACATTTCCTCCCCAATTTACATTCTGCTGCAGATTCACACTCAATAGACAAAATAAAGCTTAATTATTCTTGTTCCGTCATAAAATATTTGCAATTTCTGAAGAGTGCTACCTTGTTGAAACTTCTTTCTGCTTTTCCTTTAGTCACTTGGCAGTGTGCAAAAAATCTGGGAGGCTACGTTTACTTTGTTAGTCACACTGAATAAGGTAATTGGGGGGTATTGTATACTCTTTCCCCAAAGTATACCTGAAGATCTCTTTTCCTAGGTACAACACTCCAGGTAAAACTGTTAGAAAGAAAGACATCTAGAATTCTTGTGAGGTGGCCCTATTGTTGTTGTGTGCCTCCTAGTTGTTTCTGATTTATGGTGACACTAAAGTGAGCTTGTCTTGGGATTCTCTTGGTAGGATTTGTTCTGAGGGGATTTGTCTTTGTCTTCCTCTGAGACCGAGAAAGTGTGACTTGACTAAGATCATCCAGTGGGATTCCATGACTGAGCAGGGATTAGAACTCTAGTCTCCAGAGTCATAGCCCAATGCTCAAACCATTGTACCATGCTGGCTTGATGTAGACCTACACTAACACATTTTTGGCCTTTGGCCCTGGTTCTCACTGTCTCTAGGATCAATGGCTGTCAGAATTATGGAAATTTGTCTTTCTTATCAACTCTCTCTCTTTCTCCTACCTGTACACAAAGAAGTCTGGGACTGAGGGTTCATTGACCAGCTACATGCTTCCAAGAAGCTCATAACAAAGCATGAAGAAAACTCTCTCTTGCTATTCATTGTCCAGCAATTGTTATTCAGAGGTATACTGCCTTTGAAACCAGAACTCCATTTATTGATTGTGGCAGGCAGTCATTGATAGCCATCACCTCCATGCATTTGTCTGATTGCTTTGATATCTGTCTAAGGCTATCACCTTGTCTAAAGGAAATCTTTAGGTAAGGAAATACTTTCGTTTCCCTTTCTTAAAATTCCTGCCAATTTTCCTTTGTGTGCCCTCTCATGTTCTAAAATGAGTTTAAAAATATCGTCTCTTCTTTCTTTCTTTCTTTCTTTCTTTCTTTCTTTCTTTCTTTCTTTCTTTCTTTTCCTTCCTTCCTTCCTTCCTTCCTTCACTTTGTGCATAATTTGGAAAAAAATATTACCAATTGCAACCTTAGCCTGGCACACTTATGCCACAGACTCCTTCTGTTGGTGGCACCATAGAGCAACAAATTTCTGCTCAAGCACTGGAGTAGGGGGAAGAGAAAATGGAACACATAAAAGAGTATATAATCTGCATAAATTCTAAATAAATTGATTTAGGTGTACTGATGTAATGTACACAATTACTATGGTACCATATGGCACCTTCAGGACATTTTATTTAAACTTTTCTGAGCCATAGCATCTCACAACAGTGGGAAAGACTTTGACTAAGCAGTCCTTGTGGCTGCTCAATCTGCTGTCAAGTGGCAGCTGTGGCTTCCCTGTTGGTTGAGTGGTGAATTTGCTCTATAGTTTAGTCTGAACTTTAGTCCTATCTGAACATATGGTGAGGATTGGGTCCAGAACCTAGGATAGCTCCTTTAAAATAAAACTTGGAATAGATTCACCATCATATTTATATGGAAGCAGTGTGCTGCCACTGCTTCAAGGTCCATCTTCTCCATTATTTATCTTTAAACAAGACTTGAGCTATGTAACCCTTCAAATGCAGAACACTTTCAAAGTGAATATGGGTTGTAGAATCTAAGGCCTTGGGCTGAATTCATCCTTCTTAGTGCTCCAGTTTAGTCCTCTGTAGTTTTCAAATGGCCACATATATCCCTTCCCCCTGACACATCTTTTGCTAGTTCATCAACTTTGGTATTCTAAAAAGATTGAAATACCTCTCCTAACACTTTGTTCCTGGTAGTGAGAAATTAAGCTAAAATATGGTGGTATTTTTGGTCCAGCTCTTTGCTCATCACTTCCACCACAGGTATGCTCCCAGCTGAGAACTTATCTGGAACCAAATTTGCCCTGTGAGGAAAAAGAGGGTCAAAGTGCTGGTTAGACCTATAAAGCTATCTGCGGGACCATATTTCCCATATGAACTTGCCAAAACTTTAAGGTCTGCAGGGAAGACACCTCTCTCTACTCATCGTCATCACAGTCATGGTGGTATAGGAGTTCAGGGGCAAATTGATCACAAACCGGAGCAAGACTTCTTGTTAATCATAGGTGATTGGAATGCAAAACTAGAATCCAGGAGCAGAATCCAGGATTGTTAGAAAATTTGCCCTAGGATCAAGAAGTGAAGCAGCAGAGAGACTGATTGAATTTAGTGAGACCAACAGTTTGTTCACTGCAAATACATTCTTAAATGAACCAAAGAGGCAACTGTATACAAGGACATTACCCAATAACCAATACAGAAGTCAAGTAGACTACATATTCAGTGGGAGAAGCCCCATTCTATTTGCAAAAACAATACCAGGGGCAGATTGTGGCACAGACCATGAACTGTTAATATAAAAACAAGAGTGCAGTTAAAGAAGAACACTAACTCAACCACTGTGCCAAGTAGAATCTGAAGAACATCCCTGTAGAGTTTAAAGGTAAGGTAAAAGATAGATTTGCACTACTAAACCTAATTAATCAGAAACCAGAAGAACTCTGGCCTGGAGACAAGGACATTGTCAGGAAGGAATACAAAAAGGCACTATTAACAGCCAAAAAGAAAGAAGAGCCTCAATGGATGACAGATGAAACCCTTCAAGGAATTAAGGACAGAAGCAAAAGTTGATAGAAATTGATTCAGAACCCTGGATGCAACTGTTCAGCAACTTGTGCACAGAGAGATGGTGAACCACTATAATAATCAATGCTGTTACCTTAAGGAGGTGGGAGACTTGGAGGTCCACCAGCAATGCCAGTGTCTCCTTAGAATTTGGGGAATTACAACTCAAAGGAGGCCTGCAAGAGGAAGGTAACAGCATGATCTTTTCACCTGTATATACCAGTACTAACTGTAGACAGGACTCCAGCTAAAAGTTAAACAGAGTATTTTATTTGGATTGTCAAAACACACAAGAAATCAGATACTCTTAAGAATCATAGAAGGCTATCAGAAACTGAGAGGTGAAAGATTGGATAGAGAGAGAGATTGTGTGTAAAGGATGATAATTACCAGTCCTGAAGAAGAAGGTTGAAGCAGTGTGGCTCAGACAGTAGCAAGAACAAACAGAGGTCTGGGCACTACATATTATGTCCAAGTAGTACAATTTATTGAGGCCAAAGCCAGGGCTTATATATCATATTTCGTACCCTGAAGAAGGATGAGTAGACAAAAGTTGTAATTGCTTCTCATGGGATTGACAAAGGAGCCCAGAATGGGCTTGTCTTAACTTTAGGTGACAAAACATTGATGGGAGTCATGACAATCTCTTAATGACTAGTTGTGCAGGGGGTCTAGGGAGGATTTCCATACAGCAGGATCAGACTAGGGTCCCTGATTGCTTCACCTGGGCAGTTTTGCCTTCCATTGTATTTGATTGTGCACAGGGCCTGAGGTATTGAAAGGATTATCACAAACCTATTAGTATTGGGTTTTCCCACCTAATCCTCTCTGAACTTATGACCTGATCATGTCTGAGGTCATCCTGACCTGGCAACATGCTTCCAACCAGTGTGCTTTCAAATGTGTTTTCCAACCATGAATATGTTCAATTATGAAAATAGCACAATGGGGGTGTAGGGTATGGTAACTATGCAGAGAAATAGTAGACGATAACAAAAAAGGAAGGATAAGAGAGTTCCTCCACAATATCCAAAACACTCAGGGGATGCTCTCTGAACAGCAAGGGAACAGATTATATGACCAGTAGAAATGAAAAGATAATGGAAACAATACACATAAGAGCTATATGAAAGAGATAAAAGGATGACAGATTCATTCAGGGATGAACCATTTGAAGATGAACCTCTGATTTTAGAAAGTGAACTGGGAGCTGCACTAAGACTTCTTGGGAGAAATAAATCACCCAGTAAATAAATAAATAAATAAATAAATAAATATAAATAGCACATCAATAGAGCTGTTTTGTGCTACAGATACAGAATCTACTCTAGTTCTAACTAAAATCAGTCAACAAATGTGGAAAACAAAATAATGGCCCATAGATTGGAAACCCTCAATATATATTCCAGTCTCCCATCCAAGTGCTAACCTGGCCTGACCCTACTTAGTTTCTGAGATCAGACAAGATTGGGCATATTCAGGGTGGTATGGCCATAGGAGAGGAAGAGGCACTAGGGATCATATTACAAACATGTGTTGGATAATAGAGTTCAGCAAAGAATTCAGAAAAAAATCAGCCTGTGCTTTATAGCAAAGCCTTTGATTGTGTACCTCATGAAAATCTATGCATTGCTCTTAAAGAAATTGGGGAGTCAGAATATTTGATTGTCCTGATACATTACTTGTACTGTTAGGACAGAACAGAACAGAAATGGAATTGTTTCCAATTGGCAAGGGGGTCAGGCAAGGCTGAATTTTATCAGCCTGTCTATTTAACTTGGATATTGAACATATCATATATAAAGTAGGACTAGATTTGAAGGGAGAAGGCATGAGAACCGGAGGAAGGAACATCAACAGTTTCAAATGCACAGATGATACCTGCAAAGGCAGGTTTGCAGTTGAATGTGAAGAAAACAAAAATAATCATCACAGATGATTTACATAACTTTAAAGTAGATGATGAAGGGATTGAAACAGTTCAAGATTTTCTATACCTTGGCTCAGTCATTAATAAGAATGGAGACTCCAGTCAAGAAATCAGAAGAAGGCTAGAACTTGAAGGGCAACTATGAAAAAACTAAACAAGATCCTGGAGAATAAAGATATATCATTGAATATTAGAATATTGTATTTCCAATTTCTATGTATGGTTGTGAAAGCTGGACAGTGAAGAAAGCTAATAGGAAGAAAATCAACTACTTTGAAATGTGGTGCTGAAGAAGAATTCTACAGATACCGTGAGCTGCTAAAAAGAGAAATGAATGAGTCCTGGAGTAAATTAGGCTTGAACTCTCACTAGAGGCCAAGATGACTAAGCTGAGACTGTCATACTTTGGACATATCATGAGAAGACATATCTCAGTAGAAAAGAGAATAATGCTTGGTAAGGTAGAAGGTAGTAGGAAAGGCAGAAGACCAGATTACAGATGGATAGACTGAAACAAGGAACTCTTGAGCTTGAGTCTGCAGGAACTGAGCAGGGCTTCTTGATGATAGGGTGACTTGGAGATCTCTCATTCATAGGGTGGCTTTATGTTGAAACTGACTTTAAAGCAGTTCGATGGTTTGGTGGATGGATGGACAGATGGAGGTTCCTCACCCTTGAAAGAGAGAACTACAAGTCCTTCAGATAAAAGTCTGTCCTCTGTAAAGCAAGATACACAACCACCATTTGGACAAGTGTGACAAAATGGGGAGCAGAATGCAGTTCCGCCAACCAAGCAGAGGAACTGCAGAGAACCCAGTTGTCTGGTGAAAGAAAAAGAAAGCAGGAACAAGATCATGGGTCCAGGAAGAGCAGACCTTGAGGATTTTCAAAATTACTGCTGCTAACAAAGAAAAAAAATGCACTCACTTTTTAAAAATTTTTTGCACTTGCATCTATTTTTAATGATTTCACTAAATTATTTACTTATGGAATACTTACAGTTTTGTAACAGAAAGAAAACAGATGAGTCCACAGGTCATTGTGGTAGGGACATTACAAAGAAAAGCATGGAAGGAAGGGGTGAGTTTATCCATGCATCCCACCAAATTAAGCTAGTTCAGGATTGCAACTTTGTCATTTTTATGGCGGCCATAGATCCAGGACATTGTGATTGACAAATTGTTGGAGTTTTAAATGATTAATAAGAGCTGTATATGCACAAGACAAAGCTTTCTGATTAAATACAACACTTCTTTATTATGACGGGGTCTATTTGGCCCATGACTGCCTGGTAGTCTAGTGCTGACAGCACCACTGTAATTGATTTCATAAATCATAAATTTTAATCAGTCCAGAGGAGTTTAATCAATAATGGTTGCAGCACTAATCCTTACCATTATATATTAACCCAGGAAAGAAAATAACCATTCTTTGACTTTATTACAGATAGGGATCTGAGACAAATTACTGAATGAGAATTTGGAAACTGAACCAAAGGGGGGAAAAAAAGAGATCATCAACATCATGCTGGATTTCAGTAAAACCTAATCCCAGTTAAGCACATAACGTTCCACACAGATTTACGTGATTTCCTCTAACAAATCTTACCTGTTTTTGTTGAATCAGGGCCCAAGAATGTGCCCTAAGGCAGGCAATCATTGCAACATTAGCCAGGTCTGAACTGTCATTTCTTCTTTCTTTAAATAAACTTGGGTGGACAACACACCTCCTGCACAGCTTGCCACCTAGGAGTTCCTATTTATTAAAGTTGCAGGAATTTTAATTTAAGATAAAGTTAAGTTTCCAGTCCCCATGATTGCAACAATACTACCGTTCCAAATGTGGAAGCTCATTGCCATGTGTTCTGTTTAGTGAGCTATGGGTATGTCACCCTGATCTCTGGGGGTCCCGGGAGGGGCGCCCAAATAACCAAACAACAACAACGACGACTTGGGGAGAATTAGCTGGAGCACTCACTAAAGCTAGCGAGAGGCAGGGTAACTTAGCAGGATCTTGCAACCCAGCGTCTACGGGGTCAGATCAGTCAAGCAGTCAGACGGGTTAAAATAATAACAATGATGTTTTATTGAATACAGACAAATATTAAAGACACCACAGTCACACAGCTAACTAAAGGATCAGAAATGGGGATTTTTAGAGGGAAATGGGTGATACGACACCTGTCTCGTAGTCCAGTAGTTTGAGAGCGACGTTGGGGTGCAGAGAAGAAGCTCAGCGCGGTTCGCTGAGGGGAGCTTGCTGAACAAAGCAGCAGCAAGGCAGTCTGGAACTTGGGAGCGATCTGAGGAAGGTCTCGGAATCAGGAGTTTTTATAGGGTGAATTGTGACTGCAGGCCATACCTTACTCGGTGAGAACAATGCAGTTTAGGAGCGGGACAAAGCTTTGGAAAGGTCAGAGTTTAGCATGATTCGCATAGGGTCAAATTAACAATAGTGTAGCCAGTATGCAAATGTGAAGTGCTTAGTACAGCTTTGTGAGGCTACCTGCTTGGGGCTGGGAGCCTTTGTTAGTATCGCACATAAACAATGAGGTGTTTGCCGGAGAGGTCCCTGAAGCGACGAACTGGCTCTGTCTAGCCTGCCTGGGTGGAGAATGGAATGTCCAGCAATTATCGGCCGCGCCTGTTTATGTGCTTGTCCAGAGGCCTCACAAACACGTGGCAGAGGAAAAGCCGAATGGTTTGATATCAAAACTATATGAAGTGCTATCTCCGGGTAGGCCTGGACCACAGTAACAGGTACATATGGGTACTTGTATTCCTTGATTTGGAAACAATAGAGGCACACATTGGAAAAGTTCTTTTGCAGGATGACCACTCCCAGAACCCCTCAGTCATTATGGTCACAAGGCCATGCACCTGACAATGAACAGGGAATTTAGAGGCTTGAGAGATCTGTTGCTTGAGCAGTGATCTTGCTTACTCTTAGACAGTCTTTATAGATGCTGGAGGCTTCTCCTTTCCTTGTTTTCAGAGCCTCCAGGAACTTTCCCTTCCTCTGGGTCTTAGCACTAGCTTAAAAGGTGTTAAGACATATTTAAGGTGCTAAAAGAATTTTGGGAGGACAGATTCCACACCTTGGATAGCTTTTTTAAAGTCCAAATTAAAACCTACAGCACACTCTCTGTCCCATTGACCTGGAAGTCATGAGAAGCAGCGCTTATGTCACTGTGAATGAAGTGAGGCAGGGGAAAGAGAAATTGAGAAGAGGTTCTCCACTTCTCCACTGTATTAAAAGGATTTCTTGAGTCTTGCTTCAGAAGTGAAAGGAAAAGCTCATGAAATTTTAACCTCTTTGTACTCAATTCCTAGAGTTCAGGTGAAAGGCTGCATGTAATCTGGTGAAGACAAAGACAATTAGCAGACCAAGAGCACAGGAAGTGTCAGTGAGGTACTCTGTCCTGACAACCTTTTCATCTGAAGGACTAACATCACACATAGCAACAAGCACCATGGTAAGTACAGAGCAAACAATGAACCTCCTGGATAGGAAGTTGACTATAGAGATCCCCCCAAGGGAGGGACAGTTAGGAAAAGAAAGACTTGTGGGAAGCATTTATATACACAAGGTTTTGTTGTTGTAGTTGTTGTTGCTGTTGTGTGCTTCAAGTCATTTACAACTTATGATGACCCATATCACAGGGTTTTTCAGGGGCTGAGAGTGTGTGATATGCTCAAGGTCACTCATGGGTTTCCATGGCCAAGCAGGGAACTGAACCCTGGTCTCCAGCATTGTAGTCCAGTGCTCAAACTGCTACACCACCCTGGCTCACACAAGGCCTAACACATGAAAATGATCTGATTCACATGATACTTAAAGTGCTTCCAAGTGAAATCAATCAGAACATAGCTAAGGAACTAGCCTGTTCCTTCCTTCCCTCATTCATGCTTTTTTTTCAGTAAGAAAAAGAAATTGATAAAGTTGAGGAAAATACAGAAGGTTTATGAATTCAAGACTACATCATTTGAGGCACTCTGTAAAATTCCACAAATGAAGTAAGACTACTGTTTAATTGAAAAAAATCTCATCTGTAAATCACTTTAGAGTCTGAGTAGGAACATCATTTTGTGAATGACTGGGACCAGATTTTCAAGAAGGAAGGAAGGAAGGAAGGAAGGAAGGAAGGAAGGAAGGAAGGAAGGAAGGAAGGAAGGAAAAAAAAAGTCTAAATCAGAAGTAACTGGGCATTCACTTTTAGGGGTTGGAGGAAAGCTTGAGGCTTGTCTCTCCCCCTGCACCCAGCTGCTTAAACCAAAAAAATCATGGCTTCAAGAACCCTCCAGCAGCAGCAGAAACTATAACAGATTAAAACCAAACTTTTGTACAGTCCCAGGGGAATTGGTGGCAGTGGTGGCAGGGGGCAGCTAGCCACAAAAAATGGGAGTGGGGACTGAATGTGAAACCCATATGCTGCATCTTGCCTACCCCTGCTCTAAAGTAATTCCTGGACAGGGCTTTAAATCAATACATTTAAATAAATTATATAAAATGTTAATTGCTGTGTTAACATTCATCTGTTTACAAATTATTTAGTGGCCAAGACTGGGGGAGGGTACATCATAATGCACTTTGCCAGCTCTGATGCATTGAGTCTTTTACCTGGAGCAACATTTGGATGTGGAAAAAAAAGTGAAAGTAGGTTTTCTTTCAGCTCACGATCAGTGAATCCAGCAGTTTTAAGCACTTTCAAATGTTTCTCAGTTTTTCTCCCTCAAGTTAGTTCAATGCCTGGTGCATAATATCTTTCTGGGCTTCCATTTTTTCCACTGTAAACCTTTCATCACTATTCAGAGTTCTGCTTCTCATCTTTATTTATTTTGCTTGGCATTTTGATCAAGTGACTCTCTGCATTGGCATCCAGTTCAGTCCTAAATACAAACTTCTGTTACACTGTTTTAATGGTTTGTCTTTCCCCTTGCTGCCTTACTTATAGATGTATTTCATTATTAGCTCCTGCATGTTCTTGGAACAATATAACCTTGCTGGGAGCCTCCCATGCAGAAACAAATAAGAGCCATGCCTGTATGACTTCCAGCATTGCTACAGCTTTGAGTTTTCCAACCCAGACTATTCCCTGAGCGGCCTTCTCTTAACCTCACCTCTCCTCTCCTCCACTTGTAGGGCCTGTGACAGAACCTTTTGCCCAGACTGGCCCTACAGTTCCAACCCTAGGAATCCTGCCATTCACCCTGCCCTTGTTTCCCCACTTAACCTTTCCTTGGATTGGGTTTCTGGGCCTCAGGGTGACCCCTGAGGCTGTGTTGTTATGTGGCTTCCATATTGACATGTGTGGTGTGGTCCCAATGCAGTCTTGACAGAGACATCCAGAGATAATTTTAAAACAACATCAAGAATAGGTTTATTAAAAACAGTAGAATATATTGATCTCTAACATTCTATTCTTGTAGGCTTCCCAAAACCACAGTTAGTTCTTCCTTCTGATTAACTGTTCTGTCTCTCAGAAATCCATACTTTTCTTCAAATGCAAAATACTATCTCTTGTTACCCCAAAATGTGGGTTAACAAGGGGTCCACCCTGATGCCAGTACCTCCATGAAAAGATGGGGAATATTAGCTCAAAGGCCTGCATGAGGGGGATAACCTTACTGGATCTTTTATACCTATGTTTACCAGTACCAGTGCAGGGAAGAACCAGTCAGAGATCCAAAAGTAAGCTTAATTGTTTTATTGGGGGAATAGCAATCACACATACATGCAAGATCCAAGCAGTCATGCAATTGCACAAGGCTAACTGAAGGAAACGGGGAGGAAAGTTTTAGATAGTGAGATTCTAGGGTGAGGTGGGTGATATTTACCAGTCCAGAAGAGCAATGAAGAAGACAATGTAGCTTAGACACAAGTCTAAGGACAATACAGAATCAGGAACTGGAGCAACCTGTAGTGGGCGTACTGTGAGTTGACTGGCGAAAAACTGAGGTTTAAATACTCTATTTCTGCCGGGAGGGTGAGGGTGTTAATGGCTCTTTGGCAGAGTAAACAATGGAGACCTGAGAGTGGATAATGAGGTCCAGAATGAGCTAATGGCCTTAGTGTTAGGTGACAAAGGGCTAATAGTTGTCTTGCTAGCTCAGTAATTATTAGGTGTGGGGACAAAAGGGAAGCTTGTTTCATCAGAGGCAGAGAAGTTAAGACAACCAGCCATCCTGTAGGAATCTCCTAGATGCTATTGTCTCTTAAAGGTTTAGACATCAGAGGTTAACTGCAAATTCATCATCAATTGAATTTCCTAGTGATTTCTGGACTATGATCTTGCTATACCTTGAGGTCTTTCCAGACCTTATTTTGCAATGCACATGTGTGGCCACCTTCTCCTTTTAGCCAGCATGGCCATGTGGCCATGGTAGGGTATATTTTATATTTATGCCAATTAAATCATATTTTTCCAATTAAACCATATCAAAGCACGGGGGTGTATGGCCTGATAAACACTTTATCAAAACAAAACCTTGTCTGTTTCAGATCCTGTCTCTCACTGACAAAGACATACTTCTGCAGCCTTCACAGCCTCCCTGAGCTCTGATTGGCTCCCTTCAAGCCAGGTCTGCCCAGTGCTTCCTCTACAAGGCCCTTTCATACTATGCAGCTATAGCACTATGATTCCACATTAACTTGCATGGCAACATCCTATGGAATTCTGGGATTTGCAATTTAGGTAGGAGTATTTAGAAATCTCAGCCAGAGAGCTCTTCTGGTATCATACCAAACCACGAATGCTAGGATTCCATAAGATGTTGTCATGGTAGTCAAAGTGGAATCATAGCACTGTAAATGTATAGTGTGAAGCAGCCTCTGAAATTTCTATTCTAGGTGTGAGAATATGTAACATTCTGATTATGGGATGGAGACAACTTTGATCACCTTGATGGATGACCTGTGCTGGGAACTGGACAGAAAAAGGGGATCCCTGTTGGTTCTGCTGGACCTTTCAGTGGTTTTCAGTACCATGGACCACACTAACCTTTTGGGTTGCCTTGCTAAGGTGGTAGTACTGTTCTGCAGTGGCTCCATTCTTTCTTGGAGAGACACTTTGACAGAGTGGTGCTGGGAGATTTCTGTTCAACTTCTTGGCCATGGGTGCATGGAGTCCCTCCCCTCATGGTTCTCCCCTATGTTATTCAACATCTATGTGAAGCCACTGGGAGAGGTTGTCCTGAATTTTACAATCAGGTGTCAGCAGTATGCTGATGGTACTTAGCTCTATCACTTTGGTTTGTTTTGAAGCACAATTCAAAGTACTGATGATGACTTATAAAGGCCTATATGGCTTTGGTGCAGACTATTTGAAGGACCTTATCTCCCTTTATGAGCCCATTAGAGCTTTAAGATAGCTGGAGAGGCCCTTCTTTCTATCCCACCATCTTCTCAAGCTCATTTGGTGGGAACAGTGGAGAGGGCCTTCTCAGTGGCTGCTCCTGATCTTTGGAACTCCCTCCCTAGACAGGCCAGGGTGGTTCCCTCCTTGCTCTCCTTCCATCAGTGACTGAAAACATTCTTGTGCCATCAGGTTGTTTGAAAGTGAATAAGATGGGCTTTTAATGGCACACTGTGCTTTTTTTAATGTATTGTGATAGGTATAATTAAGGATTTTTAAAAATGTTTTTAATATTAAACATTTTAACCTGATAAATTGTTTAATTGCTTTTTAGATCACTCTATATTTTTATCAAAATTTTTGAATCTATATTGTTTTACATAGGTTGTTAACTGCCCTGAGTCCCACTGTTGGAAGGAAGATGGGATACAAATCAATACAATAATACTAGTAATAACAACAACAACAATGTTCTTGTGCCAATAAAGCAGCAGCCACAACAAAATCATGCAGCTGGCCACATGTACACAGATGGCCACAACTCAGACAGTTGCCTGTTATAGAAAATTAGGCAACTTTAGAGGGGGAAAGATGAGGACAAAGAGGAAGAGGTAATCCTCATTCTCATCCTCATCTTTATCGTCAGTGAAACGGGAGCATAGTGTTTACTTTCTTTTGAGAAGGAAAGGACTGTTTCAAGGGCTCTCTGCCACCCTAAAAGGGTAATGGGAAGGGCAAAGGGTGAGAAAAAGGTTCCTGCCGAGTCAAGGTAGGACATTTGATAGCTCATCGGGGAGCAGAGTCAGGTTTAATAATGTCTCTGCTAAACACAGTTAATAATTGAGGTCAGCACTCTTGGCAAGGATAACAAGAAGATAGTCTCCCCAAGTGTGGAGTGATGGTGTGAAGGGCATGCTGTTCAGAAAACACAGGTGGCAGTTATAACATTTGCTAGGTATTCTGTTCTAAAGGCAGCCAGGTCACAGAGAAGGCCGAGGAGGAATACAAACACTGTTAGGCCATTTTCCCCCTTTTTTCTTTTGAAAGAAGAACAGAGAAGCAGCATAGAATTATAGACACAGGGATGTAACTGAACAGACCCTGTTTAATTTGAAGCCTTGGCCAAGACTTCGGCAAGAAAAGCCCGATCAGAAGAAGAAGCCACACCAGTTGAATGAAAATACACTTACAGTTCTTTCATCCTTTTAATCTGCCAGTGGAACATCAACAGTGTTTCCAGATGGACAATTCCTAGCATTAGCACTGTTCCAAAATGTTTGGTGGCTGTTCCATTTCCCCCTCTTGAACAGGTTTTCTGCGGTAAGAAAAAAAATGGTTGGAAAACACAGAAATGGAAGACAACAATATCTTGGCCTCACTCGGAAGTCTCCTGAATCATACAGGACAATTGCACAGTATAAAAGCATCATCTGTAAACACCCCAAGTACAAGTGTCTCACAGTTCCCACTTTCATGTTTCTTTCTAATTTCTGAAATGAGGGAAAAGATGCATCACTCTCTGTGCATGGTTCTCCTTGATTAATTCCTTCTGTACTTCAATTTCCACCAAACTAATCAGGGTGAGTTGGCATCTGAAAAGTAGCATGCGTTGTCTCCAAGAAAACAGTCTCTAAGAAAAAAAAAAGTCAACTTAGACCACTTCATGATCATAATTAAGGTGTTATTTCCTTTGTTTAATTTAATTTCAGTCAAGTTAGTTAGTATCAAGACCTCAAGGATATTTTGCTTTCTAGCTGTTTTCTTGCTGAAAACAAAGCCGGTGAAATAAACAGGATTACCTGCTGGACTTTGAGATTAGGCCCATTGTTGAATGATAGGTAGAATTATGGGCCATGATTATTTATTACTTTTCTTAGTCCATTCTGTAGCCAAAAAGGCTTCTAGAACAGTTTGCCAGTAAGACAATCTCTGTTCCAAGGCTTACCATCTAAATGAGACAGGCCACGATCCTACCTCACAGATGTAGCTGCAAATGCATAACTATGGCCCTTTCTGCACCTTACCTTTTTTCGGTGCTGGGGTGCAGGGATCACACAAGCAGCCTCCAGCGAGAGGCTCTTGTGTCCCTGCTGCTTCAGCTCTGCACGAGCTGCCTGCTCCCAAGCAGGTAGTGTGGGAGCCCTGCCTCTTCCTTCTGCAGTGCAGCCTGGGAGTTTCCCGGGCTGCGCTGGGCAGGAAGCGCAACCGCCACAGCTCTGGAGGCTCCACACGCACTGCAAGTACGCATGGGGCCCTGGAGCAATGTGCAATCGCGCACCATTGAAAAAGTGTGCGAGCGGTGCCTGCCAGACTCTGGAGTGTTGCACGATTGTGAGAGTGTTCTGCAGATCACTCCTCACAGTCGTGCGATGCTCCAGGTGCCTTTTCACATGGCAAATGCCATGTGAAAAGGGCCTATGTTATCATTACTCAATCTGACTTCCTAAACTTACCTAAACGGTCAGAAGCTGCATTGTGCAACAAAGGCCTGTTTCTGCTGGAAACGGGGGTCCAGTAGAATGATGTTTCCAGCCCCCTCCCACCAGCAATCTGCAATGCAACACAATGCAATCACATGCAGGATCCCTGTCTTCATCGCACTGCAGATCACTGGTGGGAGGAGGCTGGAACCATCATCCTGTTGACCCCCAGTCACCAGGAGAACAGACGTCCATTGCTCAATGTGGCTGCTGGCTGTTTAGGTAAGTTTGAGGGTATTGGGTTGAGG
This sequence comes from Ctenosaura bakeri, assembly GCA_948474755.1. NCBI lineage: Eukaryota > Metazoa > Chordata > Lepidosauria > Squamata > Iguanidae > Ctenosaura > Ctenosaura bakeri. Next base: position 300,953 of record CAOLHI010001386.1, on the reverse strand, counting down.
GGAAATACTTAGCCATATATTCATAAATGCATCTGTGATGTAAGATGTTAGTCATAATATCCAAGGAAAAATGAATGGGGTGGGTGAGGAGCAGTCATGTAGGGACAGGGGAGCGATGGGGGCGGTTCACCCCCGGCGGCAATTTTTTGAGGGTGTCCTGGCTCCTTGCTTGCTCCCCCCACATGCTGTTGCCCTATCCCGTCCATTATAAGCCTGCCCCATGCACCATAGCCCCCCCCACAGTCATACTTCCATGTCATAGCCACACACCTCATACCATAGTCACACCCCCTCCACTCCCCCCCCCGTGCACTCCAAGCTCTGCCATTGGTGAGGAGGGAAAAATGATCATATTGTGGAAACAGCATTCAAAAATATTCAAATAATGTGTTTCTCAAGTGTTGGGAAACCCAGGCAAAGAGAATCCTAGATTGATGAGAATCTTTGAAGTTGGAGCCTTTAGTGCGCAAATTTCACCGGTTTTCCCCCTCAGAAATCAGCATTTTCTCCACAGGAAAATGCTGCTTCCTGCACTGAAAATGCTTTTTTGTATGTGTGCAAAAACAAACGAACATGATGCAAAATAAGTCCTGAATAAGTACCAACTGCAGTATTTTCTGCACAGAAAATATCTTTTTCTGTGTAGAAAATATTTCTGTCAAGCTGTGTTGTTTTCTATTCAGAAAACAACACACATTTTTTCCACAGAAGAAGTCCTGAATTGGAATACTCTTTGAGCAATTTTTGAAATCTTTGTTCCAGCAGGAGGAAAATCACTAAAATTACTTGTTTCCTTCTTTGAGAATAAAATTAGCAAAAATGTATGTCCCTATCATGGGTACAAAGGCCATTTCTGCCTTGCACTGTTATAGTTCTGCTATTCTACTTTCAACATCCTATGGAATTCTGGGGTTTGTAGTTTACTGAGGCCCAAGAGCTCTCTAGTTGAGAATTCTAAATGCCTCTCTATGAACTGCAAACCCCAGGATTCCATAGGATGTTGAAAATGGAATAATAGCACTGTAACAGTGTAGTGGGGAAATGGCCTAAGATGAAATTTCCTTCTTAGCCGTGAAACTCTCTGGATAACTACTGACCACCTATGCCATTACTGCACCTCAGAGAATTTATAGAGGTAGGTGATTGAAAATCAATAAATAAACTTAATCAGCTGTTAATATCTAGCCAAGTGTAATAATCACCTGTTTGTGTGTGTGTGTGTGTGTGTATCTTCTAGTCTAATGTTGTGGAAATGAAATAATTAAGAACTATTGTATAAGCAATGATATATGCCTGTCTTATTGATCAATGTTGCAGTCATAGCTGACTATGGCCATTTCCGCACTAGACTGTTATAGTGCTACTACTCCACTTTCAACATCCTATGGAATCCTGGGGCTTGCAGTTTAGGGAGGGGTATCTAGAATTCTCAGCCAGAGAGCTCTTTTGGCCTCAGGAAACTACAAATCCCAGAATTCCACAGGATGTTGAAAGTGGAATAAGAGCACTATAACAGTCTAGTGCAGAAATGGTATGTCTTACATTAGAAGAGCTCACCTGGATGGATGGTGGATGAAACCTAGAGACTAAACCAATACAATTGCAGGAGCATTTAAAAAAAGATACAAACCACCAACTAAATTCAGGGGTAAAAAACAGTCAAACCAAAGAAAGAAGTGAATTTAAAGGTAATATATATTGTGAAAATTATACTACTCATCAAATAAGAAAATACTTAACATGAATCAACCAAGGTCAATATGTAAACCATATAACTAAAGCACATATAGTTTACAACTGACAATTACATAGTGAAACCAAATTAAATATATAAAATATTATAAAGGCAGCAAGATGATTAACATAAAGTAAGGATTAACGTCTGCATTACAAAGAGATATCCTCCAAAAATTATTACCCATTAATTTTCAAACTGTGTATCCTTTACCAACTATGTTGATAAGTTGTATGAAGTTTACCAAAAAGTTGTACTTATGATGTATAGTGAGGCTTTACTGAAAGGCTGTAGTAAAGATAAAGTTATAAATGGTGAACTAAACCCTTATCAAGTCTTTAAAACATAAGACTTTGAACAATCAAATTGATTAGAGGTATAGCAAGGAGTGAACATATCACAACAATATTAAAATCACTCCACTGGCTGCCAATTAGTTTCCCAGCAAATTACAAAACGTTGGTTATTACCTTTAAAGCCCTACATGGTTTGGGTCCAAGTTACCTGCAGGATTGCTTCCTCCCATACAGTCTGGCCTGTACACTCAGATCCTCTGGGGGCCATTAACTCAAACTGGCCAGGACTAGACTGGCAACAGTAGCCCAGAGGCCCTTTTCATCAGCCATCCCTAGACTATGGAATGACCTGCTGGAAGAGATTTGGCAGCAAAATATGCTGTCTTGTTTCAAAAAAGTATTAAAGACCTATCTCTCTTCCAGCAGGCTACCCAGTCTATTTTTTTCTTGTACTTTGAATTGTACTTTTAGTTATGATATTTTAATTATAGTATATTTGTATTTTAAATGTTCTGTGTTTTTTAACTATGAGCGTCTTCTCAGTGGCTGCTCCCACCCTGCGGAACATTTTACCATAGGAGGCTAGGCATGTCCCCTCCCTGCTCTCCTTTTGCTGACAGGCAAAAACCTTTCTTTTCAAACAGGCTTTCATGTAAGCCAGATAGCTTCATTTATTAATTGTACTGGAATATCCTTTTAAGTGTTTTTATGATTTTATATCTGTTCAATGTTTTTAACTGTTTTGAATGTTTTTAATGTATTTAATGTTTTTAATGTGTATTTATTGTTGGAAGTCACCTTGAGTCCTAATTCTGGGAGAAAGGCAGCCTAGAAATACAATGAATGAATGAATGAATTTGTTTTTAATTGTATCTATGCTGTACCCTGCCTCAAGTCTTGGGGAGAGATGGGTAACAAATAAAATGTATTATTATTAGCATTAGCATTAGTATTATTAGTATTAAAGGAGAAATTAAGCACACTGTAAAGAAGAGCTGTAAACGAAAGCACCACTGAAGAGCTGTGATTGTGATAACAAACTTTACTGAAGAGCTGTAGTAGTAATAAGTAGGGACTGGAGTTAGATTACTTTTTGAGTTTCTTAATGGTTTTTATTAACCTTGAATTATGGATAAAACACCCCTGGATGACCCTATTTTTGTTGTTGTGTGCCTTCAAGTCATATTCAACTTATGATGACCCTAAGGCAACCTATCATGCGGTTTTCTTAGCAGCATTTGTTCAGAAGGGTCCTGTCTTTGCCTTCTTCTGAAGTTGAGAGAGTGTGACTTGCCCAAAGTCATCCAGTGGGTTTCCATGGCAGAGTGGGGATCTGAACACTGGTCTTCTAGAGTCCTAGCCCAACACTCAAGCCACTACCCTGCACTGGGTCTCTGATACGATTACTAATACTAATGGGAGCTGGAATAGATCAGTCTTTCTTTGATGGTTGATACAAGTCCATCTAACATATTGGCATGTCACATTAATCCAATACATACAACCTGAGAAGGATGACTTCTGCTTTTTTAGAAGTAACTTCATAGTATACAACACAGCTGCACCAGTTTTAACTATTTTGATAGGGTAAAACGAATACATGACATCTATAGAATCTGTAAAGTCCATACTGTAAAGCCACACTCCTAATAAAAAAAATATATAGCTAAATGGTGGTGGTGGGGAACCATAGGCCCTTTCCACATGTGTAAAAATAAATGGGCAAAAACGGGACTCACTGGCTTTCTTCTCTGTCCAAGTGAGTCCGTCGGGACGAGGAGCAGTGTGAGCTCATCGCTTTGCACTGCTCCAGCATCCAAAATGGCGGCTTTCGGTTGGTGGAGGCTCTCCACCAACCGGAGAAGCTCGCCAGCCCAAAGCTCACCCCCGGCAGATCTGCAGGCATGCACTTGTGCGTGTCTGCAAATCTGCACCGGAGTGCGGTGACAAAGCAACATGGAGTCACGCTCTCCGTCCTTTTTAAAAACCTCTAAAACGAGGTTTTTAAAAAACACGCTGCGTGACCAGTTCCGGTCGCTCCAGAGTGGACTGAGGTATGGAACTACAAAAAGTAGTCTGCCCCAGTCCACTCTATGGTGCAGAAGACCTCCGTTGGAGGTCGCTCTGCACCATTTTAATAGCCAGTGCGGAAAAGGCCATAGTTTTTCTCCTTAACTGAAGAAACTGATGAACATCAAAGCTTGGTAGTGGGGATTTGTAGTTTCTGAATTTCTAGAGTACCTGACCGAAAATTTCATTTTCCCTATTCAAAAGGTTTAGTCCTCTCTGATCTGTCCATCACCCATTTAAACATTTAATAATATGTTGTTGTTGTTGTTGTTGTTGTGTGTCTTCCAGTCATTTCCAACTTGTGGTGACCATATCACAGAGTTTTCTTAGCAAGATTTATTCAGAGGAGGTTTGCTATCGCCTTCTCCAAGGCTGAGGGAGTGTGACTTGCCCAGGTTCACCCAATAGGTTACCATGGCTGAATGTGGATTCAAATCCTGGTCTCTCAGGATCCTACTCCAACAGTAAAACCACTACATCATACTGTCTCTAATATCAACATACTGATGCAGCAAATGTGTATTTGTCCTTGGCATCATCCTATATGCATATACCAAACTCTTTCTCTGAGTGATGGTTAGGAACAATGCATGATATTTGGGGTTGTCTGGGGAAGAGTAGCAAATGGTTCTGTTGACATGCCTCCCACCAATTTGCATGGTACCCAATGCCAAACAAGTTATTTCCACCTAAAGCAGAATGATCTACAGATGCATCTTCTCCTCCATGACAGTAAAGATATTAAACTAAATATGTCACACCTGCTCTTTCATGACACTAAATCAGTTGGCTGAAGCCACTGACTTACTCTGCCAAATGGCAAAGCTGGTCCTGGTGCCAATCCTTCTGCAGCCATATTTTTGCCAAGGAAAACCTTCATCTTCTTGTTTCCTTTGCAGAACCCAAGACAGGGAGCCTCTTCATCTAATCTGACATTACGACCTGCTGCACAACCCATTACTCTACCCGCTAGGATGTTACAAACTTGCACAGCAGCAAGCTTGATGTTTATTTCATTTCCATTAATTTCCAAGTTTCTAAGGCAACTGGTATTTAGATGAGATTTACACCTTATATGGTTTGTAACAAAGGAGGACAGCAAATTTCCTGAAGCTGAACAGGCCTGTGTCAGATCAATGCCTGGATGGGAGATGGACTACCTGAGAGCCTTGAGTTAACATTTATTTATTACACTTCTATCTGGCCTCTCTTCAGTGAAGTAAGGCTGAAGTAGCTATTAAAAGATCTGCCAGACCAGAAGGGGAAGCAATAGAAGATGAGCACAATGTTACATTTTGTCTGTTCTGGTAGCTGTATAAGAAAAATGTGTCCAAGGTTATTTCAAGAGTTACAGTGCCAAAATAACACAGACAAATGTGTACTGGAAGATTTCCAAGATGGCAAAACTTACAAATTGTATAAGGTTACAGCATTCAACAAAAACTGATTGTATTAAACTGAACTAGTCTTCAATTGTTTCTTGTTAAGAGTCTAGAAATAACAACATACAAATACACTCTCTTTCATATCAAGTTTGCTGTAAAGCTGTGGCACACTACAGAACTTTTTTTATAATCTCCAGAACAAAATGACGTGACTAATAAAAATCTAAGATTGAGAGAGTTCTCTTACAGACAGCAAAAAAAGGTTATTATTGGATCCTGCAGCAGTGTAACTGGGAGAATTATGTCATGAGATGAAGCTGTGGTTGACAGCATGTAATGAAATCCAGAGGGACTTAACTTTGGGCTTTAATGAATGAAATCATAAAATGAACCAAGCATTTTAGTCAGAGATATGTAATAATTCAGATGTTAGGAAAATTCAAATTGATCACTCCTACAATTTGTGGGGGGTGAGTACAGAATCTATCACATTATACCTTTGTTTTTATTTTTAAATTTGTACTTACCTATGGGAAGCCCAAGAAACTTTTCTTTTTTAAAAAGGGAAAATTGTGTCCAAGAAATGGAAATGGTGGTGATGACTCACAACTGCACTGAATTCTAGATCATTATATACAAGCAAAATGCTTCTGCACACTTTCTGATCATCCCATCTGGCTTTTTCTAGATGGAAACTAACTAAGAAATCACCATCAAGGCAAAACATACCTCTGAAACAGGATTTCCTAACTATCCAGAATCCTAAGCCTGGCCTGTGTATGAGTTAGGATACCAGGCTTGTTTGGAAGAGACATGCCAGGAATTCTCATCTGAATGTGGTTAGACATTTTTGCATCCTTATGAGTTCTTGGTTGATTGATCTACTTCCACCAGAAAGAGATGCCAACTGGGAAGAGTTAGCAAACATGCTTCCTGTAAACAGTGAGTTAAAAATTACAGTAATTCTGGCTTATTACTATTATTACATATAGATTTATCTGATGTGGGTCTGGGATACACATCTGACTAGGATGCCTACAACTTCACTAAAATCCAAAGTAGGGATTCCAGGTGTTTTGTTTTATACAGGACATCTTGTATTTGGGGTCTTGAAGTCTAGACCCATATCAGGACTGTATGGGATGCTCCAAATCCCATTTCCTTGGTACCAGCTGTACTCTCAACAGAGCAATTGCTGAACACTTGGTATACAGCAGCCAAGAGAAGGGGAATCCCATACTGATCTTCAGAAAACCTGGCAAGCCTAATCCAAAGTGACTAAGTTGCATGTACAAGTATATCCTCAATGAACCATAAGCTTGTATTCACCAGTATTCTGGCCTTTTGTTATGTGTGAACTAAGCCATTGTGCCATTATTCCTTTTCTACTTTATACTATTTTCTGATAACAATAATAACCCCAAGAAAAATTGTCTCTGTTTGGACCAGTCTTTGTTTATGATTTTTAACATGCTGCTCAGAAAACAATTGGGTCAAGAGTACAAAGATGATCACTCATCAGATGAAGAAATGAAAAGGCTACATTCAGGGCATCGAACAAGGTGGCATGAGTTTGGTCTGTACTGCTATCGAGGGAGCGGGGGAATTGCTTTTATTTGCCCACCTTGCCATGTTGAAAGTTCTCTGACTATAGTAAGCTAGCCCATTAGAAAAAATCTAGGGGGAAATAAAACTCAAATTGTACACTATCTTTTCTTTAAAATATTTCATATTGCAAAAATTATCTAAAGTAACAATGCACGCCACTCCTGTCTTCTCAGCAGGACAAAAAGAACAGAAAGACTCCTGCACTGTAATCTGCAGCATGTTCAATGTGATAGGAAAAGGAAACAGACCACACTCTCTGCTGCTTAGATAATACAGAATGAGATGTGAAGCCTGTGAAGCTAACCTCTTGCAAGCACATTTGATCCTCTTGCTCAAGCCTTGTTTCAGTAACACACCTCGGGCAGGATGTGCTGTTAAATGATTCAGGCCAGGAGAGATTTGCAGCCCTGGAAAAAGTAAAGCTCATGTGTGCGCATGAGAAGAAGCAGAAGCAGCAGTAGCAGCAGCAGCGGAGGTGCATGGAGGAGAAGAGACATTGCCGCACAGAATTCACAGGGAGAAAGAACATCAAGTTCCCCAACATGAGCCACATCCTTAATCAACAAAAGGCCACAGACCCAGGAGCCCAATTTGTAATTTGCCCCACTCCTAAATTATGTATCACAATATATATGGAAATTAAACCCTCAAGTATGACATACAATAAATAATTTAGGATGTCTCTTTCGTGAGGTGTGAGCTGTCTTCTAAGATATTGATACTTCATTTTAGTTGAATACCCAGCGTATGTTCCCAGCTTGCTGCCATGCGGAATTCCTCATTTAATGACACTTGTGCGTTTGTCAGAAATTGCCTCACACTCCTTAACTACTTGTGCTTATTTGGATTGGGGAGTGGTTTCCTAAGAGACACTTCCACTTAAAGCTCTATTCAGCCATCAGAGGATTCACAATAGAGAGCTAAGCTCATCCTCATGAAGCACAGCTGATCTGGACCAAGAAAGATCTTATTCTACACAGAACTATTCTTGGCCAGTACAGATCTGGTCTTCTACCTATTTGCTAACTTTGGGCAATCATTTGGAGAGTAAAATAAATAAATTAATACCAAATGACTACACAGAGGCCCTTTTGGCATGACATTTGTCATGCAAAAGGGCCTCTGGAGTGTTGCACGATTGCAAGGAGCTGTCCACATGACTTCCTCGCAATTGCCTGATGCTGCCAGGGCTGGCAGGCGCTGATTGTGCACTATTTCATTTTTGGCTTGTAGCCAAAAATGGTGTGCGATCACACATCACTCCAGGGCCCCGTGCACACTTACCATGCATGCAGAGCATCCGGAGCTGTGGTGCTCACGCTTCCTGCCCCGGTGCAGCCTAGGAAAATCCCAGGCTGCGCTGCGGAAGGAAGAGGTGTAGCCTTCATGTTACCTGCTGGCTGGCTGGCAACAGCTGCAGAACCAAAGCACCGGGGATGTGAGAGTGTCTCGCAAGAGGCTGTTCGTGCAATCCCCGCTTCCCAGTACCGAGAAAAGGTAAGTTGCGGAAAAGGTCGGAGACTAAGTATCTATAAGGAGCCATCAAATAGTAAATGCCTTCAGATATCATATCAGATTAGGAAAAAAAAATGCTCAGGAGAAAACTGCATTTATAAGGAACCAGAAGCATGAAGTGACTTGCCTAGTAGAGTCAGTCAAGTTACTAAGAGGGAGACAACTAGTGATGGGTAAACTCTACTTCACATTGTTCCATTTAGATTTGGGTTTAGCAAAATGAGCTAACCCCCACCCTTCCATCCACAGGCATATTAAGCTTCAGGATGAATCAAGTCTAGAACCACCTATGCTACTGAGGACATGATTATGAATACAATAATTCTGAATTTCAAGTCCCCTTCTCCACGGCGATGTGGGACTAGCCATAGCAACATACAGAAAGAAAGGAGAAAGGTGCCCGAAGCTCTGGTCAGTCCCTGGTATACAACATAGTTCATAGTGGTGGCGGTGGTTCTGGGAACTGTTTTTCCCAAGCTGTGTGACAGGCAAAAGAGGTATAGCTACATTTTGCCATTTCCTTGGTACAAGGATTGCTATAATATAACAATGTTATATACAAGGAAGGTAGGGAAAAATTCCCTTTCCTGCACCCCTGCAGCAGTCAACTAAGTCAATGGATAGAGGAGTGTGTGTGTGGAGGAGAACTCTTTCTCACTTAGATTACAATCTGGACTAGAAAAATACCATTGAAGAGAGTGGCCTGGTTCAAACACCTGACATCCTCACTATACATTTAACATCCTCACTATACATTTAACATTCTATTAGTGAATTCAGGATCCAGCCTGATCATCATATTAGTTCTGGACCTTTCAGAAAATGAGCATCACAACTAGCTCAATACAGATAAAACAAGAAGGCTGTAATTAAGTAGTTGTCCAAAGCAACTTAGAATTTCTTCCAGATAGACATGTGTGATCCTAAGTTTGAGACAGAAGGTAGAAACTATTATGTTGGTAGTCACATGTCTGGCACAAAGTAAGAGAAACAGGACAGACTGGAGACAGACAGCCACAGCAAGCTTTTATTTTCCACTAGGAAAATACACCAGCATCCATCATGGATGCTCCTTCTGTGGCCTCAGAACCCTTTCCCTTGACAGAGAGAAACAGAGGAAGATGCTAATTTTCACTGTGGGAGTCAATCTGTCTATCTCTAAAGTGGAAAGAGGGAGCCAGCTGTCACTGGAAGGATCAAGCTATGTCCAGATGTGATAGGCTCCAGGGGTATCACGGTGTCTGCCATGATGTTCACCTCATTTTTGCCAACAAAGCCGGACATGGGCTGTAAAGAGGTGGCAGCACCTGAAAGGAGGTGACTGACATGCAGCAAATATTTCTAGCTTTGGTCAAGGCCAAACCAAAGCAGAAACTGCAGTCCAGAGGACAGTAGAAGAGGAGGAGGAGGAGAGCAGAGGACTGAGATTTAAGGAGGGAGAAAGTGAGACAGGAGAGGAGTAAAACAGAAGAATGCCCAGCCAGGACTAGGGGAAGAAGTGTGTATGTGTGTGTGTGTGTAGAGGAGAGAGAGAATGAGAGAGAGAGAGAGAAAGGGCTGGAAAAAAGATGACCAGGTGAGGAAAGAGAGCTCTTGAGGTTGACTGGACTAGGGAAAATGTGGTATAATGGAAAGAACAGTTCCTAATAGTACCTCACTCTTCTTGTGAGTAAGGCCAGCTCTGATACCTACAGTGGAAGCCTCACAACTAACGAACAAATGTTAACAAAGCCAGATTTACTGAGAGACCCTCCTGCAATCTGATAGTCTTCAGAAACATGACTAAAGACCAACCACTTTTCATTACTTCAACTTATCTATCAACTAATAACCGCTACCTGTCCAGTTCCACCGTCTGATTGCCACAGAAATTATCCAGATAGTTGAAGCTACTATAGTCCATTTGAAACTTTAAATGATCTGAACCAGGTTTACCTTTTTTTCTGGAAAATAATCTCTCCTATTCAGCAATTCTCTCCTGCGAAAACATAGGTATAATACATGCACTTAATGTATGACTTTAAAACTAGTTTATTTTTAAAATTGGGAGCAGAAATGCAGAAGGGAAACCTATCAGAGGATTTTCTAGGCAAGATTTGTTCAGAAGGGGTTTGCTTTTGCCTTACTCCGAGGCTGAGAGAATGTGACTTGCCCAAGGCCACTCAGTGGGTTTCCTGGGCTGACTGGGGTTTCAAATCCTGGTCTCCAGTGTCCTAGTCCAATGCTTCAACCACTATATCAGTCTGGCTCTCTTGAGCTCATGGACACATACCATAGCTTAAATTATATTGGTAGTCCTGATTAGAGTAGACCCATTGAACCAATGGAGTTCACTTGTGTGTTGATTCCTCATTCAACAATTTGATCGAATGGGTCTGTTCTAGCTGGGACTAGCCCAAGATGCTAGGCCATATGTGATAACCTGCAAGGTGGAGGAGAAGAGAATGAGGGTGGCCACATGAACAATTCAATCACACAACATATTTGAAACCCAAACATGAACAATATAATAACATGCTGTAAAGTGATGGCAGCTCTTGCAGGAGCTTCAGGGTCTTACTTAGCTGCGGGACTGATAGTTTTCTTTTTGTCTATGAGATTTAATTGACTTCCAATTAATTGACTTAGTCTGTGAGGCTACAATCCCAAATTCTTTTTTCTTCATCCTTGGACAGTCCAAAGAAATGCATGACCAGATATATATGCACTGTTACCCTTTTTCAAGACTGAAATTATTAAATCTGTGGTAAAGCAATTAGTAGCTGATTATTGTTTGGGCTAGAGAGGTAAATAGAGAGAGATAAAGTAGCACTTTGTTCAAACTGCAGTATCACCCAGTCTAAAGGACTGATAACCCACCATGCTTGATTTTAACCAACAGAGGGACAATAGACTTGAAAACTAAACATAGATAGTAGACATCACCTTCTAAAGCTCTGTTAAACACAAACAAGGATTGTAATGTTACATAGGATGAATGAGAAGACTGCAGCAAAGAAATGTCAAAATACTGTAACTTTTTTTTTAATCATCCCATGAAGACTAATTATCTAGACAGACTGAAGAAAGATATTAGGTTATTGGAGGATATCACAACGTTGGTGCTGGTAATGTGCCTACTGAGCCTGAGTCCTGGTTCTAGGTTGCTCACAAGTAGCCGTTAACGGGAACATGCTACCATTTGTAATAATGAGGGCACAGTGACAGTCCTTTTACTGAATAACAAAATGGTTACTAACATTGTCAAATTGTTGATGCAATGACTAATGTTTAATCTTTACTTCCAAAATGTTGTTGTTGTTGCTGCTGCTGTCGTGTGCCTTAAAGTTATTTGTGACTTATGGCAACACTAAGGTGAACCTATTATGGAATTTTCTAGGGATGATAGTGTGTGTGTGACCTGCTCAATGTCACTTGGTGGGTTAGGGGAGGTTAACTTCAGTGACTTTTGGCCATTTTTCTGTTTTTAAAGTTTTTTTTAAAAGCAATTAATGAATGAATGACTAAGCTGTTACCTTTTGTTTCACTTAAAGTGATGCTAATGCTAACATGTTAAAAATAATGTTTCTGGTCTTGGAAGCATTAGATGAGGTATTATTTACATCAAGGACGTCCAAGACATCTTAGTATCTTTAATATGCTGGTGATACTGCATCTAGGATATTATATATTTTCATTACCCATATTCAAAGAGGACACAATATTAGAGAAGAGACACTTAATTATAGGAAGGGCTATCAACAGCAACTCCAAGAGCCTGGACTATTTACCTTAGAAGAGGAAACGGAGATGACAGAGTTGCACTCAGTAGATCAAGAGGAAGATCTATTTGTACTTAAGATTATTGTATGTACAAGAACTACTACTAATGTTGCACACTAACTTAAATCAGTTGCCAGAGCTGTCACAAACCATTTTGGTCATAGAAACAGTAGCATGCCCCATCCCACTCTAGGTAACGAAGGTGATCAGACAGGTAGCAGTTTTACAGCCATCCCAATGATGGGACAGCATCTCCTACTGTATCACATTGTAACAAAACAGATGGGACTGAAGCTAAGGAGAATAGATTTGCTGGGGGCCAGTCTCAGGGCCAGTTCCAAAGCAATGCTTGACACTTCCAAGGAGGGTCTTTGAAATGACTGTGTTTCCAGCTTATAAAATCAGAAAAGCAGTACTGCAATAGTTTTTTTCTTGGAGATAATTTTGACAAGAAGTTACAAAAAAATTAAGATCCCATTTACAAAATCACTAATAGAAATATCAACTGAATAATCTAAGCCATTTCCACACTAGAGTGTTATAGCGCTATTATTCCACTTTCAACATCCTATGGAATGCTGGAATTTGCAGTTTCAGGAGGGGCCAACTGCAAACCTCAGGATTCCATAGGATGTTGAAAGTGGAATAATAGCGCTATAACAATCTAGTGCAAAAATGGCCCTAGTCCAAAAGGCTCTCACAGTTTCCACCTTCACAGCTCCTACCTCCTTTTCCAGATCAAAGAGCTTACTTTTAGGGACAGAAAGTGGAAGGTGAAAACTGAAACCCCTGTGCTTTATAGCAGAATATCTTTTCCTGCTGGTGAATTGGATGATTGATCCCAGAATTCCCCTTGGGAAACCAATATTATGTATGCTACTTGGGAGTGTCTGCTTCTTTTTCATTGTCCCATACCAACGGTAAGTTCTTGAAAGTTTAGATGGAGGAGAAAGAGAGTGCAGTTCATGCATTTAAGGGGAACACAGCCCTGCCTGAAACCCCATAATCCTGCTTGCAAATATTGTGAACAAGAACAGCCACATTTGTGTGCAACCCCCTTATGAAATGTGTGCAATACCCATTTAGTGGATATAGCCCTTGTCATTAGACAGAGAGGTTCTAGAATCTTTAATCATAACAACTAAATATCCACAGTTTTCCAGTGGCACAAGAAGGATTACATTGTGTTCAGTTTATGTTTAGTCTGGTGACTAAAGGATACAGAAGCAAGTGCCAACAAATTTGGAGAATAACCTTCCTGTTACCAACTTGCTTGTACTGTTCTCATATACATTAGGATGCAATGGGGCACATCTATACATGTCTGTTTCCATTGTTTGGTTCTCTGATATACCATGAGGATCTATTTTCTAGTTGCCTTGCTGACCAGGGGGTGGAGGGAGAGTAGACTAGGCCTGGGGACCCTGTTATGCAGTCATGGGGGATGTTGGACCTGGAATAACATGCAGTTAAAATTTGTTGTGTAGTGTTACCCTGTTTACTGGGGGTCCCAGGAGGGACACCTAAATAACCTTACAATTACATAAGATAGGGACATTAGTCAAGAGCACTTGTTGGCACTACTAGAGGCATGGTAACGCAGCAGGATCTTGTAACCCAATGTTTACAGGGTCAGGCCAAGTCAAGAAGCAAACCGTGTTGAAAATAATGAATGATCTTTATTAAATACAGGCACACAATGTAAGCAACACATGCACACAGATAACTAAGGAAAATAAAGGTTTGAGTATGGTAGCGGGATTTTCAGAGGGATAGTTGATTCGGGTGATACGAAACCTGTTCCTGAAGCCCAGAAAGAAGATAGAGAGCGATGCTGGGGTTCAATGTGGCTCAGCACATGGAGCTGAGGGGAAGCTCGCCAAGCAAAGCGACAGCAAGGCGGTCTGGAACTCGGGAGTGATCCGAGGCAGGTCTCGGAATCAGGCGTCTTTATAGGGAGAAATGTAATTGCAGGCTATGCCGTACTTGGGGAAAACAATGAGTTTCAAGCGTGGGACAAAGCTTTGGAAAGGTCAAAATTTAGCATGATTAAGTCCGAATTGACAAAGAGGTAGACAGTATGGAAATGCAGAGTGCTTGGCAGTTGAGTATTCAGCTTGTCAAGTTGCCTGCTCGGGGTAGAGAGTTCTTTGTAAACAGCGTGCATACATAATAAGGGTGTTTGCAGAGAGGTCTCCTAAAGCGGTGATCTGGCTATTTCTGGCCTGCCTGTATTGTCTTGGGATATTGCAGCAGTTTGATGGCTGAGCCTAGTTCTGTTCTTGTGCGGGGGCCTCACAAACACGTGGAGAGGGGTGGTGGAAGAGAGCCAAATTGTTGATATCAAAATGATATCTAGGGGTATCTCCAAGGAGGCCTAAACTGCAGTAACAGTAGGCCCCAGCTCTACCATGAAGGCATGCTGGAACCCAACAGCTAAAGTATTACGATGCTTTCTTTTGCTATAGATAACCTGCTGCATAGGTTTATCAGCAATAAAGCCTGACTTCATTTGGTATCAGATGAAGTCTTGGGAGGCTGAGAATGGCAGCCATTTACAGCTCAGAACAATCATACTCATGGAATCATAGTTGGAAGGGACTTCAAGGCTCAGCTAGACCAATATCTTGCCATGTAGGAATACACTACTAAAGGATTTCTGAAATATAGACATCCAAAAGAAAGGGAGTCCACCACCTTTTGAAACAGTCTGTTCCACTGTTAAAAAGTGCTTAGATTCCAGAAGTTTTCCTCTGCTTCCTTCTGATGCCAAGTGAAAACACAGCTTTTTATTAAGCATTTGGGTCTAATTGATTTATATTCTAATGCACATGCTCTTAAACCATTTTATTTTTAAAACTCATTTTGAACTTGTTAAATTGTTTAATATGCATTTAGCCTGCTTAAATTTTGAATTTTTAAATTATTATTTTTTAATTATTTTAAATTTTAATTGTAAACTTTCTAATTGCTTCCACATCTACACCACTTGAGGATCCTGGAATACAAGACTGAACTGCTCATGCTTATGTATTCCGTTTATTTTATGTGATTCCAAGTGTCTTCTGCAATCTGGGCACAGGTGAACACCCCTGCAAGATCATTTGTGTAAAAACATGGCTCAGGGGGTTATATGTAAAAAAACTAGGCCATTTCCACACTACACTGTTACAGTACTATTATTTTAACTTTCAACATCCTATGGAATCCTGGGGTTTGCAGTTTGCAGCCTGCAGAATTCTTAGCCAGAGAGCTCTTTGGCCTCAGTAAATTACAAATTCCACAGGATGCTGAAAGTGGAATGATAGCACTACAATGGTGTAGTGTAGAAAGGTCCTTAATGGTACCCATTGCCATTAATTATTTTTTTTAACTAATTAAAGAGTTAAACATGTATTAAAGGACTAAAATACTTCTTGATCAGCATGAATGTAATGTTTTATACAAACTGTTAGCCTGTTAGCTTGTACTTCTAGAAGTAGCCATTTGAATCATACAACTAGGCTTTGCAAGAAAGGCAGCAAGTCCCAACCTGTTTCTGTCCAAAGACTAGGCTCTTCAAGAAATGCATGATCCCTCATGGCAAGGCACAACCAACACAAGAAGCTCAAGCCTGGCTCACAAACAACGATAGGGATTTGAATGGAAGCAATACTGACTCTTTCTGTCTTCACCATCCATACTGTGACCTACACACTTAACACAGCCTTTGTGGCAGTAGTATACCACCTTGCCAAGTCCATTTGGGACAGCCAACACCCTTGTTATGGATTACTCCTTTCCTGCACTAACATTATTCCTTTCATGAGCTGGAGAGGAATCTTGAGCTGCTATTAACATTACCTCTATAGGCAAGTAGCTATGGTGCTTTAAAGCACATCCAGATCCTTTCTGTTGGCTGGAAATCAAAGTTATACATATGACAGCAGGAGGACAGAAGTATGACTCATAGTCTGGGAACAAGGTATATTCTGTCTCCCTCTTCTAAAGCCTAGGTACTAGTGCTTTTTCCCTACTTTTATCCTAATGGATACTCCATAATAGAGTGGGGTGTGTGTGTGTGTGCGTGCGTGCGTGCACTTTTCTTGTCTCCTATTCTTGTTGTACAAATGACAACATTTATCAGTTGGGCTCCACTTAGAAAGGAGAAGAATTTACTAATTTTTACAAAGTAACAGGAGTGCCTCGACCAGGGTGGTTTGAAAATATTACATTATTAACATTTGCATCAAAAGGCTCAAGGCATTTGGGTAAGGCTAAAAAATTGGTGGGGTGGGGTCACAACATTTTTTTCTGGATAAAAAGCTTTAAAACCCCCCACTGGCTTATTTGTTCTCTCTGAACATTAAAAGTGTATTTGCATCTTATGCATTTTATCTGTTTTATTATGCATGTAGGTTTTTTTTTAATAAAACACAAACATTCAATTGTAAAACAAATTATCCAGATAAAATACCCAAAGTACAATATAATATAAAACAAGCAGACAAGTACATGTAATCAAACTATACAAACTTATAAAACAACATTAAGGGAAATTCCAAAAGCTTTTGAAAATGAGAAGTGAGAAGGTTTTTAACTTAAGTTTAAAAATAACAGAGGAAGGAGCAGTCTGCAAATGTCCAGGAAAGCAATTCTAGTTGCTGGTGCCAATTTGAGCAGACCCATTGAATCAGTTGCTGAATGGCAACTCATCACTTATGTGTTTTTGGGTATTATGAGTTTTATTTATTTTTGATATTTTATGCAACTTACTATTTTGTATTTTACTAGTTTTCAGGTTCATTTATTGTATTCTACCCCCTCCCCAGTGGTTTGCTGTAAGCTGTTCAGAGAACTTTGCTTATGAGGTGGCATTAAAATGTGATTCACTCATACATATATTAATATTCAGGGCTTAGAAATAAGGGACTAAAAGTATCTTAATTTAACCTTTTAGATTACAATAACAACTTTGGGTTACTTTTTTTCTCCATCTGTAACTAATTTTATTTTTTAGTAAAAAATTTGCCAAAGATTTATATTCCTGACGTTTTCTTAGAATCTGATATGGGATATCTTTAAATATTTTTAATTCTGTATCATCCACCATTAGTTTTTTCTCATAACTAATTTGCAATATTTGCTCCTTAATCATTGTTCTCGTAAAGCAAATAACAATATCCCTTGGTAGTTTCCTTTCTCTTGCTGTTCTAGATGATGTTCTAAATATCTGATCTATTACCCCTTCTATCTTTTCCTCTGGTGATTCAATATATTCTGCCAAAACAGGTATCAATTTCCTATACAAATTTTCAGAAGTAGAATCCTGTAATCCTCTCAGTTTAAGGCATCTCTCCTGATATCTAATTTCTTGTATATCTATCTGGAATTTCTCTTCTTCTTGTTCCTTTTTGAGTGTCTCAATCGTGTCTTCAACTTTTCTTGTTTGTTCTTTCAAAGCTTTAGTTTCTCCCTTTAAAGTAGTTACATCTTTAGTTATGTTATCCAACTTCTTTCCAATTTTATGCATGTAGGTTTTTAAAAGGTTGCTGGGAGAACTATTTTATGTGGGTGAAAAGGGGCCAAAAGGACCAAAACTTTGCAGGCAAATGACACTTTTTTTTTCTTTTTTTTTTTTGAGGAGTCAGTTGTCAGTACAGAGCATGGGGAAAGAACTGAACATTCCCTGCTGGTACTGTAACATTGAGACCCTTTCACACAGCACAGTTATAGTGCTATGATTCCACTTTAATTTGCCAGGGTTCCATTCCATGGAATCCTGGGGTTGATCCTAGTTTGGTCATTGGCACCAGAGGAGCTCTATGGCTGAGAATTCTAAAGGCCCTTCCCTGAACTATCAATTCCTGGGTTCCATATAATGGAGAGCCATGGCAGTTAAAGCGGAATCATGGCACTATAATTGTGCAATATGAAAGGGCCTCAGATCTTTGGATCAAGATCCCAACAGCTGCTATTTACAGAACAAGTACACATATACAAATACATCTGTACAACTCCAACTCTGTAATAAGATTATGACAACTTTGTAAATGTCTTTGTTATGGGTTCACAGCAAGCTGGAGCCTGTCTAGAGGAGGGTGACTAAAATGGCAAAAGTTCTAGAAACTATGCCTTATGAGGAGTGGCTGAGGGAGCTGGCTATGTTTAGCCTGGAGAAGAGAAGGTTTAAGAGGCAATATGATAGCTATGCTTAAATATTTGAAGGGATGTCATATGGGGAATGGAGTAAGCCTGCTTTCTGTTGCTTCAAATACCAGGACATGGAGCAATGGCTTCAAACTTCAAGAAAAGAGATTTCATCTAAATATCAGGCAGAACATCCTGATAGTAAGATCAGTTTGATAGTGGAATATGCTGCCTTGGAGTATGGTAGAGTCTCCTTCTTTGGAGGTTTTAAACAGAGGCTGAATGGCCATCTGTCAGGATGCTTTGACTAGGTATATCTGCTTGGCAGGGGGTTGGACTCGATGGCCCTTCTGGTCTCTTTCTGTTCTGTGATTCTATGAACAACATGATCAGTGATCACAAGAGCTTCAAAACAATGAATGGATGATCCAGTCATCATGGCATCTGTGATCCAAGCTAAAAACCCAAAGGTCAGTTGTTGCTGTTGAAGCACCTACAGTGCCACGTTTCACTGGGTCTTGGATGCCATCATTTGTGAAATTACCCTTCTCCTGGCACAATTCTGCTCTTATGCCATCTTGTTGTTTCATACAAACTCTTATTCAGGGTATGGAAAGTTACTTTTCAATAGCAATTAATTTTGCCACTGGTTATCCTCTCCCCAAAGAACTGCATTGCTGTTAATATTAAAAAGATATTTTAGTAACTCATTATGTAATTCATCATTGCTTTTCAGTTTCCTTTTGTGGGGGGGGGATTATATCTATTGTTGTCATTAATTCAGTTATAACTTACCTTTCCCCAAAACTGGAGCTCAAGGCAAATTAAAAACACATACAAAGACAAAAGTAAAAGCATAGAATTTTTTGTTGTTGTTAAAATGCAATTAAACTATCTATGGTATTAAAGCGATTTAAAATAAATCCATAAAAAAAGATAAATAGCAACAGGACAACTCACTATTAAAAGCCCTCATAGTTAGTTTCTAAAAGTCTAAATGCAGAAAAATGTTCAACAGCTGAGATAAGAATAGCCACTTAGCTTGGTGTCTAAGAAAGTAAGAAAATGATTTTAATTTTCTGAGCATTTTAGCCCCCCACAAAAAAACAGGAACAATAAGAAGAGAAGTTAGTGACCACTTGAAAAAAAGGAAACTTTGTTATCAGTTATTATCAACTGTTACATTATTCGTGAAAGGAATGTTGATGTGCTCTTGTTGCTTTATAAAACACAGGTAACAAAAGTCCTGCACTTCTTTAATTTAATGGAATTATTTGTAGCTGAGAGAAGATGCAAAGGTATGATGGAATGGGGAAAACTGGCAAGATAGATGTCCCTTGTCTTTCTCTTGCTGTAGTCACTGCTTCTACTGTTCTCATCGCTATGCCTAAGTTGGCACTCAGGGCCACGATATGTTGGCACTGTCATCATTTCAAGACATAAGAGTCCAGAGGAAACCCAGAGGAGGCACTTTATTAAAAAATCACAGCTATTATATCAGGGCTGAGGAAGATGTGGTCCTAAAGTCACATCTTCTTTTACCTCTTGTAAGATTTTGGCCTCTATGTCAGTGAGTCAATGAATCTGGTCTGGACTTCGGTCCAAACTTTTAAGGAGTAAAGTTCAGCTCCTTGGACAGCTCATTTAAAATCTGGAACAATCTGCACATCTGACATAAAAGGCACTGGCCACCCTTGTCAGGAAGGGAAGTGATAGATTAAGCAAACCATAGACAAAACTTTCCAGCAAGGGTATAATTACAGCTTAGTGAAGCAAACTGGTGAAGAACTTTCCATCTGAGAAAAGAAGTGGAGAAGACTGGGCTTACTTTTTCCTGGCCCCTAATATCTCATCTCTAAAGACTTTCTCTCTGGAACTCTGTCTGTTGGAAAACTCTTTCTTTTCAGTACCATAAATGACTGAGATCTAATAGCGCAGCTCTCCCTCCTTTCCTCACCTTGCACCTTTGAACAAAATTCAGAACTATTTCCTCAGTTTTATGTATCCGGGGGGATGCACAGTCTCCACTTTCCAGCTGAGGGTTTTCTTGGCCATGGAACAGATAGCTAGATGATTACAAGACCCTTAGGATCCTCACTCAGACACACCAGATTTAAAGAAAACCACACAAACCTGCATTGTAGAGGGATTTTGTGCAGATTTCAGTAGGGTCTTAAGGAATATTCATAGATCTTTCCATTCTCATGTCTTGACATACTATAAACAGTTTTGTGCATTTTTGTGGGATTTCATTTTTGTAATGTCAGGACTTGTCACAAAATATTTCGTGTTGCCAAAAAGTTGTGCAAAAAATGTTGCATTGTTCTGTGCAAAATACAGAGTTTTCCACAAAGACATGTTGTATTGCTAAAAGGTGCTATGCAAAAACACACTTTGCATATAATACTGGGGAGGGTTACTTTTGTACAAACAAAATTTTCACCACAAAGATCCCAAAATGAAAAGAAAAAAAAATCACTGAAAAAAGCACAACAGTTTTATAATGTTAGCCAGCAGGGAGAATACTTTTGAAATTTTTCATTCTTGTCTGCAAGAATAAAATAAGCAAAGATTGGCATCCCTAGATTTCAGTATAGTTTTGTTCTGAAATATAGGCTTTCTATTTTTATTGTAGGACAACCATGTTTTGATGTAAAGGACAGTCCATAGCATGGTCACATCCACATTTCTAAAAAGAGAAAATGCCCAAACAGAAAAGGGGGCATGAGTTTTCATAATATTTCTGTACGCTAATCTCAAATTATAGATGAAACTCTGGAAATACTTATTAAAATTGTAAAAGAAATGTGACGCATCTTACAACCATAAAGAACGCTGTATCTGCCTAAAAGTGATGGCTCAGTTTGCTCTTGGAGAGAAACTGCGTGATTCTGTTTGCCTTCCATCCTCAACTTTAAGCCAGTCTTGGACTGGACAGACCTTCACATGAATGATATCTTCAAACAGAGGACTGACCTCTGCAAAATAGGACCTGTGGCCACCGCAACAGTCTGTCAATATAAAAGGCAAGTTTTCAAAGAACTAAGCAGCACTGGAATTTGTTGTCTAGACAACACAATTGTCTTCTATTTGTACCCTGCTGTGTTTCCGCACCATTTCTTCTTGTCTTCTTTCTTACCACAGAAAATTTGCTAAGGAGAAGGGACAGTTTAGATACATAGTACCATTTCATTCACAGTGCCAGGAGTCTTCCATCTGGAAGAACTTGAAACAATGGTCTTCCTCTCTCAAAAGTGTCAGCTGTGTCTGAACTGAACCAATTTTGGAAGCAACTGGGGGCTGCAACTAGGAGGAAATGTTTCCCCAAAGTGTGTATGGGAGGAAAGAGATTGCTACATAAAATACCAGGGAGAAAGAGTTAACAGCTTAGTCCCTAATGTCTAGTTTTATGTGTGTATGTGTATATGTTTATATGCCTGTGTATGTGTGTGCATGTGTGCATGCATGGAAGCATACACATACATACACATGGTGCATTCTTTAATATAACACACTATAGTTTCACATGGTAGAACCCAGACCCAAGACATTCTCCTCAAAGAATATGGAAGCTTCTGTCACTAACTCATGATGACTAGTTTGGTGTACAACATAGAAAGAGAAAGAAATGAGAAGTGGAAAAATCGAGGTTCTCAGTGCATTTCTCTAACTTTACCTAATTGAGGATTCCTGCTTGCAAACACTGTCTCCTGGTAACCGTTTACCTGTAATACCAAGAGAAGTTTATCCTCAATGCCCCTTAAGTAATCTACTTTGTTGATAACAACAAGTATTTGTAAAGGGCTTTAAATCTAACAAAATGTTTACTGTGATTAACAAATGATTTGGGATCCATGTTTGTTCAGCTGACAGCATCCTGAGTGATATGCATGTCACCAGATGCAAGTGGAGGGTGATGAGAGAAGTTAAAAGAGACAAAGATGTTGGCGTTTGCAGCTGAAATAGAGCTACCAAGTAAATTGAAAATTTTGCATTTTTTAAAAAAACCAAAAGGGATAAGACTGTCAGGTTACTGCAGTAGAGACCTAAGAATTTAAAATGCAGTGGAACTTAAGAATACAAGAACAGGATATATGTATTCTGGTAGGGCAACCGTGTTACCCTGTAGTATTGAAGGGCACACACATTAGTTTGATACCTGAGACTAAGAATCTCGTGAGTACTAATCTCTTTCTGGGATGATAATAATACAATCCTATAAATGAAATATTTGTGCCATTCCCTGATACCCAGATGAGACACTTGGGTTGTCCACTAGTTAGGGAAGGATTCCTAATTCTTGATGAGTGAAGACATTTTAGTGCTGTCACCATTGGAACCTATAGAAATTCAGGAATTCAAGGATGCTGTGGCATGTAGCTGTATGCGGATAATATGTAGGGTGTAGGGAAGGAAATAATATTCAAAAAATTGTCAGAAAAACTCCATGTTTTTACTTGTGTCCAGAAAACCTGATGTGAAGAATTCTGGACTTATGAGAACCATTGCAGCTCAGGATTTATTCTGTGTAAAATTCACATATGGTTACTTTGTGCTGAAAAACTGATGTTCTAAAGGGGGGAGCATTTTCTGCATACGAAATAATATTTCTATGCAAAAATTTCCTGCACATATGACGCAGTAGTTGGAACTTATTCTGTATAAAACTCACATGTGGGTGATTTCCATTGAGAACAGCATTTTCTGCACAGAAAATGCTGTTTTCTGTGCAAAACAACCTTGTGCAAATTTTGCACTCAATAAAGCATGAGTTGTGAACAGGCTTTGAAAGCTGCATGGTTTTCACAAATTTTCTCACAGTGAGAAGAAATTGCTAAAATTACTTGTTGCTTCCTTTGTGAAGAAATTTTGTGAAGAATTACATCCCCAGTTGGTATATAAGTAAATGAGTTTCATGCAAAACAACTCAGACCACAGCTTTATTTTCCTCAAAAGCACTTTAAAAATTAAAGGAACAATTCTGTAAACTCATTTGATCTTTTAAAGGCATACTTTGTATAATCACTTGTTGATTGCCATGAAGGGCAGTGATCACCAATGCCATCATCATTTCCTAGCTTTGTAAAGATCAGAGACTGAGCTTGTGACACTAACAATAATCTGGGGCTCAAACTGGTATATAAACACACAAACCTAAATCCAATTGTTAGTCCAAACTAAAGCAGACCTACTGAATGAATAGGACTGCATACAAGTTGAGTTGCAAGTTGAATAGCAACTGAATTCAGGTGGCCATGGTTTTCACTGCTTAAATGTTTATTCTGTGAGTCTCTAGTGAAGAAAAAACTATGAAAAAGCTGGGATAATGTGATCAAAGATGAGAGGTCTTCTTCTCATAGAGATGGGGGACATAGACCATTTCCGCACTAGACTGTCACAGTGTTATTGTTCCACTTTCAACATGCTATGGAATCCTAGGGTTTGCAGTTTAGGATTTAAATTGCAAACCCCAGGATTCCATAGGATGTTGAAAGTGGAATAATAACACTGTGACAATCTACTGCAGAAATGGCCATACATGCATTTGTGTGGTGTCACTTCTGAGAAGAGGAAGAGGGAATCACATGACTTTATATTGCTAAAAAAGAGGAAAGTTAACACCAAAGAAGGACACAGGAGGAAACAGATCAGAGATTTATGTCACATTTTACACAGTATACCATATTCACTAATAATATTTAGAAATAAATCCAATAATTTAAATAGGAATTCAGCTCAAATCACCATGTGGTTAAATGTACCAGGAGAGGGCTGATCATAATGGTATAAAAGTTTAACATGATACATCACTATTATACAATTTCTATCTAAAGCAACCTGAAGGAAAAGGATAGCATACAAGACAACTAGATAAGGAGGATCAGTGCAGAAGAATGTTTATGCAGTCTTTTACCACTGGCATGCTGCATCTGAGCTTATAAGCATGATGCTGTAGCAAAATGACCATCAGTATTGTGGCTTACAAAATGTCTCTATGCTCAGGAGATACTGTTTCTTTCACAGTGTTTGCAGTAGTTCCATTCAGGTCAATTTGCTCCGATGCGAGGCTCATAAATTTGAAAATATTAACTAACTGGAAAGAGTTCAAAGGGCAGCCACACTGATGAATGTTTGCATTCCAAGTAAATGAGAAAGGAACTAGAAAAAGAAAATGTGTGTTCCAACCCAGATCTCACTAAATCAAACATTTAACAAAACACCTATTTTCAATTTTTGGATACAAATTTTTGCCTCACAGTTTCCAGCCATGCCATGATTGTTTAGATTTCAATATGTATCAAATGTGACATATAGACCATTCAGCTCTATCACCATTGCATGCCATCTATCAAATGCTATCTCCTATATGCCAATACATGTCCAATAGCAGTAGACTCTGTAAATACTCAACACATACTTAGCAAATACTAACTTCAAAATCTGCAGAATTCCTAATGATTCTTTGCAGGGAGGAAATTTACTCCAGGTCTAGCAAGGACCTGTCAACTGTTCGATGACAATGCCTTCAGGAGCAAACAGTTAATTCTATTTAAGCAGTAAATGGAACACTTAAGTGGTTTGTGTTCTGTACTATCTAAACATCTACATCTGCTCAACTTCCAGCTGTTTCATGTGGATAAACTAACACCTTACAGGCACTCACGAAGCACGTATTAATATTAACCGGCTAACCTGAGTGACAGTGAATGGTTTGATCCCCACTAACCTGGTACTCTATAAACTAATATCCTACTTAAACTTTTCTGCCATTTGTCTCTTGTCACAAAACAAGACAGACATATTTTACTCCACTGAATCATTGCTATTAAGTGGCCCAAATTAAGAGTTATAGCCAGGAAACACTTTCTGGCAATCTAAATCACATACCATGTACCTATACCACAAAAGGAATATTAACATTGCTAATTGGATATTGAAAGAGCTTAATCTTAGGCAGCCTGTTAAAATTGTTTTTTACTCTCTTTACCATTTAACAATCTGCTGGAAACCAGAAAGAGATTTATCTGATGCAAAATCAATCCTTTCCCATGCTGCAATCCCCTTTCTTTCTGTGCTATGTCTTTTTAGATTTTAAGCCTCAGGACAGGGTACTGTGGAATTAATAACTGTAAAACTGCTCATGTAAAGTTCCATGTACACCCATGAAGTAAAATAAATGAACAGTAAATCAGAAGGCCATCAGTCTTTGGGGAAAAGCACCTGACATGTAGGAGGGTCCTCAAGGACAGGTGAAGTGACTGACTGGTATCTCACACAAGGAGATCCAAGCCCATTGGAAGGCAACCTTACTCAGCAGTAGGGATGGCAGTGTTGCAGTAATCACCCAGCAAGCCATGATGGTCATCTGGGTGACTTTGGACCAGTTGCTGACTATCAAGATGGGCTATCTTACAGAGCTGATGTGAGGAAAAAGTCGATGGGGTGAGAAGTATGCAGTCCAGAGATGTGTGAAAGAAATGGGGCAATGCTGCTAATTAATAATTAGTTAATTTTTAATTCGCAGCAATGTATGGCACACAATACACACCGAGTGGACAAGGTGATTACTGTCAGATTGCACACCATCTTCAGATGTACCACAACATTTTTGGTGGCTTGCAATCGGTCAGTGTGTATGCCAGTGCCACTCAACTGAGAGTACTATTACTGCAGCTGAAACTCCATACAGGCCAATGCAATTCTACACCATTTCATACAGTAGGACAATAATGGGGTCCTAATTTAGCACCTTCCATCATTATGCCCCTAAAACTGTGAATTTGTCTGATATAAGATCCCATCCTTGCAGACAATGAAAGTCAACTAATCACTTGAACAGGCTTATCAGAAGGGGAAAAACATAATCTGCAAGTTGTTGAGTATTAGAATAAGAAAGCTTTTGAGTTCTCTAGAACTCAAAAGCTTGTATATTAGTTTGTGACGAACGAATAACAGTATTGCTCAACTGTGGATTTTTGAATTTTTTTTCTCATAACCAACAAAGTTAACCTTTTAAGTGTGACTTCACATAAGTGAAATCAAACATGATGGAACTGCTTGGACTGGGTGAGACAAGGCCTCTATTCGTTCAGAAGCTCTTAAGGGTCACTTACATAAAATGAATAGATGCAGGCCTAAAACGAGAAAATCCCGGGCATTGAGCCAGTAATCCCTGTTTTACCCGATTCAGGCTTCTGACGTCTTCTTGAAAGAAAGAGAGAGAGAGAAAGAGAGAGATATGCACACAAAGGAAAATATTTGGGTCCCTTGCCCATTAAGTACAAACATTTGCCAGAAACCCCACAGAACCTCTGGAATGTCAGTAGATAAGAGAAGATGGGAGGAAAACATTCAGCATATATTGCTCATAGTTTTATTTTTTTAAAATATAACTCAGATCTAAAGGCAAAACCCTTTGAATAAATCTTGCCAAGAAAACTCTGTGATCGATTCACCTTAAGGTTGCCATTAAGGCCATTTCCTCCCTATGGTTTTATAGTGCTCTTATTCCACTTTCAACATCCTGTGGAGTTCTGGGGTTTGCAGTTTAGGGAGGGACATTTAGAATTCTCAGCCAGAGAGCTCCTTGGCCTCAGGAAACTATAAACTCCAGAATTCTACAGGATGTTGAAAGTGGAATAATAGCACTATAACAGTGTAGTGTGGAAATGGCCTAAATCACAAATGACTCAAAGGCATACAACCATGGTAAGAATAATAAAACATTGATATGGAGTTTTAGACTGCTGAAAGTAGTGCTTAATGTGCATTACCTTGTAATCCTTACAACAGCCTTATAAGGGAGGCTAGAATTATCATTACCTTTGTAAATAGGTGGTGGAAGGGGTACATGATGAAGCAATCTTGTTTCCATTGCTCCAGGGGCTGGAGGAGAACTAATTAGTGTATGTGGGAAAGGATAAATATCAGGATAAACTTATCTTCAAGAACTATTGAGCAAAAGATTGCTTTAGGAGCAGCTCTGGTTGGCAGCTCCCATGTCATCAGAATAATGAATCTGCACTGGGTTTTATTCTGAACTTCAAAGGAGCTATCAAAGGTGCTGATCTCTGCCCCTCAGATTAGGTTCAGCACCTTTGGTAGCTCTTTTAAAATTGGGGTAAAAATTGGATTCACCATACTAGTGACATGGCAGCTACTGACTACCACTGGTTGAAAGCACTGCTGAGTATGTTTACACAGGAAAAAGGTAGGTAATCTTGGGCCCTTTCATAGCATGCAGTTATAGAATCACAGAGTTAGAAGAGACCACAAGAGCCATCAAGTCCAACCCTCTTGCCATGCAGGAATACACAATCAAAGCCTCCCAACAGACAGCCATCCAGCCTCTGTTTAAAAACCACCAAAGAAGGAGACTCCATTATACTCTGAGGCAGTGTATTCCACTGTTGAACAGCTCTGACTATCAGGAAATTCTTCCTAATGTTTAGGTGGAATCTTTATTCCTGTAGTTCAGATCCTTTGTTTCATGTCCTAGTCTCTGAAGCAGCAGAAAATAAGCTTGCCCCATCTTCAGTATGACATCCTTTCAAATATCTCTTAATCATCTCTTCTCTAGGCTAAATACCCAGCTCCCTAAGCTACTTCTCACAGGGCGGAATTTCAAGATCTTTTACCATTTTGGTCACACTCCTCTGGACACATTCCAGCTTGTCAGTATCTGGACAGTAGTATCAAGAACTGGGCATAATATTCTAGGTGAGGGGTGACCAAACCAGAATAGAATTGTATTATTACTTCCTTTGACCTAGACACTATATGCCTATTGATTCAGCCTAGAATCACATTGGCTTTTTTAGCTGCTGAAGACTCGTGCCTGGCTTGTGATCTAAGACTCCTAGATCTCTTTCACATGTATTGTGGTCAAGCCTGGTGCCACCTATCCTATATCTATGCATTTCATTATTTTTTTTTCTGCCCCAGTGTAGTACCTTACATTTCTCCCTGCTGAAAATAATTTTTTTTCAAGTTTTGGCCCAGCTCTCTAATTTGTCAAGGTCATTTTGAATTTTGATCATGTTCTCTGGGATGTTAGCCCACCTCTTAATTTGGTGTCATCTGCAAATTTGATAAGAATGCCTTCATCCAAGCCTTTGATAAAAATGTTGAATAGCAGTATGATTCCGCTCTAACTGCCATGGCAACATCCTATGGAGTTGGGGACCTGTAACTTGGGGAGGCACTAGAGGAGCTCTCTGGCTGAGAATCCCACATACCTAAACCACCCAGGTTTCTATAAGACGGAACCATGGCAGTTAAAGTAGAAACATAGTGCTATAAGAGTATAGTGTGAAAGGAGCACAAATTGCTGACTTCAGGCTGCTGAAAGTCTATTGTGCTGAAGATAGAGAAGACTTATTCTTCATTGTTTCAGATGGCAGGACTAAAACCAACAGGTAGAAACAAGTGGGAAGCAGATTTAGCTGAATATTGTAAGAGACTCTTTGACCATGGCATAGTCTTCCGTGACAGCTGGTGAGCATCAGTGGAGGCATTTCTGTAGGGCTTACATAGCCTCCTGTCAGAGTGGTGCTGTTGCTGCATCTTTTATCACAGAGCCTGCACGGATCAAGGGGTTGGTGTAGATAACTTCTCATGTCCACTTCGGCTCTATGACCTTACAATAACTTCCACTGATAGTTGTCACCTTTAACACAGGCATGGGCACATCTCAGCTTCAGCAAGGTCTTATATAGAGGGGAAAGTATGGAAAACAAGAATCTCGGAAAGACAGCGTCAAGAGAAAGAAGAAAGAGAATTACTGGATGGGATGCAGGGATGTCCCTCAGTAGGAACTTAAATTAGAATCCATTTTTCCATAAATGCACATTAAAAAGCATTGACTTAGGCCATTTCCACATGGCTTCCTAGTCCAGAGTTAGGAATGTGATGGTGGTGATCTGCGAGTCATGTTTTTGCATGACGTTGTCACAGTCCTGCTGCCATTCTGCCACCTGTCGTGATCATGGCACCTGTGACTGCGTGATGGTCCTGTTCTTCCAAGCCATGAGGAAGGGCAGGAAGTGTGATGAAGGCATTTCCTTTCCCAGTGCAGCATGGGAAAGAGCCTGGCTGCACTGCAGAAGGCAGGTGCATGTCACTCAAGCTCAAGTTCCTTTCCGCAGGGAGCCAGCAAGGTGAGGAGGGAGAGTTCCCGTCATGCTTTCTTCCTGGCAAGGGTGCTGCCGGGATCACAATGGCAGGACAACGGGATCTGGTATGGTGCAGAAATGGCCTTAAGTTCCAGCTAACGTAAACCCATTGAACAAATGGAATTCACATAAGAGTTGACTTACCAAGTTGCTGTTGCTTCAGAGGATCTTCTCCAGTTGTGACTAACTGCTGGATTTAGTACACTTCTGTAAAAATATTAACATAAGACATTCCTTTTTAATCTGAAAGTACTGGTGCATGCCAGTGGCATAAGAAATCCATAGACAAATTTGGTTAAAGGGGGAAGTAACACAAACATTTAAAGGAGGACAATTGATTAAGAGGGACCAGAAAACTCTTCTCAGAAATGCAAATACATGGCCAGGTAATCAACCCCAAAAGGAATCCTATTCCTGATAAAAACACTTAATGAGTCCTTTTGTGATTTATGTGAGATCTACGTATAGCCAGCTCACAGTTGGAGTGTTTCTGCAACTCTACCTACTTCTCCTCTACAAAATCTCGTTGAGGTATAAAAGAGTGATGAGGTGTGAACACATCTACAGATTTGTAAGTCCGCAAGCACCCGTTACAAAGAGAAGTTGGCAAATTGGCATTCAGGAACAGAATGCCTGATGATGCAATGCCTTTCACCCTGAAATGGAGTACAGAAAACCTTTTCATAGGCTCTAAATCTGCAGCTACAATAAAGCCTTCATACAGACAATCTGCTTAAGCAGAACGTCATGCTTGCCTTTATTTTATTTTAATTGCAAGAAGCTATCCAGTTTCACTGCTAAATATGCAGGTCTTAAGACAATGTGCGTAGCTTCATTAGCCTGCTTTTTCTCTTTCTTTACGTCAACATTGCTACAATGGTGAAATGTAAGTCATCTATGATGATATAGAGCCAAAATCTATGACTAATATTTTCCAAAAGGACATTTTTTAAAACCATATTTTTTCCTTGCTTCTCAGAATTGAAAAAGCTGTTACAAGGCATAACAGAGCAAAGATGCTCCAGTTGCAGTACCTTCTTCCATCCTGGCAGGGGAAAGAAAATGCTGGTGTTTGCTGGAATGGATAACCAAGGCAGTCTTGTTACTTGTAGGTCAGGTAGGCATTTTTATTTTCATGTCTTCTGGTGTACCAATAGTGTTGCACCAAAACAAATGGTGGGAAGAAGGAAGCAAAAGCAGTCACATCTTGACTGAATGCCATGGAGATCTGTGATTTTATCAATGGAGGTAGTTTCCCCATCAACACAGATGGTAACTGTTTCCCACTGCCATTCTGTTACAGTTTAAGTAATGGGACTCTCTGTGCTTTATTAGGCTGGTCCTGGGTGAGCAGACACACGTTCTGCCTCTAAGCCCAAACTCAACATTTTACCAGCTTTGTAGAACCTACCAGAGCTTGTGTACCATTGACATGGCCTTCAAGAGCTCAGAGTCATGTCAAGGATACAATAAAGTGGCCAAGTAGGAATTTCTGGAAGAGACATAAATATTCACTACAAAAATCAGACTGAGTATAAAATCTATAATTTCTGTGTTCTTGGAGACCTCCATCTAATGGTTAATTCCAACTAGCACACAGACCCATTGAATCACTGAAGCTTACCTGAGTATTGACTTACCAAGTTACCATTGATTCAGTGGATCCCCTCCAGCTGGGACTGACCATTGGACTCAGGGCAAAAGAATTTTGTACACTGCTGGAGCCAGATGTCTTCTGAATAGCAATCAACATTCTTTCCACTGTTTTTGTTAATGCAGTTATTATATTCCATTTAACCATAAGGGTAGAGTCAAAAGCATCATTCATGTACACTGACATGAAAGTGTTCAATCTTGCATATTAAGTCCTTCTTTTACTCTGTCATACTTTCTAATGGGGAGCCCACACTACAAGGATTTTCAAAGAGAAATGCTTCTAGCAGAATGACTCCAAACATCTTCAAATCATGGGTCCAGTTATAGGACTTCCAGACAAACAATTCTGTATTTATTCCCATGTCAGGCTACCAAGATCAGAGAGCCTCTGGGTGAAATGGGTGGAAAAGGAAAATTAGTAAGAACCAAAGATCAGGTTATTCACAATTCAGGGGAAAAAGATGTACTCCCAGAACAGGATGGGTTGGCAAGTGATATTGTTTGTTGTTAGAAAACTGAATGCATGAACTTGTAAACCTTATTGCAAAACCAGTATGATTCAGAACAGTACCCTTCTTTAAGGAAAATGTATGCACTATGAATTGAGGGTGGACATCCATACTTGCTCTCCATTTTAATAATCTTTTCATAAAGCAAAAAGCCTCTCCTTTGTACTTGACGGATTTGGTGTATTGGCATTTGGTATACCACTTATGCTCTTCTGTTTGGATGTAGGAAGTGGTGATGTAAAACATTCCTCATTCCATGTTTCACTGTGCTATTTAATAAAAATATTTGGAACTGCTTTTTAAGTCTCATTCTGTGTGATCATGGAGAAAGTTCCAATCAATAGAGAAACTGTCCAGTGGCAATTGGGATTGCAGTCCTACACTGATTATTCAAATATAGCAAGATTCCTTCCAAAGTTAATGCACATAGGATTCTGCTGCATGAGATTACTCAGCCTGTGGCCATCTTGATTAGCTGGTTCTGCCACTTGCTTTTTAGATTTCCTCCTGTCATTTTGTTACAGTGCATTTTGTTGTGGCATTGCTCCCTGAAGTGAAGTGAACTTCTTTCTGAAGTGAACAGAACTAAACCTGGTCATCACATAAAAACTTGCTAGCCCTTATGTTCTGAAAACTCAGATGCTTTGTTTCCAGAAACAACACCTTTTCAGATTTCATTTCTATGAAAATGCTGACAGTGGGAGAGAAGCATGAGGGAAGGAGTGAATGTAATGATCTTCACATCCTCATTCTAAACCAAAGACATGTTTTACTACATGCTCACCAATCACTGTGCCTTGAGGAAAAGATTGTGACTTTAGATAAATTAGAATTATCTCCAATCTTCCTTTGCTCTTGTAAAGCATTTCTGTTTGGAATGTGGGCAAGGATGGCTTCAAGTTCTGCTTGTTAATGTTTTTCAAATCTTTCATTTCTCCTTCTCAAATGTGCTTAAATTAACCCCTTTCATTTTTTTTTCCTGTAGGGATTTTTTTGTTTTGTTTACAATGGTACTGTCCCCTCACCATTATTTTATTTCTCTCTTTTTCTCTATCCTGTGTAGAATTTTGTTAATAAATTAATCAACCCCTCCTCCTAATCAGAAAAAAACACCAATCATTTATTTGAACTTGGTTCTCTGTTTTTCTCTCTCTCCCTGCCTTGTTTATATGTTCCTTATTAATCATTACATCATTGGCCCTTTCCACACGTGGGGCGTGAATCGGGCAGCAACGGGACTCACCGGGTCCGTCGGGACGAGGAGCAGTGTGAGCTTGTCGCTCCGCACTGCTCCGGTGTCCACCAACCGGAGAAGCTCGCCAGCCTAAAGCCCGCCCCCGGCAGATCTGCAGGCACAAACTAGTGCGTGCCTGCAAATCTGCACCAGAGTGCGGCAACGGAGAGACACGGGGTTGTGCGCTCCGTGCTTTTGAAAAACCTCTTAAAAGAGGTTTTTAAAAAGCACGCTGTGCGACCAGTTCTGGTCGCTCTGGAGCGGACTGAGGTGTGGAATTATGAAAAGTAGTCCGACCCAGTCCACTCCATGGTGCAGAAGACCTTCGTCAGAGGTTGCTCTGCGCCGTTTTAATAGCCCGGTGTGGAAAGGGCCATTGTTATCTCCATTTGTCAATCAGTGTCTTGTCTGGCTATCTCTTGTGCAGAATTTATTGGAGACAGGTAGCCAAATACAACAAGATATCTATTTTTTTACTGCCAAAAATTACTCCTAACCCATTTTCATTCAATTCTCATTCTTTTTCTCCATTTATTGTCATTTCTACCCATCTATAAACTAACAGTTAATTGTCTCAACAGGTTATTTCTGCCCATTTGGTATTAGCAAACTTATAACATAAGTCATTCCAGTCAAAATTTAAACAAGTTCCATTCCTGTTAAAACACCTAGTCCAATTTCAAAACAATAATTTCAGATTTTGTTTGGATTCCCCTTCCTTCATACAGTCATGGCATGGGAATCCATAAGTTCCTCACACTTCTGATGTGATTTGCCACAAATTTTCTTTTCAGCCAAGCATAGCAATAGCAATAGCATGTGTATTTCTATACCGCTTCTCACAAATTCTTCAAGGTTCAGGCACACTGGAGAACAAGACACCTATTAAGCATCTGTCAGTATCCTATGGTCAAAGGGCATCCAAAATAGCAGTCACTACTTAGAATAAAGTGGTGAATCTAAGGGCTAGAATTAGATTCACTGGCCATGCTGGCTTGGTTTGAAGGGAGTTGGAGCCTAATAGAATATGGTCACCTGAAAGTTCCCCAGCTCTTATTTAAAAGGTCTCTTAGCCACAACAGACTAGCTCTTGGCACCTAGAAAATAACAAGCGAATAAAGAGCACTACTCTAAAAGGGACAATTAAAAGGAAATGGGAAGTTAAATCAACCAATTGGAGACAACAAATGGGCATCCAGTCAGAGCTCAGGGTTTTAGACTGAGATAGACTAATTCTAGGCACATTTTCTAGTGCTGCATTTTGGACTCAGTATATGAAACACGCCACTTGGTCAGGATTTAGCTGGCATGAGTGGGATTTCATTGCTATCATGGGCATTGCCATCAAGAGTGATGGGGATCACAGTCTAAAGTATTTGGGGAAGATTGCTATAGAATAAATGAGTCAACTCCCACTTGTATAGTCAGAGGCCAATCCTCTCATTATACAGTGTTTCATTGACAGTCATCAAACAGATAGGAAAGAGAGGAAGTGATGAGAACATAGCATTTTTAACACACAGCTTCTTAGTTATGCACAGAAAATTAGCTGAGGTTGGAGGGATTGCATGAACCCAAGATCTACATCTAATTGCTAATTCTACATAGAGTAGACTCATTGAAAAAAAAGGGGGGATTTACAGAAGTCGGGGTGACAAAGGACAGTGCACAGGCCATGCACAGACTCCCAACACCCTTTTGTGGTTTGCTATCACCACCACACCCCTGGCAACTCCTGGGCAAACTGTTCTTGTCATAAGAAAGTGGTTTTACTGCTGTGGGATTCCTCCATAAGCAGCAGTTTTGCATGTGTAAGCAGGCTGAAAGGTCCTGTTTACACACCCTGGACCAGAACCCACTTCTGGGATTCCTCCCCCTTTTTTATCTTTTTGATATGTTGGCCTCATCCAGGCTTGGTGCATCCCATAATGGGACTTCTGAAACAAAGTTTGTCCTGTAGACCATTAGAACATGACCCTAATATAAATCTTGACTTCCCTTGCAATGATGGATTGAACGGGTATACTCTACTGAGACCAGCAATTAGATTTAAGCCTTGGTTTCAAGGGACATATAATTCTTTTTTGAGATTCATTATAGTAGAATGGCTAGTATGTTAAATGTTATGTTCAGCTTTGCAGCTCAATGGATAAGTTTTTGAGCAGTTTCCTCAGCACAATCTACCACAGCAAAATAAAATGGGATTTCTTTACAAAGTCCCAGGGTATATCTGCACTACAAAGTTATCTCAGTTTCATCTCACCTGACCTGCTGTGGCTTCGTCCTAAGGAATCTTGGGATTTGTCATTTGTTGAAGTACCTAGAATTCTATGCTAAGGCGATCTCATGGGCTTTCTTGAACTACAGCAAAGAATTCTAACTACTATTGCTGTTGTTACCTGCCTTCAAGTCAAGTTATAGTGACCCTAAGGTGACCCTATGCATGACCATACTGCATTACAAATCCCAGGATTCCACAGGACAGAATCATGACAGTAAAACTGATATTGAACTGCTATATTGCTATGGTGCAGATACACACACAATCTCCTTGGAGAAAGGGTAGGGTACATAATGTTTTCAATAATTTACCCCAGCCAAATAAGGCTAAACAAGCATAAGTCCCACTGAAATCAACTGGGCAAGTTCATTATGACTAACACAACCCCCCAGTGATTTCGGTGTCACATTATCATTGTTCTCAAGACTCACGATGAGCTGTGACTAATTTTATCCAGAGTCAAGGGCTCACTATATAATACCAATGATGTACTTGACACTTGAGAGAACTCCTCCCAGTTAAAGATTTTTTTAATAATCTAAAATGGTAGAGACCTAGTCTATTTTTAAAATCAGACAGGAAGTTAAAAATGTATATATAGAACAACCTCTCAACATGTTAAATAAAAGATTTTCCTGGCCTGATATCCATAACCATGGCTGCATTTTTCTTTAATAAGTCTTATCATCCTAATATAGCAATCTAGCCTTTGTGCTGGATAACAGCAGCAGGATATGTGATACAGCCTAGGCACCAGACCTGAGTATCAGATGTTAAGGTAAGAACAATTTCTTTTTCCTGGCATGGTCCATAGCCAAAGAAGCTACAAAGGAAGTTAGATGCTGAACTGTTCATTTAACGTCAGCGATGTGTAAACTCTATGGGCATTGTTACTTTAGCAATGATTTTCATCATCTGTGTACCTATTGCACGTACTTGAAATCCTCACCAGGTAAATGCACGTAGTTAAAAGTCACAAAGTTAAGGCCTATTAACAATAGACCACTGAAAGGGGGGGAAATGCATCAGTTCTGACCCACCTATTCACTGGAGAACCAGTGCATTGTAGTGATTAGAGTTCTGGATATGGACTTGGGAGGTTTTAGGTTCCATGGAGCCATAAAATAGATGGGATGATCTTGGGTTGGTTCCTTTCTTAGCTACCATAGAAGATTATTCAAAAATTCAAGCACAGAGGAGGAGAGCCAGCTTATTGGAGAGAAACTGTAACATACATTTATCTAATTAAGCAAGTAATTAATATAAGACATAAGACTGGTTCAAGACAAGTTTGGAGCATATGTAGTTTGCAGAATCAACTGTCTTATGATCAAGAATCAGCTCTTGGATAACAAATAATTGCTGTTCCTCATACAGGAGAAAAAGAATATGGCTAGTAATTCTGTGGGGTGTAATAGATGGATCTCTCCTTTTGAGTGTTGGAGAGCTAAGTTGAAATGCCTGGCCATTGACACAGCTTAAATCACAAATCTGTTATCAGGATATAAACCATGCTGATTGCTTCAGAATGGACTGGAAAATGGACAAGGAGGTTTTTAAAAAATATGTATGTATCAACACCAATCAACACTTTCCCACACTACCAAATCAGGTCTTTCTAGTCATCCTATAATAGGGATGGAGAAACAGCACCCTAAAGGCTATTTATGGCCTCACAAGGCTGTTTATGAGAGTCCCAGGATATTGCCCTGGTGCCCATTCTGGTTTTTTTTTTTGTGTGTGTGTGTGTGTTTTTAAAACAAACACCACAGAGAAAGTAAACAGGAAGTAGGAAGCAAGAAGTAAGTCAGAAGTTGCTGTCAGGCAAGCAAGAAAACAAACATGCATGCTCACACACATGCACACAAGCACACAATTTTAAACATTCAAGCTTGTGTCTGTGGGGAGGTGTGAGGAGGATGCAACCCCAGAAGGGGAAAAATGTAACCCCTCCAAGCCCTCACATTTGCCCAACCCTGCCCTACCGCTAAAAATGAAGCTGTTTTTCAAAGATGTTATGGTGCCTCAATACATGTTAGTTCATCCACTGCTGATAACATGTTGCCATTGTTAGCATTTTCTGTCTCTCTCTGCTGCCTTTGAGAGAACTGAGATTAAAAAAAAAACAACAACACTTGGGGTGCACCTTATGCAGATGCAGTTCCCTGCAGGAAATCATATAGCGACTTAGAACAACCACATTGATTGATGCTGAATGCTTTTGAGCATCTCATCTAGACCTAGAAGGAGTCAGAGGTATCATACATAACCCAGGGGCAAAGGTATCACTTATACCCTTGGCATATATAACTGGGCATAGGCCATAGGCATTCTAAAGGTGCTCCGGATTGCTGGCAGTCATCATCTAATGAAGCTGACACATCATCTATACTATGTATGTCAGAAATTGGAGTCTGTGGGCACAGGACGAGGAGTATAGGCCAGAAGTGGGAAACGTGTGGACCTCTAGATGCTATTGGATACAGCTCCCATAAGTTCTGACCAGTATAGTCAGCTGCGAGGACTTGATGAGAACATGGGGGGTGGGGTACCTTTTCCTAACACTTGTTGGAGGCATCGGATTTGGTGGATGCATTCAAAATCCACCTTACTTTTACTAGTTGGTATTCTTGGGTAGGCTTCTGTCAGACTTTTCTCTAGCAGTAGAATGGCAGTTTAAAGGTAATTGCCATTCTACAGCACTGGGATTGGGCACAGTTCAGTTCAGCACACAGAAAGTCCCAAGATTAGTCCTTAGCACCATCTACCCACAAAGGGTCCCCCAGGTGGAATGAGTGGGAAAAACCTTTACCCAAAACCCCATTGGCAGCCAGAGCAGACAAGTGGCCAAAATGGGACAACAGCCCCATCCAGAAGAAGACAGCCTTGCATGTGAAGGAATTCAAATGAACATTTTTATAAATTAAAAAGATGATAAAACTCAGGGCTGTTTATCTTAGCAAAAAGGCAAGTAAAAGTAGACATGATATAGGTGTATAAAATTACAAGGACAGAGTGGATAGGGATTTCTTACTCTCTTTTTCTCATGACACTAGAACCTAATGGGGTTATCCACTGAAGCTGAATAGTGGGAGATTCAGAAGAGAGAAAATGAAGTACATCTTCTGATCACACATAGTTATGCTATGGATTTTGCTACCTCAAAAGGTTGTGATAACCATCAGCTTTCCAAGATTACAGCACATTTGGTTGTTTTAAAGTGGAGCAATAAGACACAGAAATGAGGGCTCCTTCTCCCATGTTTTTTCCACACAGGAGTCACTGGAAAAGGTCAACAGACCTTTCAGTTTTCACAACAAGAGTGTTTCAAAGAACAGGCACCATCCAGCTAGAAACTTACATGACATCAAGCACATGCAAGCAGGGTAATGGAGACACACTGTCAGGCCAAAGGTGTCCTGAGGCATAGAACTGAATCAAAGGGAGATGAATCCTAGAGGCCAAGAGGCAGTGCTTGGCAGATCTGGGGTGGGCCCTGAAGGGAGAAGAGCAGAGCTGAGTGGATTCTGATAGAGGTTGAAAATGGCATTTGTGTTCTTGTGGTCATGGAGGTCTAATGGTCAGTCACATGGTCAGGAAAATGAAGGGCAAAAGGTCTCAAGCCAAGCAGAAATCTGCCCTGTTTGTGAATGTGGCCGGACCTTAGAATAAGTTTTTAGCTATGCTCATAGGAGGACTCTGGGGTTGTACCATAAAAAAAGTTACTTCCAAGATTTGATTCTGGCCCTTTAGTTCCTGGAAACCAGGAAAAGGAGGCTATGTAGCCCTTTGACTTGCGTTTTGAAGGCATCTTTCAGGTCAGGAGAAGCAGAACAGTGGAGACTTGGCTGTGACTTTCTTTTCTTCAGCACTTTAGAAAGGCAGAGACAATATCAGTCACACAACATGAACAATGGCAAGGAAGAGACACATTGTGTTTTTCTAATTCTCAAGTCTTCTGTCCCATCTGGGGAAGAAGGGAGAAGGCAAGAAGTACTTCTACTCTTTGACAAGGACCCTAGTCCTAAACCTGTCACTTGGAGATACAGTCAGTTTGGCTTAGGTGGTTCCCATTTCCAAAATTTGTTATGTAAAATGGGGCTGTGTGAATATATTATAGCTGAGCTGTGTTGATGCTGCTGAAACCTTTCTGGGGAGAAAAGGCTCCTCTGTAAATTGCAAACCCCAGGATTCCATAGGATGCTGATAGTGGAATTATAGCACGATAACAGTCTAGTGCAGAAATGACCTTAGTTACTGTTTTTAAAAGGCTATGAGAGGAGGAACCAAACTTTGGCTAGAATTTAGAGGACTTGGGTGAAATTCTTCTAGATCTTGTTAAGTGACCATATCTTTCTCCTCATAAAGTCTTTGACGTCTCATAGCACCATTTTATACTCTACGCTGCTATAGTCATGATAATTTCAGTTCCAGTCTCACATACACACAAGAGTGAGAAGAAAACTCTATTAATTGGAAGTATATTAAGCTGGCCTCGGACACTTTTCTAATTGGGACTTTCATTGCTCTGGAGGTGCTCTGACACATTTCCACCACAAGAGGGCAGCCATTTCTAAACCAAAAAAAAGGATATAAAATAGAAAAAAAAAAGAAAAGAAAAGAAATTCTCATATCCCAGAAAAACAACAACTGGGAACCATGAGGCATATCCACCAAAAAAAAGTGAACTTTTCAGAACTCAGCCATTTTTCATGTTTGCTGAGCCAGAAAGAATACTTTTCCAGCTGTAGAGACTATTT
This sequence comes from Ctenosaura bakeri, assembly GCA_948474755.1. Classification (NCBI taxonomy): domain Eukaryota; kingdom Metazoa; phylum Chordata; class Lepidosauria; order Squamata; family Iguanidae; genus Ctenosaura; species Ctenosaura bakeri. Next base: position 260,839 of record CAOLHI010001386.1, on the reverse strand, counting down.
ATAGTGGATCTGAAGCATAAGAGACAATGAAACTTGGCCTCTGTCACAGTCTCTGTAGCCACACTAGCAGCTGTCTGCAAACCAGCCAGATAATGGTGAGGGCAGATTTCCTACAAAACAACATAAGGCAGTTCTGCATTGACTTTCATTCAGTCTTCTTCAGCGAGAAAGTGCTTATTGCAAAGCTAAAACACCTGCTGGAATCTCAGGAAATAGTTTCAGACGCATCCAGAGCACCCTTGGTGAAGCAGGCACAGTCCATCACTGAGTTGTGAGCTACAGCTGTATGGCGGCCTCCCTTGATGGTGGTCCCTTGTGGGGTGGATCATATATATATATATATATATATATATGCAACATGTAGTCATGTGAATCCAAGTTGAGGGAGATTTTTCTATTTTCTTTTTTTTTAAAAAAAGTCTATTGCATTGGGTCAGTTTTTAAAACCCTGCTTTAATGTGAGATGCATCTAATGCTATACTCTCTTGAAACAAGCCTCTTTCTGCTGGAGATGATTCTCCACAGTCGAAGCTAATGCGGTTTGTAATCCACGTTGCACTGAAGATAATAAGGCTATCCCCCTGTTGATTCACATCTCTTGTCTATGGGTCTTACAGCTGATTGTTAACTTCTTATCATCTGTTTAGGTCAGGTCTATGAAACCTAGGAGCAAGAAAGTGAATTTTGCATATGCAGAAGGAACAAAGTGCAAGAGGCACAATGTAAACTACAGGGTGAACTGAGATTGACAAGGTTGAGACTGGAATGCTCTTTGGACTTATATGGCTGAGTTAAATTTACTGCAAACCATCTATCCACTGCATGACACTGACCAATTAAAACTTTCTCAACTCACCAGGGTACAAGTTAGGACTAATAGTGACCACCCAGAGCAAGGATACAAGGGAAAGATCAATCACTTTACATAGTCATTTGCAGTATATAATGGATGAATACAACTCTTGCTTTCTCTGTGTTTAAGTACCTTCAAGTAGCCTGTCAATATATGGCAGCCCCATGAATTTCATTGGTTTTTTTCTGGCAAGGAATGCTCAGACATACCAATTCCTTCCTCTGAAGTATAGTCTATGAACCTGCTATTCATTGGCAGTCTCCCATCCAAGTGCTACCTAGGGCTGATCCTACTTAGCTTCCAAAATCAGATGGGATCTGGTGCCTTTTTAGGGTATTTAGGCCCTGCTTTCTTGCTACCCTGTCTGTCATTAATGAGCAGGACTTAGTTTTGAATTATCTATGGTTATGTTGACCTGTGCCTTCAAGTCATTTCCAGCTTATGCCAGCCCTAAGCTGAATCTATCATGCAGTTTTCTGGAGCCGAGAGTGTATGATGCACCCAGGGTCACCTGTGATTTTCCATGGCTGAGTGAGGAATCGAACCCTGATCTCCAGGGTTGTAGTCCAATGCTCAAACAACTATACTACACTGGCTCCCTATCCTTGCTTTGATTCAGGGCAATGTTAAACTAGTTAGGATAGTTGTCAAGATTTCACAACAAAAAACATGCCAGTTAGATAGTGTTGATGCCCAAATAGCAGTGTTTTGTTGCAGTCAGTATTTTTAGACTCTGGAGTCAGGGTTACTTTCACACTACACAGTGTGTTATTATTCCACTTTACCTGCTAAGGCAACATCCTGTGGAATCCTGGGATGGGCACTTTAAGGATGGGCCTTTAGAATCCTCAGCCAGGGAGCTCTTCTGGTCCCTTTGGGCAAACTACAAATCCCAGGACTCCATGGGACACAGCTGTGGCAGCAAAAGGAGACTTATACCATTATAACTGTGTAGCATGAAAAGGTCCTTGGCTGTTATTTTGCAGCCGTCCATCTTAGGCAATTATTTACTACTGAAGTTACTTCAAAATGCCATAAGCTGTGCTGGGGGCAGGGGTGGGGCGCGTCTTCCTAATTTTGCTGAGTGGAGGCCCTAGTCTTCTGCTCCAAAGTCCTGCTGTCCTAATGGCACCATTGTGGCAACTGCGGTGGGTTCTGAGAGATGTTTTCTCCACTGGGATATTGGCCCCTGCACTTATTACACAGCCAGAATCAAGCCCAACAATCTTGCCTAAAGGGTTTGGTTTACAAGGCTCACCACAACTGCTGTTGCAATTGTATGCATGCTTACGTGAGAGCAATCCCGTGGCAAAAAGGAGGGCACAGTTTTGAGTAAAGATGTCAGAGATGGCCCCATGAGACTGACTGACCCATCTGGAATTTTGCTATTAGGACAATGAAAGTGGGTTGCGGAAATGCTTCTGTTAGGGGACTCCTTCAGACAACCCAGTCAGGGAGGAAATGGAGATACTGGTGTGTTGGATTCCGACTAGTTTCCTGTTGGCACTTTCTGGTCAGTATTTGGTAAATCTCCTTCAACTCGACCTACCTTACCAAATTGTTGTTGTGATCATAACATGGGATAAATTGTCTGAACTGCAGGTAGGATGGGGGCGGGAGGGTGTAGGAGAAAGGTGTGACAAGAGCCATTTCCACACTACACCCTTATAGTGCTCTTATTCCACTTTCAGCATCCTATGGAATCCTGGGGTTTGCAGTTTAGGGAGGGGCATTTAGAATTCTCAGCCAGGGAGCTCCTTGGCCTCAGGAAACTACAAACCCCAGAATTCCCAAGGATGCTGGAAGTGGAGTAATAGCACTACAAGAGTACACTGCAGAAATGGGCAAGATCTTTGCCCCTGTGGGACCAGTCGTTTAAAAGAGGTTTAGGCTTGTAGAGTATAAGCAAAGGCCAGATTCCAAACCTTGGATGTCCCCTTTTAGTTAGAAGTTCAAGAACCAGCCCTGGCACCGGGTCTGTTTTTGGCTGGGCACCCCAAGGGATCTTGGCACAGCGGCCAAACCCAGCGCCTCTTCCAAAACCCTTCTCCTTCTTCGACCTTCACGCCCAACTCTCAGAGAGAGTAAACACTGAAATCCCACCTCCCGCAGCTAATCCGATTTGTAGAGGCAGAACCTGCGAGTTGCTCTACCTCTCCCTTATAGACAAAAGCCTATATAATGGATCATTGTTCGGCATCCATTTAGTCCCAACTGCCTTTTGGCTTAGGTAGGTTTCGGGGTGAAGGAAAGAGAACTCGTCCTGTTTTTCCTGGCTGACCCAGGAAAGGGGAAGAGTCTTTGGGATCTCGTTCTCCCCGAAGTCCAAGCCGAGGACGTTGAGAAACGCGACCCCTCCGTAAGAAACTAAGGCCATTTCCGCACTGGACTGCTATAGCGCTATTATTCCACTTGCAACATCCTATGGAATCCTGGGGTTTGCAGTTTCGGGAGGGGCCAGCTCCCCAAACTGCACACTGCAGGATTCCATAGGATGTTGCAAGTGGAATAATAGCGCTATAGCAGTCTAGTGCGGAAATGGCCATAGGCTGCAACCTGGGAGTAAGTCCCACTGAAGTCCGGCTTCGGGGTGCCTAGAACTGCAATGAGCTTTGACTGCCAATTTCGGCTACTTCTAAGTCCACGAACTGATTGGGCTGCCACTTTCTCAAGGTGCCAAGCCAACTGCAATTCTTAGTGTTTACTCAAGAGTAAGCCCTCCCAAGAAGGAAAGGGGGACTTACTCTCCTTGGGGCTGGGGAAGCTGCGGCTTGCTCCCGATGCTTATGAACTCCTTCCAGCCCCCTTACCATGGACCTGGCTGCCTGGGGCTGATGGGAATTGGAGTCCAGCATCTGGAGGGCCACACAGCAGCCCCGGCCCGGCCCGGCCCGGCCCTGCCCTGGGAGTTTAGGATGGTAGCCAAACAGCTGCTGCACGGGAAGGGGGGGGAAATACAAAGGCGGAGACCGGGGAGCCACTCCGGAGCGAATTCGGAACCCTGCTACGCCACGCTCGCTTCGCCGGTTCCTTCTCAGGCTATTTCCGCACTAGCCTGTTATAGCGCGACGATTCCACTTTCAACATCCTCTGGCATCCTGGGGTTTGCAGTTTCGGGAGGGGCCAGAGGATGTTGAAAGTGGAATCGTCGCGCTATAACAGGCTAGTGCGGAAATGGCCTCAGTCTGGGATCTCATGCCCGATCGACCTGCCTTCTCGCCGCGACTCGCACAGGATCTCTTTTTCCAAATCGGGATTTCCCCCCTTATTTCTGCCGAGTGGAAGGTACGTGGGCGTGCGTGGGCCGAGGAAGCCGTGGGGGCTGCAACAAACTCCGCGGAGCGTGTTTGTTTTCCCGAGTCCTTTCTTCAAGCAGCCCTTCTTTAAAAAAAAAGGGGGAGGGGGAAGAAAAGGAAAACCCACCCTCGAAAGACCGGGTGGGGGAGGGGGCAAAGGCGAGGGACCAACCCAAATACACAGAAACCGGCCGCGTTTCGCTTAAGAGCAGACTGTGTACGTACGGGCCTTTCCGCACTCTACTGTTATAGCGCTATTATTCCACTTCCAACATCCTGTGGAATCCTGGGGTTTGCAGTTTAGAGAGGGGCATTTAGAATTCTCAGCCAGAGAGCTCTTGGGCCTCAGGAAACCTCAAACCCCGGAATTCCACTGGACGATGAAAGCGGAATAATAGCACTCTAACAGTGTAGTGCGGAAACGGCCCACGTGGGAGCGTGTGCAGATGATCAGTCGGGTTCTCCCTTTTCAAAAGTATCGCAGCTAGCCCCACAAAACCCCGGCAGCAGCAACTTTTCTCTCTGGGACCATTTCTGCACTACCCCGTTCTAGTGCTATGATTCCACTTTCAACATGCTATGGAATCCTGGGGTTTGCAGTTGAGGGGGAGGGGCTTTTAGCATTTCCAGCCGGAGAGATGTTGGGCCTCAGGAAACTACAAACCCCAGAATTCCACAGGAGGTTGAAAGCGGAATCATAGCGGTATAACAGTGTAGTGCAGAAAGGCCCTGGGATCAGTCGCGAGGAGAGCCGAAGAGGGCGGAGAGCGAGGCCGAAGGTGGGCCGACAGAGGAGGGGGGTAACCAAAATAATAATAATAATAAATGAATAAAAAGGAGGCGGCGTCCCCTTTAAAAACCAGCGCCGCTCGCCCCAGCCTCCGCCGCCTTCAGCCCCTTCTTCTTCTGCTGCTGCTGCTTCTTGGCTCCCGGTTCTCACAGAGGCCTGCCTGTGATTGGCGAGGCCGCCTCAAGCCCCCGCGGCCGTGACATCAGCAAGGAGCGGAGCCACAAAAAGCCGAGGAGGAGGAGGAGGAGCGGGCAGAGGGAAGCCAGCGCTCGCCGCCGCCGCCGCCGCCGGAGTAGCAGCGCCTCGCTCTTCCACTCGCTTCGCGCTCCCCCTCCGTCCCTCCTTCCCTCCCTCCCTCCCTCGTCGCTCCGAGAGCCAGCCCGCTGGCAGCTCCGGGCAGCGCTCGCGAGGGAGACGCCGCCGCCGCCGCCGAGCCCGGAGCGGAGCGAGCTCGCTGCCGCTGCCGAAAGTGCTGGCCGGGCGGAGCGGCTCGTCCCCGCCGGCTTTGCTGCTGCTTCGGGCTCCGCGTTGCAACCAGGAACAAAAGTGCGTGACCCAGCGAAGGAAAAAGTGAACCGCTCCTCTGGGGCAGCGGCTGGGTGGGATCGACGCCGGACTCCGCCAAGGCTGCGGCGCTGCTGGCCGATGCCGAGGGCATTTTTTTAAGCGCCGAAGGAAAGAAGGGAGGGAAAAGGGGACGGGATCCCCTCCACTCCCCCGCCCCCCACCCCGTCTGATCTGCAGCCGCGCATCCTGGTGGAAAAAGCGGGCAGGGAAGGGGGCATCGCCGGCCTCGATCCCGGCGAGCCTTCCCCGCCCTCTCACCCCAACGCGGGGGGGGTGGGTCTCTTCCCCCCCTCCTCCTGTTTTTTTTTTTCCTTTTTCCACCCCCCGCTTTAACCCCGATCATGTTTCCGAGGCGGACCGGGCCCTGGAGCAGGACGCCGGCGGCGCGCTCCCTCCCCGCGGAGTCCGCCTCGGGGCAGCGCCCTTTCAGGCGGGAGTGATGCCGGAGCCGCCGAGGGCCAGCCGGCCGAAGCAGCCAAGCGCCGCCGCCGCTCCTCCTCGCCGCCGCCAGCAGGTTCAAGACCTTCCCAGAGAGCCCGAGACGGGAATCGAGCGCCCCGCCGCTCCGGGGATGTTGGCTCCGCCGAGAAGCCACCGCGGGCTGCCGCCGTCGAGGAACTAGCGAGTCAGCCGAGTTCTCCGAGGGGCTTCGAACCGCCCTCGGCGCGACACCGTTCCTGTCCCCCGACGCCTTGCCGCCGCCACCCCCGATCGTCCCCCCCCCGAGGCCGCCCCTTGCTGCTTTTTCTCGGGCGGTGGATGCCCCTTCGCGCCCGGAGCCCCGGGGAGAGGGCGACCCCACCGCCGTCCGCCTCGCCGTCGGAGGAGGGACCGCGCCAGCCGGCCGCCGCGGGACCGCCCGGGCGAGGGAATTCCATGCCGAGGTCGGCCCGATGGACGGGCCCGAGTGCGCGGCTGCGGCTTCTTAGGCGATCGGCGGGATCCTAAAAGGTAGCGGGGCTCGGGACGGCGGAGGGGAGGGAGGGCTCCGGGAAGGAGGGGACGCGGCCGATCTCAGCACCTGCCGGGGGAGAAAAAAAAAGAACACCCTGCGGCGGGGATTCCCCTGCTCCCCGTGGGGTTTCCGGGCCTGCGCGTGGAGTCGTAGCCCCCCCCCCGACGCGCGTCCCCTCCGTCCGGTCACGATTCGGCTGCGTTTCTTCCTCTCTGAGGATGCCTGATCAATGCAGGGTTCAGGAGCGCTTTTGGCTTAGGGGGATTCCAGCTAATCTCCTTTTAGGATTCCCCCGGTTCCGACGGGACGGCGCGCCTCCCCCTCGCGGGAAAGACCCGAGGGGGGCATTTCCACGCGCGCAACCCCCGCGCAGCCGCCTCTCGCCTCGGCGCTCCACGGAGCCGGTCCTTCCCCGGTCCCAGAGAAGCGCGCCGGGAGGGGGGCGCGGCTGTGGGAGAGGGCGCTGGGTGGAGGATGCCCTGCTCCCCGTGCCCCAACCAGCCTCCTCCGGGGAATGGGGCAGGGCTTTCGCAGGTCGGGGTCCCCTTCCAGGAGGCATCGGGCAGGGCCAGGCAATGGCCAAGGTTGGCTCTCCCACCTGCTGCGTTTCCCTCCCTGGGTTTGGGATTTAGGCTTGACCTTGGTGCCCCTCGCCAGACCCAAAGACTTCTTCGCCCCCTTCCTGGGCTCCTTCCCCGGTTCAGTCTCTCCAGCTTTGGAAATTGGAGGTCTCTCCCTATCACATCAGAATACTATGGCCATTTCCACACTCGCCTGTTATAGCGCGATGATTCCACTTTCAACCTCCTCTGGAATCCTGGGGTTTGCAGTTTCGGGAGGGGCCGGCTGGCCCCTCCCGAAACTGCAAACCCCAGGATTCCAGAGGAGGTTCAAAGTGGAATCATCGCGCTATAACAGGCGAGTGTGGAAATGGCCTTCAGCTCCTATTTCTCCCTCCCTCCATCCTTCATTGCAAAGCACATTTGTAACTGCTCCCCTGTCCCGTCCCTGGGCTGGGCTCAGGCAACAGCAACTGAGGATCAGTTTGATTTACCTTGGCCGGATACAGAGGAAGTGCGTAAAAGGGGGTTGAGAGTAGGGAGTTTTAGCTCAACCTTAGAGGGACCACCGCCTCTTTTGGAAATGGGTGTTGCAGTGTCTGTGCATGGACTCTTGCAAGACAAAGAAGCGATTGATGCACAAATGCCTCTCTCTCTTTTCTCTCTCTCTCTCTCACACACAACTCATACACAGAGGGAGAGAGGTGTGCGGTGGTGATGAACTGCAGCAATGGGCAAACAAGGTACTTGAGGAGAACACAGCTCCTGTGAATGAAAGTCCACCTAGTAACATGAATAATCTTTTTCTTTGTGGCCCATATGATCCTCTCTTTCCCCTGAATCCAAAAAAGTATTAAAATCTGCCCGGGGTGGGTGTGTGGGAAGGAGGGGGAAGGCAGAGGGACCAATAGGAGAGTGGTGGAAAGAAATTCCCATTAATGCACAGCCAGTGAAGGATGCCTGCATGCATGTTGGAGGAGAAAAGGTTGGGGGATAAGGATGAGGAGTCAGCAGGCTTGACCACCTGAAGAACAGATGCAGGTCGGGGCCATGATCCAGCACGCTGTGAGTGGCACTTGGTTTCAGCTTAACACCCACCTCATTGTGTGGTGACTTTTATCACTTTGGCTTGTAATCATCTTTTCTTTTTTTAAGGGCCATCATTTGATATACCAGATTTTGGTTTTCAATGCTACAAGGATTATCTACTCTGAACCTTGGGGAATTGGGTGGGCTATAATACTAAACTCACCACTTAACAGGCAAAAGTGGCTGACAGTTCCTTTTGCCTACAACCCTTCCTCCAGAGTCCCTTTGTAATTCTACATCTGATGATATGTCCATGGAATCTTATGTCAAACACAACTAGTTAGTCTTCAAGGTGCCATTTTTTTTTCTGCAAAAGTTTTAACTCAGCTGTCCTCCCCCATAGAATCATAGAATCATAGAAATGTAGAGTTGGAAGAGACCATGGGGGCCGTCCAGTCCAACCCCCTCCCATGCAGGAACACCCTCAAAGTACTCCCGACAGATGGCCATCAAGCCTCTGCTTAAAAACCTCCAAGGAAGGAGACTCCATGACACTCCGAGGCAGCAGATTCGACTGCCGGACAGCCCTGACTGTCAGGAAGTTCTTCCTGAGGTTCAGGTGGAATCTCCTTTCCTGCAGCTTGAATCCATTGCTCCTTGTCCTAGTCTCTGGAGCAGCAGAAAACAAGCCCTCTCCCTCCTCTATGTGGCATCCCTTCAAATATTTAACTGTTCTTTATCTCTTCCCACTTCTAGGGTCCTTCCATATTACACAATTGTAGTTCTGTGATTCCACTTTAACCCATGTGGTTCCATCTTAGAGACTCCTGGGATATATACAGTTGAGAGAGGAGGGGCCTTTACAGTTCTCAGCCAGGGAGCTCCACTGGTGCTTCTGACCACAGGGTCCCATAGATAGCTGCCATGATGGTTATAGTGGAATCATTACTCTATAATTGTGTAGTATGAAAAGACCCCAGGTCAGTTATTCCTCTTCTACCAGCCAGGTAAGCAGATCTTAAGATTACCATCAGATGATCCCCTCAGTCTTCTAAAGTGCACTCCTAAGTTTCAGTGCTTCTTTCTTCAGCAGATCTACTGTTTTAGTTGTCTTTAGAGTGGAACGGCTGCACTTGGCCACACTTGAGTGGCCCGAGAGTGCACATGATGGTCTTGTGAATAAGACTTCTGCCATTCCTCTAGTCATGGATTGACACAATATTCTTTTCCCTGCAGTGCTAGCCATCTCCACACACTCACTGTGGGCTAGTGTGGCAGTCCCATATGGCCCTGGGCTTCCTTTGCAGCAATTTCATACTCCTCTTTCTTTATTGAGGTCAGAATGGAATTTTAGGTAGGCCATCAAAAATCTAGCTCACTGGTGGGGTGTTTGTTTCATTTTATGGGCTTCTCCTTGAGTCAGTGGTCACAAAGGTTATTGTGCAATGGTGTCAATGGAGAAAGAACATTTGGGGTGTGCTCTCTGTATCACTGAATCCTGCGCTTGGAAAAGTTCTTTTTTTGAACTATAATTCCCAGAATCCCCGAGGCACACTTGATTGTCTTGACTGTGGGGATTTTGGCAGCTGTATTCAATAAAATAATTTTTCCAAATGCTGATTGAATGTCACTTTCTGAGAGGTATTGTAACTTCTGTGTTACACATAGACCCACATGCAGATACATACACAAACACAAACACATACATGTGTTTCAGGAACATATTATTAAAAAGAATCATTAGAGGGAGCTTTCCTTTGTTCGGGCATTATCTGTGCTTTTAACTGCAGAATGAGAAATTGCCTCCCCTTGAGGTCTTTGATTCCTATTGTCCAGTTTCTATGAACCTGAATCTACCATAGTGTGGTGAGGGATTGTTTCTCATCCCAGGAATTAAAGAGAGAAACAGTATCTTGCAAAGTTCTCACTAGGATTGGATTTTTTTGTGGGGGAGGGTTTGACTTCTAGGGAGATGGAAAAGTATACACACACTTGTATCAACAAAGCAGATGGACTGGAAAAGAAATCTAGAAGCTGGAAGTTATTGAATCATTGCCTGTAGGTGGTTTACTCTGATCATATTGATTCCTCATTAATACTCCATGCTCACTTGTTCTTCTGGACTTTTTCCTTGTATCTACAGGTTGATGACCATGGTTGCCAGGACCTGCTCTCTACTAGCACTGCTGCTTTCTCACATATTGCTTGGTGGCTCGGCTAGCCTTATCCCAGAGGTGGGAGGCCGGCGAAGGTTCAGTGGTGACTTGAGTCAGGCTGCCTCCCTGCAGCTCTCGGAAGGGATCCTGCGTGAATTTGAGCTGCGTCTGCTCAATATGTTTGGGCTCCAGCGACGGCCGACCCCAAGTAAGAATGCCATTATTCCTCCATATATGTTGGAGCTCTACCACCTGCACACGAGTCAGAAGCCAGCCACCATGGACTATAACCTGGAGAGAGCTACCAGCAGAGCCAATACAGTTAGAAGCTTCCATCATGAAGGTGAGTTTCAGCCTCTGTCTTTCACCATAGTGCGCCCAAGTCAAACACAAGCCCAACCAAAGTGACTTGAATGTTGGCAACCTGAAATTTTGAATTCAAGGTATGCCAAGATGTTTAGCGAGTGGGTTAGTTCTAATCTTCCTATTCGCTCATTTGATATGCATTACTTCCTGCTTAAACAGGTGGGAATTCATTGTTACACAATTTTAAATGCCTCCTGATTGGTTGACAGATATAATGCATATGTTCTGCTGTGGTGAAGATGGCACCGGTTTTGAGAGCCAGCAGTCAGACACTTGAGGTTCAAATACACTGATCAGGTTTGATTGGTTAGCTTTAGAAAAAGTGCCATATAAATGCAAGATGTACCTTTCCACCATTTGTGCTAAGAAAGTGATTGCCTGAAGACAGAAATTAATATGATATGCTTGTATATGTGTATGTGTCTTCAAGTCACTTGTCTTCTTATTGCGACCCCATGAATTTCATCAGAGTTTTCTTAGCCTTCTCAATATATGTTAACTCAGAACCCCTTTCAACTTCTTGTAGATCAGTACAGACCTATCTAAATATTTTAAAACTGAACCAGTTCAAACATTCATACTCTCACCCACAATTAGTTGGATTAAATAGCCTAGACTTCTTTCCAGTGTGTAAGTTTTTAAATATGAAATAGTTGTGTTGGCGGAGGCATTTGTTTGAAGGGATAGAACTTCCCATAATAGGTATAATAAATAATAGTACTGATTTTAAACTAGGGAGATTCAAATTCTGATTCTCCTTCCCCAATATGAAGTTTAATTTGGAATAATATAGGTATGGATGAAGAGAGCTCCATCATGGCTATTTCCATGCAAATCCATTGGCCCTTGGATCCCAAAATCCAAAATAAAACTTGTTGCTGTAAAATTGCAAAATATGCTGGATTACAGTATGAGTCTCCCAATTGGAATTTTTTTTTTGCAAAACATAATATTTGAACAGTGGCATCCCATGTATCCTCTACCTTTCACTTTCATAATAATAAACAACATTGCAGCACATACCTCTGAATGTTGCAAAATTAAGAAACACAGTTTTAAAAGTCTGTCATTTTATAATGCCAGTGATGATAGGAGCTTCTGCCCCATGAAGTCTTTGTTGTTCTCATACATCTGCTTGTGTTGGGTTGTGGGTGGTCAGTTTGTCAAAAGCAGAGGTAAGATCAGAGAGGGTTTTTTTTCTGTGCAAGGGTGATGTGTGCACACATAGACGATATGAAACAGCCTGGAGCCAAAATGAGTACATGAAATGTCACATTTTTCATTGAGTAGTAGTGCTGGCAGCTGGTTTTTTATTTTGTCAAACACTTAGAGAGCAACAGGGTACATTTCTAATTCAGCCTTGTTCTATGCTTTGTGCCCATTCTTTTGTTCCGCTTTCTAAATGTCCTTCATTGCTTCTAATCAAGAGAAGATGGGTTTATTTTTATTCCAGTAACTATGGAATCTGTCCCAAAGTTGAATTTGCACCAATAACTTCAATTTCTGAAGGCTAAATAGCAAGGAACATCTGTCTAACATATAGTGAGCGAAAGGGTTATTTAAAAGGTATTTTAATCCTTTTCTAATCTCTATGAGAGATCAATGTTAACAATCAATTGTATTGTCTTTACCGTGACTTTGTCTTCTGTTTAAATCTAGGTAAGGTAAGGTATAGAGCTAAGGTAAGCTCTTCAGAAAGCAAGTATGTCTCCTGGATTCCATGGGCTACTTGGATTTTAGGTCACTCAGATAAAAAGACACTGGCAAATATGTACTTAACAGAGACAGAACAATTAGGAGTTAATGCAGTATACTGTTTGGATACGCTGTGTTTCCACATATCCTTGTCTTTTTTAGAACTCAGCCATTTTACTAAATTAAAGGGATCTTGCCTGAAATTGTATGCAAAGTGCTTATATCAAAGCTCTTTAAAACTTGAACAAACTTGCCCAGAGCAATACTTTGTAAAGCACTTGATCTTTACATTGCATTCACAAACAATTGTTTCATTTTTGCTGCCTGCCACTTTTCTATTTCACATACATCCCAAAGCTTCTCTATGTGATCCCAAGCAAAATATTCCTGATCAGTAAAGCTGAGTTGAAATAGCTTGGTTTTTCAACTAGCAGCTACAGAACCATAGTGTTCCACAGAAAGTTCAGCTACTTGTAACATAAAAGTTCCCTGTTTGGCATGTGTCCTGCTCACAGCTCCCTTAATACAGTACAGATACACATACATTTACTGTTCTATGCAAAAAGACTATGAACTCAGCTCTTCAATTTTTCATTTGTTGTGTGGATTGATTGGAAAGGTAGAAGAAAAAACAGACTGAACAGGTTATATAGTAGAAAGCTAACTTGGCAGGGAAAAGTACATAAATATGTATTTTAGCTTTAATTATATTTGTGTCCAAGAGGTGTGGCCTAAGGAGTGATTATGTTAACTAATAGCAAGTCTTACAGCAGTGAGAGATGCATGGTGTAATTTAATCTTGTACAGTGGGTTTGTGCTACTTTGTGTGTAAATTTAAAACTAATGAATGTGAGAACATAGTGTGCATAATAGATCTGCATCCATATGTGAGGAAGAGGGCTGAAACCAGTTTCACCTTGCAATTGTATTGATACTGCTTTGGGAGTAAGACTCACTGAGATGAGCAGGGCTTTCTTCTATAACATCATGTTCTCATTCTGCCTAAGTACTGCAACTTAAACAATCCTCATGGTTTATTCCATTTTATTTACTGTCTGTTCTGTTCTGGGTCACTTTGTTTCTCTTATAAACTTCTAACCATTGTGAGCATTAAACACTTGTGAAAGGCATGTGTCTCTGCACTTCACAAGGACCCTTGAGCTTTCTTGGGCTATGTATTTCCCACTTCCCCTTTCTTTTTACTTTGTCCATCTGAAGGCTGAAGAGAGAATAGCTCTCCAGTTGTGGTTGCAGTATAGCTCCCTGTTATACACCCCACTGACCATGCTGTCTGAGGCTGAGAAATATTGTGTACCACCAACATCTGGAGGGCCACAAATTGCGCAGCCCTGGGCTAGATACTCTTTCATATGCTGAGCCAGTCGTAAGCACTTACGCTGAAGCTGTGGAGCAAAAAGGTTCCAGCATGGGTGTTGACACATAGTTGCATCTAATACTTGTCTTATTGCATCAGTGCATTAATAACTAAACCAGGAGCTTAGAGGTGGTGTAAATGGCCAGGAGCTCAGGGGTGGTGTAAATTGCCAGGAGCATAGGGCTTTCCTATTTTAGCTTTGCTGCAGCCCAGTGAGAGAGGTGACTTTAGACTGAGAGGTAGTTGCTTTTCCTAGCTCTAGAGTGGGGACTACATAGCTCTTGGGTTGGTTTCTTTTGCCTTTTAGAGACCCTAAAACAATTGTGATCAGATTTTCTTAAAAAAATAAATAAAGCTAAACGAAAAAGAAATTTTCACTGAAAAATTACTCAGGAAGTATGATTTAGCTCATTGGTTTGTGTTGCCCCATCCCCACCCTGAAACAACACAAAAGCTCCTACAGAACTATCCAGAAGTAAGTCATGTATAATGTTACTTCTGGTTCTGAGAAAATGGCAACAGTTAGGGGAGCAAAAATGGCTGAGATTAAAAGGAACTTTTTTTTTTTTAGGGGAAAAAATGTAATACAATGAAATTAACTGTAGCCATTAGCTGAGAGTCTCCTATATGTAGAGCTCTAGAGTTCTTTTCTGGGTTACCACCCAATGGTAACCAGAGAAGGGAGTCTGTCCAAGATGTTGGTTTAAAGATAGGCACTTGTGAAGACAGGCAGTCCTGCATTTGTTACGGTGTGATAATGTTCATTTATGAATTCCAGATGTGAAGACAAGTGGAACATATAGTGCTACCTTTCCAACCTGATGTCCTCAGATGTTTTGAACTAAAACTGCCAGAATTGCTAACCATTGATCATGCTGAATAGGACTAAAGGGAGTCAAAGTCCAAAATATCTGGAGGATACTTAGTTGGGGAGCTGTAGTGTACAAGAGGAATTGGATTAATGCTAAATTGTTGGCCACAGAGGGCACTAATTACAATGGTTGTTGTAGTCCTTTGGTTTTTGACATTTAAATATTTATGCCTGACATCTCTGCAATGTTATACCGTTTAGCATTGCATAAGCTAACCCCTTCCCACGTAAGGCCTGTTTATCTGATATAAGACTATCAGCTGCTTTTGTTGCCTCCAGTAATATGTAGGGCATATGTACGAACATACATAGGAGGAGGGGTGACTGATGTGGTAGACTTATGAGAATCTTTGCAGTTCAGGCCTTATTCTGTACAAAATTTGCACATAGGTTTTTTCCTTTCTTTTTCTTGGCACAGGAAACATTGTGGATCTCTCAGAGCCACAGGGACCTGGAAATGTTATATTACCTGAAGTTCCCTTTCTGGGGTGGAATGGTGGCAGCCTCTTGCCGTCTTGATGCCTTGCATCAACATGGTTGTAGGGAGCATGAAGGGGAATTAACAAAACCAGTGGAATCCCATTGCTGTCTTACACATCTGTAAATTTCCCTACGGATGAGTTTGGACAATTTTGTCCAATATGCAGTTTTGGGTTCAGTTCAAGGTCACACAGGCAGGAAGGTGCATGGGGGCACCATTGCATGTGCAGCTATATATTTTGAGTTGATGCATATCTCTCTGCCTCTAGCTGAAATGTGTGACAGTTCTTGGTTGTACACTTGGCTCTCCACATTCGCTAGGGTTAGAGACACAGGACCCTTGCAAAAGTGAAAAATTCGCAAATAACAAAATTTGTGTGTCTGTGGGAAGGGGGCTAATACACGGGTTGGGAAAGTGGGCATCCAGGGTCTAAACCAGGTCAGGGAAAGGAGATGGTTGGCTTGATGATCCTGTAGTTCATTTCTCTTACCCATCTCCTTCCTTGGGTATACATGGGGCATGGGTACAGGATTTGTGGTGCTGAGAATTTGGGCAGAGAGCCATCCTTAGCTGGCAAGGCAGAGACTGTGTAGAGGAAG
Organism: Ctenosaura bakeri; assembly: GCA_948474755.1. Taxonomy (NCBI): domain Eukaryota; kingdom Metazoa; phylum Chordata; class Lepidosauria; order Squamata; family Iguanidae; genus Ctenosaura; species Ctenosaura bakeri. The sequence goes on along the minus strand of CAOLHI010001386.1, from coordinate 245,246 downwards.
AGGAGGGCCAGAGGTGGGTTTTTAAAGGGCTGTGCAGCCTGATTGGAGCCACCAAGAGGGAAAGTCCCCCCCCAAAAAAAAGAAGCACCTGAGGTGGGAAGGAAGGGGTTGGAGAAACTTGCAAATAATCAAATCTGTGAATGTCAAACACGCAAATGTGAAGGACTGACTGTACATTCATTTGAATGGACAAAGACTGTGCAACCTCAATGTAGGACCTTGGCCAATGAACCTAGACTAGGATAGTCTCATTTTTATCCCTGTGAAATGTGATTATAGTACAGTTCTAAAAATGTCTGTTCCAAGGTAGTCACCACTAAGTTTTGTGGGATTTTTGCCTAGAGAACTGAATATATTTAAGATCATAGCTTGGAGATAGAAAGAATATTTGAAAATACTCAAAACAAATGGCAAAAAATGTATTTCTTGAGTTTCAGGAAACTCTGACAAGAAGAATCCTGAACTGATGAGAATCTTTACAGGTCAGGACTTATTCTATGCAAGATTTGCACATAAATTTTTCTTCCCATAGAAATCAACATTTTCTGTGCAGAAGTATTGTTTATGTGCAGAAAAGTCTGTTTTGTTTGTTAACAGAAAATGTTGTTTTCGTTGCAGAATTCCCCCATGTGTGAATTTTGCACACAGTAGGATGCCAAAGTACAGTATTTTCTATATAGAAAAATAATATTTATGTGCAGAAATGCTGTGCAGAAATCCCATTTTCTGCATAGAAAAAGTGTTTTATGTGAAAAAAAACACCCTACATGAGAATTTTTCATAGAACAAGTCTGGAACTGTCAATAGTATTTTGAAACGGCACCGTTTTCAACAATTATCTCACAGCAAGAATAAAATTGTAAAATTAGTTGTTACTTCCGTGAGAATGAAATGAGGAAAGCTTTACATCCTTAGTCAGGACTAACATTTCCCACTGATTTCATTGTATGACTGAACCGCATAATCCTGTGCCTATCTGCTCAAAAGGAAGTCCCCCAGGTATTCAGTGAGGCTTGGTCCTGGATGAGAACATTTAGGATTATAGCCTCAATCTAGGATCAAACAGGAATGTTGATGTGACATGAGGGGGCACAGGTGTCTTGTTGACAATGCAGAGGGGTGCCTACCTCCAGATTTCATTGGGGTGCCCTTTTCACTGGTCATAATTTGGCTAGGTGAGAAGCTCAAAGAAATCACACACACAAATGCACGTGTGTTTTCTTCTCTCTTTTGTCACCATATGATAAGGAAAAGTTGCTTAACCTTTTTTAGCCCTTGAAAGCTTTAAAAATCTGATAAAATACTTTTTCTTACCAGCAAGAAGGGAAAAAAAAAAAAGAACAACCTAATGCCATGAGTAATTTCAGTAAAGACTTAACTTACTCGTGCTGCTTTGCCATCTATATCGTAATACAAAATGTAGGGTGGGGTTTGGGGGAATGTTTATGTTATGCATTCTCAACCTAACGACACATGGAGAACTGTCAGATTAAAAGAGAGAGACTGTAGATAGGGCAGAAATTTAAAACAAAAAACAAAACACCCAAATCGAGTGTGAGGTAAACACCACCTGGCTGTGGCTTGTTGTTCTGGTGAATCCTCCCTAGCCATTGGGAGAGACACTCTGGTGTCTCTCACAACCTGGCAGGGGCAGGGCGGGAATGGGAAAGTGGAGCATACAGGGAAGTGGAGCACGGAAAGGAAGAGACCAAAGGAAAACAAGGGCCGTGATGGGAAGGAACAGGCCTGAATCTCATGATTGTGAGGATCAAACTGTAGGAAATCTAGTTGTCCAGGCTACAACTCCCAGAATCTTTAAACCAACATGGCTGGTGGCTAGCTGTGAGAATCCAGAAACTGTAGTCATTTCCAAGTCCTGCTGAAGTGCCTGCCAGACTGAAAAGGAAAAGAAAGGTGGCATACCAGGCGGATGGAAACAGGGAGCTTGGGGAAGTGAGGCTGAGAAGAAAAACACAGAAGTTAACGCTGGTGTAGAAATTGTGGCAAGGACGATGAACAGGAAGGGTTGAGGAAACTTTGCAGTGTCTTCTGCTTTCTCAGAAATGATTCTGATAGGGCCTTTAAAGATAATTACGGAGATCCTTTCAGGCGAATAGCTGCAGCCCAAAACATTTTGCTGCCCGAGGCAGAACCCCCAATCCCACACTCTATGTCCAGCACTTTAAAAAACCCACTTTTGCTATACCTTCCAGGTACCTACCAATTCCTGCCATTATCTGTTTCCAAGGTAGAGGTTGTGTGGCCCACGAGATGCTGTTGGATTGCAACTCGCATTAGTCTTAGGCAGCATAGCCAGTAGAGAGGGATCAAAGGAGTTACAGCTGAACATCATCTGTAAGGCCTCAAGTTGCCCACTTCTGAAGTGTTGCTTCTACCTGTTTTGAGGGTAATACCTGCCTGAGAGCACCACCAGTTACTTCCTCCTGTAGCAAGATGGGGCCAGCTTTGCAAGAGACTAACTTAACGTGAGCCGGCACACGTGTGGTGTTGGTGCAAAGGGGTGTAGAGAAGAGAGGCAAGCCCAAATTAAAATAAAACAATTACAGCAAGCTTGCAAATGTTTTGCATTTCATAATGCTGCTTAACTATTATGTACTTTAAATGCAAGTGCCTATTTAAAATTGACCTTAGGTGACTATAAGCAGGTGGTGGAGGAGGAGGGGGATGGATTCTTCAGACATGAGAAAATAACAAGGAACAGTCTTTGGAATATGATTGTAATTTCTAAAGCTGTAGTAGAAACTGTTTGGCTGCAGTCCTTAGCTTGTTCACTTGGAAGCCAGTTTGATTAAAATGAATGAGACAGCCAAGCAAATGCGTTAATGGAGCAACATGGTTATTAAAATAATGGACGGTACTCTGGACTTGGTGCCTTCACTGTTAGAAATAATGGCCTAAACACAATTGCTAGTAAACTAGACCAGATCTAATGAATCCATGAAAACTTGGTAAGTCAACATTTATATTACTTTCATTGATTTGATGGATCTGCTACAATTGGAATGAGCAATTCCATTTAGGCCACTGGATTTTTAGATCATAATGTTTGGCGGGGGGGCTGAAATCAGTAGAACTTGAATTAAGCATGACTGACTTTAGGGTCTAGAGGTTTGATATAAGAACAATGGAGCATGGATCTAGTCCATTATGTGGTGTGACAGGATGAATCTACGATGCACAGTTATAGTAGTTTGATATCACTTTAGCTGCCATGGCTCTAGCCTATGGAATACTGGGATTTGTAGTTTGGGAAGGAGAACTTAGAATTCTAGTATACAAACCTATAATGAACAATTAGGACCAAGATCGGAAAAGAGGCAAGTGAAATGTAGCCGCCTTTAGCCACCACAGCACACATTATACTGACTTATGTCAATGTTAAGTGAAATCACAGTAGTAATTACTTTCCCCAAAACGTCATTAGAAGTAATGGTTGCAATCCTGCATGGGACACATAGCTATGATGTTGTAGCTATGGTCTATCTCCAGAGATGACCACCCTGAAATCCACCTGAACGGCCAGGCACCTATACCTAGCAAAGGAGTATTGTGGCACTGGTGAGTGAGGTGCTGAAGGATGACATATCCACTCCTTTCCCACCAGTGAGCTGCAGTTCAGCAAGCAGATGTGGGGACTCCTGTGTGCTCCTGTTGCAACTCATCATTGCATCACGGCTCACCAGTGCTACAAACTTCCTTCACTTGGAATGGCTGCGTGGCTTTCGGGGTGGGTTTTAGGGACATTTGCAGTTGTGGTAATGGTGCCATGATTGTAAATGAGGAGATGAAACAATTATGAGGTTGTAAATACCTTGTAACTTCTTAACAGGATGCTGGCCAAAATTTGGACCTCCCAAGCACATTGGGCCCACTTAACGTTTTAAATATATATGCCTATCTTCTTGCTTCTTTCCTTGACTATAGCTTCTTCTCTTATTTCTACTCACTCCTCCAAATTTCTGTTTTACTCCCTTCCCATTATTGTTGAGCCATAAGAACCGAAAGAAAATGGAATTTGTGCCCCTGGCCACCTTAGTTTTGCTGGTAACCCTGTTTTGAATCTTGTTGCATGAGCTGAAGGCCAGTAAGCTAGGTGACACATGTTCAAAATGGTGTTCAATCATGTATTTATGAGGCATCTTTAGGCAAGCCACTATTTATCTCTACGTGTACAATGCAGTACAAAAACATGGATTATTAAGTTAATGCTGGTGATATGTATGGAACATTCAAACAGGATATATAAATGGGTAGCAGAAAAGTTTCAACACAAGAGCAAGACAAGGCACAACCTGCAAATCATTTCACAGGCTCTCTGGCCATCACAGCCTGTCTGTACACTTATCTGGGGTACATAATATGAGTGGAAGGGAAAGGATGAAGTTGGGGTGATGCGCTTGCCTCACTTGCCAAATGGAGGATGAAACAGCTGTAGAGACAAATGCTAAAAACAGAGAGAGAGAGGGAGAGAGAGAGATTGAAGGCTGTTGCAACAGTTCAATATACTTGCAGACTGTGGTGTAAGTCACTAGGTTCCTTCTGAAGGAACAACTAGACCCATGTAAATACATTTCATTTAAGGCCCTTCTGAGTAAAATGACTGGGTGTGCATTGCTCTGTGGTCTATAATTAAGATACAAGCTTTTAGATAGTAAGGTTTGCAAATCATGAAACTTGCAGCATAATGCTTTTAGAACAGAATGTGAGAGACTGCAGTGGAGAGGGATGTGTGTGTGTTTTCAAGAAATCTAAGAAATGCAGTCCCCGTTCCTTGATCCTTAGTCACTTTTTAATTACTCTCCCTAGGCCCCGGCTAACCACAGTGTTAAAAATTTTTCTTTAATGCCCTTGAATTCCAAAGCAATGCCTCACATTTCTTCCCCGTTATTACGACCACCTGGAATTCTCAGCGTACTTCAATTAGGTCCAAGTGCAGAACAGTGAACAGCACATAATAACATCATGTTTCATGTGCTTACTTAAATAAATAGAAGGGGAAAAAAGGCAACATTTGGTTCTAATGTCAATGTATGTTGACTTATGCTCATGTTATTTGAAAGTTTTCAGTAGTAAGTTGGTTTCGTTGGAGTGTCCCCATTACTGATTGTGCTTTTTCCTCCCACTTCCTTAATCAGAATCACTGGAAGAGCTTCCTGAAAGAAGTGGGAAAACCTCACGGCGTTTCTTCTTTGACTTAACATCCATTCCTAGTGGGGAGTTTATCACTTCAGCTGAACTTCAGGTTTTTCGGGAACAGGTCCAAGATGTCTTTGCAAGCAACAGCAGCTCTCACCATCGTATTAATATTTATGAAATTATAAAGCCAGAGGGAGAGGCTTTTAAGGACCCTGTCACCAGACTTCTGGACACCCGCTTAGTACATCACAATACCAGCAAATGGGAAACTTTTGATGTAACACCAGCGATAAGGAGGTGGGTTGCACATGGACAACCCAACCACGGTTTTGTGGTGGAGGTGGTGCACTTGGACAAAAAGAGCAGTGTCTCCAAGAGACATGTCAGGATTAGCAGGTCATTGCATCAGGACAATGGGAGCTGGTCTCAGATCAGGCCGCTGCTAGTAACTTTTGGACATGATGGGAAGGGACACCCTCTCCATAGGCGAGAAAAGCGTCAGGCAAAATATAAAGAACGCAAACGCCATAAATCCCATTGCAAAAGGCATCCTTTGTATGTGGACTTCAACGATGTAGGGTGGAATGACTGGATTGTGGCCCCGCCAGGTTATAGTGCCTTCCACTGCCGTGGAGATTGCCCCTTTCCATTGGCAGATCACCTCAACTCCACAAACCACGCCATTGTTCAGACTCTGGTTAATTCAGTGAATTCCAAAATCCCCAAAGCTTGCTGCGTGCCGACGGAACTGAGTCCAATCTCCATGCTCTACCTTGATGAGAATGAAAAAGTTGTACTCAAGAACTATCAAGACATGGTTGTGGAGGGCTGTGGTTGTCGCTGACAAGGCAACAAAACAAAATGGACATTTACAAAATAAAAAACAAAATAAAAAAACAAAACTTGACACTTTAATATTTCTCAATGAAGACCTTATTTATGTTATGAAATGGAGAATTAAACGCATCTATTTTGAAAAAAAATCTATTTATGTCTACAGAAAAAAGTGAGGAAAAATATTTTAATCAGAGAATTATTCCTTTTAAAGATTTTAAAGCATATTTTAGTTGTACATTTTATATGGGTTTAACCCCTTTCCCCTCAGCACATGAAGTATAAAGGTCAGATTCTTATTTTGTATTTATTTACTATTATAACCACTTTTTAGAAGAATAGCTAATTTGTATTTATATGTATAATCAAAAAAAAAGCAAAAGAAAAAATAGAGGGTTTGTACATAATTTAAAACAAATGGTAGCTGTTTTCAGTTGTGTGTATTTAAGTAAGTTGAAATGTGTACATGAAAGGGTTACTATGGCAAAGGTGCATAATGCATTTTGCTTTCTGCAGTTCTACTGTTAAGGTCACAAGTGCAAGCCCAATGAAAAGTGGCTAATCCACCCTGCTGACTCAAGATTATATTGTACAATTCTCAGGAATGCTGCAGGGTGGGCTGCCCAGTCCATGAGAAACTGGCACCCTTTCGATGTGGAGCATTTGGATAAGAACCAGACGCTGCCGAGCAAATAGAAACAGAACTGCTGTTCCTCATGGAGGTGTGATGTGACCACCAACTGGGCTGATAGAAAACTTCTTCTTCCCTCCTTCCCTCCCCTTCTTTTTTTACACCTACAGAAAAGCAAAATGTTTATGCTGTTCCTCCATTTTTAAGAAGTTCATCCATTGGAATCCATTGTCCTGGCCAAATATTAAATAAAAGACCAGATTTCTTCAGTTTTTTAAAAGCTTATTTCTGTTCACCTTTCCTATCAGTTTGGAAGAAAGGTTTTTTCCTGCTACTGAGTAATATTGGTTTTATGCCTTGCTATACAGAAAAGCCTGTCTGTACTATACAGATGATATGCTGGTTATACACAATTCTTGCCCAGACCTCTTGCAAACTGTGTCATAGTTTGGAAACAATAAGTTTGTTGCATTCTAATTTACCCCACCCCCATCTAATCATGTTACTTGCAGCTAACAATTAATATGGTTAGTTGGTGGGTTATTAGGCTGCAGCAAAGTTACTTTTCAAAAGTAGCACAATCGCTGGGATGATGCTAACTTGTTCTCTTAAGAAAGAATGTTTTCTCGTTAATTTTGCAGTTTTTATTGGCATCTATTAACTGTATTTTGAGCAGAGTATGTCAAGTTTTTCTCTCAAAAGTAATGAAAAAATGATCATAAGTAATGTACCAAATTATTAAACCTTTTTTTAAAAAAACAAAAATTAAAACTGAGATAACCAACAGGGAATGAGGTGTTATAACCTGTTACACAGTGAATTGCTTCCAACAACTATTTTACAAGCACTGATTTAACAGAGTTTAGAACTTGTTAAAGCAGTGCAGGACACAAAATTGATTTCTCTTCCTTTTAAGTTTAAATAAATAAATAAAGAATTTACTCCAAATTTTACTTCCTTATGATCTTCAAACATGTGCAAAGGAGGCAGAGGAACTGCCACAATACTGTCTCTAAATAACTCCTCCACATATGTGAAGCCTCTAGAGAGGTAAAAGTTCACATGGAGTGATATGAAAACAATAAAGCTGGGTCAGCAGATTTCAATTGGCCATTAGCCCTGTAAGAAGAGTTCATGTGGTGTAAGTTATAACAATTTTAAAAAAGTGGATGTAGCAGGGGTCACCTGGTAGTTCCTATAAGCAATGACAATTAGTGCATGCGCTGGCACAAGATCATGATATACACAAACTGTTGCCTTTGAATAAGTTTAATCAGACCCTGCTACTTCAGACCCCACCATTACTACCACCAAAAACTGCACTACATCTCAACAATATTATGCCACAAACCCACTGATCTCTATTGGTTTGGAGTCTCCTAGGAGTGAGGATAAGAATAGCAATATTAAGGCATTATTCACAGCACTTTCTTGAATGGGTGCATAGGCTTGTCCCCCTTTGTTGTTGCTTTCCTCATATGGAAAAAGACATCTGAGGAGGAGATCTTCCTATTCATATGGTTTTCCAGGGTTCTTGTTTGGGTGAAATGAACAGTATGAACAAAAGAACAGGAAACCTTTCTTCTTCAGAAGTGTCCTTTTTGATATGAATAAAGTGACAAGAGAGGGTAGGTGGAGTTAGGCTAATGAAAGTGTGGTAAGATCTGAAATGGGTACAGCTAATGTTATTGTTATATATCTACTCAACTGTTTTGTTTCATTTTGGCTTGCTGAAACTGATCTGGCCCAAATGGCTATAAAGGTGGTGAATATAAGAATGGTGGCATGGAACTTTCTGGCTGAAATTTTTTCAAAATCACACTAACAGGTAATGTTTAGAGCAGGAAGAGAAATGTGTGACAGTACAATAGGGCGTGTATGTACAATTCTACCACTATCCCTCGCTGTTTGCTAGGTAGCCAAGGACTATTGAGATTTGCAGCCTAATGCCATCTGGAGACCCACAGGTTGCCTACTCTGACTTGGCAGCAAATATTAAAATAGGAAAGCATCTGAAAAGATCTGCTTATAGCACCCATGAAGTCAAAGGATGTAAAGCTGTAGCACAATCCTAAGAATATTTACTCTGGATTAAAAACACATTGAGTTCAGTGGAATTTACCTCCAGATATGTGTGCAAAGGTTGTCCACTTACTTGGGAGTAAGCTCTGTTTAATTAACTTTTCCTTACTTCCCTGGTAGATTGCTCTGTTAGTCCCCTTGTGATCATATCACCTGCAAACATTCCTGAAAATGGACACTATGAATAATGTCACCTGAGCATCTTGAGAACTGATCAGTAGGTATCCATTGGACCAGTGGTCCTCAGTCTTTGTCACTTCAGGGCTGGAATGCTGTTGGTTAGTCTCAGCTAGAATAGACCCATTCAATCAACTGTTGAATGGTGAGACAGTGCATGGATAAATTGAATTGATTCAATGAGTCTATTCTAGCAGGAGCAACAATAGGTTTTAGGCTGAGATATTTTGGACTTCCATTCTGAGAAACCCAAGTCAGCATAGCAAATCGTCAAGGATTGTGACAGCTGAAATCAGAAATGTTTGGAGAGTCAAAACTTTAGAACCACTGTGTTAGACCATGTATTTATTTCAAAGTACAGCAGGATCCCTGGAGATATTTAAGTATGACCTGCTCTAGAACAGGCTGGTTGAATGGCATTGTTTTCCCTTACTTATATATTTGCTATATTTGTTTTCATCTTTCCTCCAAAGAGCTAAAGTACATGCTTCCTTTCCCTTCTGTTTTATCCTCACAACCACCTATGAAGTAGATTAAGTTCAGAAATTGACTACCTGATGGCCATGCATGCCTGTGTAGAGATCTGAAATTGGATTTTCCCAGGGCCCTTGCACACTGTATAGAACTATACTTGGCACTATGATTCATCTTTATTTGCCATGGCAATACCCTATATAATCCTGGGGGTTGTTGTTTGATGAGGCACTAGAGCTGTCTGGCTGAGAATTCTAAAGGCCCTTCCCTAAACTACAAATCCAGGATTCCATAGGATGGAACCATGACAGCTATAGTGGAATCAATGTAAGTGTGTAGTGTGATGGGCCAACAGCCTTATTCTGATGCTATAATCACTATGCATGTTAGCTCTTCCATCACAATGCCGAAATAATGTCAGTAGCACTGAGGTGAGCAAAATAAAATAGAATCTGATTTAAAATGTTTCTAAAATATTCTGACAACTTGTGAATACCTAGCTAAAGGATGAGATGAAGTTGAGCTGTATTCCTTCTGCCTTTGTGCTACTTAACACAGGCCATTTCCACACTATGCTGTTATAGTGCTATTATTCCACTTTCAACATCCCGTGGGATCCTGGGGTTTGCAGTTTAGGGAGGGGCATTTAGAATTCTCAGCCAGAGAGCTCTTTGGCCTCAGTAAACGACAAACCCCAGAATTCCACAGGATGCTGAAAGTGGAATAGAAGCACTATAACAGTATAGTGCAGAAATGGCCATAGTTTCAATTAATAAAGCTTTCTTCCTGCTCTTGTGTGTACATGAGACTGGAACTCAAATTATCATTACTATAACATTAGCAACTGAAGTTTTAAGTTAAAATAAAGCCAGAAATTTGGAGACAGAAGGGAAATTTTAGGAGAGGGAAGAATTCGTATTGGGCAGCAATGCCCACATTCCCCTCCATGGCTACACCCATGAAGTAGTATTTTATTAAGCTCTGATAAGTCTGCTGATATTTGAAGCTCATTTCCTACTCCTCAGCTGGCATTCAGTTAGGGACATACACATCCATACATTTTCCTTATGCCTATGTCCTTTTTTTTGGGTGTTGAAGAGGTGGTGGCAGTTAAAACAAACATCGTTAAAAAATTCTCTTCTTCCCTCAACAGTACTCAAAGCCCCCTCCCTAGACTTACCCTACAGCCTCAGAAGATCCCCCTTACCAAGCATGGCCATTCTCCACCTTTGTCTCTATGGAGACAAAGCATCTGGCTTTGTCTCCATAGCTAGATGTATAATGTTTATACAAGTGCAGAGACCCCTGGAGAACCCCAGCAGAGCTCAGCACTTCTTATTTTGCATCTGGCTGCAGAGAGATAGAGCCTTTCCACACTACTCTGTTATAGTGCTATTATTCCACTTTCAACAGCCTAAGGAATCCTGGAGTTTGTAGTTTAGGGAGCGGCATTTAGAATTCCCAGCCAGAGAGCTCTGTGACCTCCATAAAATACAAATCCTAGAATTCCACAGAATGTTGAAAATGAAATAATAGCACTATAACAGTGTAGTGCAGAAATGGCCATAGCCAGATGCTTCTCTGATCCTGCCTACTCCCCCCGAGACACGGAATAGTCAGCCAGGAGGACTTCAGGGGCTGTACAGTAACTCCAGGTGAATGGTATATGGGTCAGCCTAGTATAGGTCTGTGTGCAGAACTACTACACTACACTAAACCATATAGGACTGTAGCCTTTTACTGTCCGGTTCAGTTGTGGATGGTTTGTCTAATTGCCCCACTTATGATTCCTAAGCCAAACTACAAATTGTCTTGTTAGAAATGTATCTGACCGGACCTAAATATCAGGGCCTCAGTTATAGTGTGAGTTCTCAGCTAGCCACCCACTACCTCAGTATTTAGTTTACTGACCCATGTGTTGCAGCTAATAGAAAAGAAGGCAATACAGTGACTCACTGTACTGGCCCATGCTGCTGCCCACATTTTGATACAGGAGAAAATGGGTGAGCAAGGTCAGAGTTTTTGCAAGGAAACCTCTCCCAACACCTCTCAGCTCCAAAAACCTATCTTAAAATGGATGATCGGTACAGTCAGCCCTTCCATATCCATGGAAATAAACAAACAAACCACAAAGCAAACAAGCCCTCTCAAAAATAGAAAGAAAAGCTTCCACACAAACCTTTTGAGTTTTTCACCATTTTATACAAGGGACACCAGTTTACTATGCCATTGTATATAATGGGACTTGAGCATCCATGGATTTTGGTATGCACAGGAGAACCTAAAACCAAACCCTAGCAGATACCAAGGGCCCACTGTAGTATAAGGGGAGAAGACATAAAAAAATTAAGTCCAATTGACTTCAGGGTACTTTTGAAATATAGTCAGCTCTCCACATTTGGGTGTTTCATTTTTGCAGATATGGTTATTCACGGATTATTTGCTATTATCTGCTGCCTCCCTCTGCCATTTTTAGTAGGGACTGCAAGCCTTGTGAGACTGAGAAACTGCGAACGAGGCTTGTAAGTCCCTATTAAAAATGGTGTGGGGCAGCAGAGAATGTGGCAGTCAGCCCCACCAGCCACCCATTTCTGCCTTGTAAAGAAATCCTGATGCCTCAAAGGAATCCATGGCAGGTTGAATATGGTGATCATACTTTCGTGTGTGTGTGTGTGTGTGTGTGTTAAATATGGTTTGGGAGGGCCTAGAGTTATTCACGGTTTTTCTACTTTCATGGTGGCCCTGTGCCCCTAACCCTAGTGAATGTGGAGGGATGACTGTAGTTACAGTTTTTCATGCTATTTGGCAGAATCTCACTGCCTGAGGCTGCCCCACAAACAGTGACACAATGAAGTGACATGAGGCTTGCTTATTCCAGTGTAACTGGGTAAACTATCCAGTGGAGGTAGATGGTTGGGATGTTCATAGTTTTAAAAAAAGTAAAAGTGCAAGAATGCCTATGGTAGGAATGGTAGGGTTTTCAGGAAAGTCTGTTAAAACAAGGATGGGGATGTCGGTAAATTACTACTCTCATCACACTTCACCATTGCCCATGCTGGCTGAGACTGGTGGGAACTGGAGTCCAAAATTTGGTGGGTTATATGTTCCTAAGGCCTGTATTCCAGACAATGAGTACCACAACTGAAACAAAGTTGGTTAAATGGCTGTTGTTGTTATTGTTATTATTATTCCTCCTGCACACACATACACTCATCTGTTTTTAATTGTAACCACCAGAGGTGAAGCCAGTCTGTGACATGTCATAAAGCTGTACTGATTCCATGACACCTCTGTGCAAGGAAGCAAATAAAATAATTTTATTTCCATTTTTTCTTTTTTAAAAAAACTACTATCTTGGCTAACTTCCTTGTCCGATTATTATATGAACCATACCACTCTGCCAATGCAAAGCACTAGCTTTTCAAACATACTGGAATGCACTATTATGTTTGCTCATAAATCCTTTTGTATTTATAATAAAATTATGTAACAGACTGGGGGAAAAGGAAGACACCCACAGAGCCCAATCCATTTATTAACAGCCAGGCTGATGTTGCGTGAATCAGAATCAATTAAAATATGGAGCATAGAACAGACAGAACCAGTAAGAATGCCAACTAGCAATTGCCTCAGTTGATCATCACGCCTACCTCTCATTTCCTCACAGTTCAGTTTAATGATAAGACCACCATCTGGGTCACCTTTTGCCTTAGCTTCCCAGGCAAGATGGTGGCAGAGTCTAACAAGACCCCGTAAAATCTACTACTTGCTATATCATAGAGTTATTTTTGAATGACAAGCATCCTGTTTCCCAAACCAGGCATACATTCTGAGAATCAGGTAACATAAAGATTATGGTGCTTCAGATTTCTAGTTTTCCATCTTCATCCCCTTTTCCTTTTGTGTCATGTCTTTTTAAATATCAGGGCAAGGTCTGTTGTTCCTTTTTTACCCTACCTGTAAGCCACTCTGAGAGCCACTTCTACTCAAAAGCAGAGCATAAATCCTTTAAATATGTAATAAATGTATGACTAGTTTTTCAAACCACATTTGAAATAGAAATCCACAACTCAGTTGGCTTGCTGTTGTAGGGGATGGAGGTAGGGAAGGAGAGGAGCACTGAGTTTATCCAACTGTTTACTTCACTGAATCTGTCCTATTTAGTGTGCACAACGTAACATAAAATTCAATGCAGTAGAATATTATGTACCTCCTTTCCTGATCCCATAAGCATTATCAAAGATCTTGTCCTTGGAACCTCTCAGCACAGGACAGAGGTTTTTTTTAAATCAATCCGGGCTGAGTTCTTCTCATGCACTGAGGATGCATATGCTGATAAATGAGTAGTGGAGTGAATGAGGTGTTGGGACTGGCAAGAGCCAAGTTGTAGTCCTACTGAACCATAAAACTTACTGAGTAACCTTGGGCCAGATACTCTCTCTCTTTTCCTCCACCAGGGTTGTTGTGATGCTAACAAGGGGAGAGGAGGAAAGTCATTATACCACCTTTAGCTCATTTGAAGGAAGGTGCAATACAAATTTAATATATCAATAAGATATCCAGAACTCAGCCAGTTACTGGAGTACTTGGTGACTTTTGGGGGGGTCAGTGGAGATAGAACTGAAAATGTAGCTGACACTTTGGCCATTTCCACACTATACTGTTACAGTGCTATTATTTCACATTCAGCATTCTGTGGAATTCTGGGGTTTGTAGTTTACTGCAGCCAAAGAGCTCTCTGGTTGAGAATTCTAAAGGCCCCTCCCTCAGTTGCAAACCCCAGGATTCATAGGATGTTGAAAGTGGAATAATAGCACTATAACAATGTAGCTTTTGTTGAGGGATAAGCAGAACAAGTTCTGTGCATACTCCAGACTGCCTCTTCTGTAGGGATGGAAAGAATATTCAAAAATATTTGAGAAGTGATTGCAAAACATGTTTTTTGGATGTTAAGAAACTCCTCATGAGAAGAATCTTGGACTATTGAAAATCTTCAAAATTTGGGATGTATTCTCTGTGAAATTTGCATATGCTTGTTTTGCTCAGAAAACAGAATTTCCTGCAGGAAAAAAAAACTGTTTCTACACAGAAAATGCTGTAAATGGGGACAAATTTTGTGCAAAATGTGCACACAGTCGAGTTGTACAGAAAACAGCATTTGCACCGGAACCCAATTTTCTGTGGAGAAAATGCAGTGTCCTGAATTTTGCAGAATACGTCTCAAATTGCAAATAGGCTTCAAAAACTATGCGGCTTTTGAAAACTTTCTCACAGAAGGAAGAACATTTCTAAAATTACTCATTGTTTCCTTCAGGAAGAAAATTAGTGAAGCATTACACCCCTACTCTGATGACCAGTGATATTCCAACTGTATGGCGACATATCTTACTCATAAGCAGTGGCCTTTCTGATTGGCGTTTGTGAGCTGGTTGTATGTATATACCAATCAGCACTGATTATGTTATCCAGTTCTGCCTCCCTAACTTTGCTGCATGTCTTTGCATTACAAAGTCATGACTGCTGGGGTCCTGAATCTGCTCGCTAATAGCCCTTTATTGAAAAGGAAGCCGATGTGGGTTAATTATTCTAAAAATGCACCAGCAAAGCACTGGTCTGTCATTTGTTTTCAATTCTAAATTTTTAAGAGGTTTCTAATTGTTATTTGCAGCAATTGACATTTATGTTTTAGTTAGTTTTCTTTATGAGGATGCTAAACTTTGTTCTCTGATTTCCATCATGAAAAAAAAAAGTTTCTGTGCAGTTGCTGTAGAGTTTCAAGAACTGTTTTATACTTCCTGACAGTGTAGGTCTGGCTTAATGGTTTGTTTTTATTGCTTAAGAGTGTAAACCTTTCTTCAGCCAATGTGTGGAAAGTCTACTCTCATCCTGCATTACACATGTTTCATTAGTCATTCACTGCTTTTCCTTTCCTGCCAAAGAAGCACCTTTACTTCAGCTGTGTGCAAACACTCCTGTGATTTACAAGATAAGATGCTTTTCAACTCATCTCTCTCTCTCTCTCTCTCTCTTCCCCTCCCTTCCCGACGTCTGTTTTCTACCATTTCCCTGTTTTTGGAGCTGTCCCATGGCTGCTGATGACATCATCCAGAAATTAAGTGCAGAGAGGGAGGGAAGCCAACAAAATTCAAAGATGCCACTTGCACATCTGAACTATTAGGTAATGAATGGAGAATGCTGTTTTTCTTTCTATGGTTGGGTTTTTTCCTCCTGTTTCAGTAGCTATTTCTTCCAATATTATTGCAATGAAAATACTTGAGGCTTTGATTTCTTTAAATAGTACAGAATGCACAATAGCATTGGCATATTTTTCTGGAGTGAACACGCAGCAGTGTCCGTACCACTACTACTGCTACTGTTATAGCCTCTATTGCTAGTGGTGCTGGTATTAGTAATCACAACAAGAAAAGTAGTAAGAGAATTCTTTGCTTTCTTGGTGGCAGGCATCCTGTTCAGTAATTATGAGATCCTAAGCCAGTCTTAAGATATTGCAATTTTTGGGATTCACATTTGCAGTCATTAATGACTGAACATGATTCCCAAAGTCTACCTTTTCAGCCAGGCAGTTCTCCAATCAAAGGGTTTCTGAGGTGCTGAAATTAGGGCACTGGGAAATGACATCTGCAGCACTTTCCGGGCCATGGGACATGTTGAAAGAAGCAGCTGAAGCAGGACCCCATGGGGTTTCTCCAGGTGCCTGATTTTAGTGCAGGATGTTCCTGGTGTAGGAACTCAGCCATAGTGTTTTGCAGAGCAACCTTGCAGTGCAGTCTATTCTGAATTAAGGTTTGTTGAGTTCAATGGACTTACTTGCAGGTATGTGTATATACGATTGCAGCCTTAATGCAGTAGTGGAACCAAGGCTTGAAGGCTTAAAGTCCTGGGACTTGTGGAGTGGCAAGGACAACATCACCAGCTGCCTCCTCCCTTGGGCTTCTCTGTTTCCTCTGACTTCAGCTGAAGTCCTTGCAGTAACTGGGGAGGGGGGGCAGAGAACTTTCCCAGAAACAATTTGATTTTGTGAGTATCCCTGTTGTGATGTTTAGTATTTGGGGATGGCTTGCTCTTTTTGAATCTTTGATATGAGTGCATACACTTGGATCAACACAACTGTCTGCATCTTTTTAACTTTCCTTGGGGACAGAACTATGGTCATTGTGTACTGCTTTCTGGATTCTATGGGGTCAACTATAATTGGATATTGCAAGCATAGCCACAATTTAAGTCCCAATATATTATTAGAGGCAATATAACAAATTCTATCTTAAATGTTAACACATATGCACTATCCTAAAAGTTCTGTGCATGAATTGCCAGCACAGGAAGTGACTGAAGGAGTTTTCTGCTTGTGCTGCTCAGCCATGCTGCAACATTTGGGAGCAACCTTAAAACCCTAAATAAAAACTACAAAATAGGTCCAAATATATAATAGAAATTCAACTCCAAAGAACTGACCCTGAATTCATAGCTGAAAATGCCACTTCCTTACTCAAGGTGAAAAAGGCCCATTCCTGGTAACTGCAGCTCTTCCCCCACTTTAGCTCTACTCCTCCTTCTGAACTCAACTAGCAAGAACAGCCCCTTCCTTAGATTTCCCACTGGGCCAAACCAATAACTTACAGGGGTTACACCTTCAACCCACAATTTGTCATGACATTCATGTTCACTGATGTAATATAAGCCATGTTGAACTCAATGACATTTACTTTTCAGTAAGCATGTCCAGGATCATGGAGCCCCTCTGTAATACACTGATATAGTTCTATTCCACTTTCAACCTCCTATGGAATCCTGGGGCTTGTAGTTTAGGGAGGGGCATTTAGAATTCCCAGCCAGAGGGCTCTTGGGCCTCAGTCAACTACAAACCCCAGAATTCCACAGGATGTTGAAAGTGGAATAATAGCACTATAACAGTGTAGTACAAAAGGCTCATACTCTTAAACTGTTTGGTATCACTTTTGGGAAGAAAAAGATGGAAAATGAGTCCTCATTCTAGCTCTGCAAAATTCAGGAGAATGAGATTCAATCAAGATGGAACCCTGAAGAGAGACATCAATATTATTTTCTTAGCTTGTCAGAATCTTCAGAGCTGACACTGGCAGACTCATGTCAGATGTCAAGAAAGCAGCATCCATTTCTCTCTCTCTAGCATCTGACTTTTAGTGGTAACATTTTTTTTAAATGATGTTGGACAGTTACCTCAAGTTAAAGGAGTCACCCTTCCTGTCTCTTGTATAGTGGTTAGAATGATGGGCTGGACTTCCAAAGATGTGAGTTGGACCTTGGCAGTCTCCATTGAGCCATGAAACTCATGGGGTCTTCTTGGACCAGCCATTCTCTGTCTCAACCTGACCTATACAGCTTGGGTGCAGGCTGTTTGAAGGACATATTCCCTACATGAGTGTGTTTGAGCCCTAAAATCTTCAGGAGAGGCTCTTTCTCTGTCATACAACCTTTCCAGGAATGTTTGGTGGGAACATAACAGCCTTTTTAGTGATTACTCCCAAGCATAAGAACTCCCTCCTTAGTTGGGAGGCCAGGATAGCTCCCTCATGTTCTTTTTTCATTCCATCAGACTTTTAAGAATTAATTACAAAGGTCTTTTCGATGGTGTGTTATTTTATTGATTTTTTAATCTTCTGTCTTTGAATGAATTTTAAATGGTTTTAACACTATAGATTGTTTGTTTTTTAAGTAACTTGTATGTTTGTGTCTTCAAATCACCTGTCAACTTAGGGCAATCCCATTAAATTTCATAGTTTTTTTTTTAGGGAAGGAATATTCACTCAGAGGTGATTTTGCCAGTTCCTTCTTTTGAAATATATCCTACTGCACCTGGTATTCATTGGCAGTCTCCCATTCAAGTACTAATCAAGGCTGACCCTGCTTAGCTTCCAAGATCAGAATACACACACACACTTATTGATGTTTCTGTTTTTATTTAAATTCTGCACTGATTTTAATCATTGTAAGTCACTCTGTGTCCTAGTATTGAGGAAAAGGTGGAATATAGGGCCATTTCTGCACTACACTGTTACAGTGCTATTATTCCACTTTCAACATCCTATGGAATCCTGGAGTTTGCAGTTGAGGGAGGGGCATTTAAAATTCTCAGCCAGAGAGCTCTTTGGCCTCAGTAAACTACAAACCCCAGAATTCCACAGAATTGTAGCACTATAACAGTATAGTGTGGAAATAGCCTAAGTAACAGCAGAAGCAACAACAGCAATATCCAACACAGGGGGTGTGGCAAATGTAAAGTGGGGAAAAGGAGAGGTTCATGCTGTCTGGAGTTTATAGAGGAAAAGTGGGACATGCATGTTAATGATATGTAAATAAATATTTGCCAATGGAGATATCTTTTCAAAGGACCAATAAAAAGAAGGAATGATTAGCAAAAGCTACGTTCAGGCATAACATACCAAACTGTGAGAGTGCTTTTTGGATGCAGAAAGTTCAGTTTCCCACAACAGCTGTAATATGGCAGATTTACAACTTAATGAAGCTGCTAATCCTATTAGAGATTAAATTAAAAAAGACTTTCTGGGAGATCACCAAAAGACTGTAGCTCTTCCAACTCTACATGTGTGGTGGGGGGAGGGCAGAGGGAGAAGAGGTTGATATGTGTGTCTTGTCTTTTAAAGGGCCTGACAGAAGCGCCTTTAGCAGGTCTCCTTAAAAGCAGAAAGCATTTGGCTCTCGCAGCAGCACATAAAACAAAAGAGCACTTTGATTCTGCAAGCCACCAAGAGATAAGAGCTTTAAAATATAAAGCTAATCCATAACTGGTGTAAACTGGCCTAGGCTAGCATTAATGGAGGCCTCAACCCTGCCCTGCTAAACCCAAGCCCTAGGGATCCAGAGGGAAAGTCTTTTTATTGGGAGTGCTATTGGGGGGATAACAACTCAATAAGTTTGCACAAAAGCTTTGTACAGTACCTAATGCGCTCACACTTTTGAGGAAATGCAGATCTTAAACTTTTGCTTTTGAGTTTGAGGTTATTTTATTTCCCATGATGCAGTGATACTGCTGCATTGATGTGTGCTGACCCCTTCCCGCTTTTGGTAGGCAAGGAGTCCTCACAATCTTTTGGACTTTGCTGGACCTTGTGCACAGCCTTGCATTTACTCCATGACTGGAAACACAAATGTCATGGTGAGGACCATGCAACAAGAGAGACCCTTTGAGGGAATGAATGGAAGGAAAACAGAGCCCCACAGCTGAAAAGCAGTCCAGAGCAACTTCACAGCAACTTCTTATGATATTTTATCATGGTCAAAGCTGATGATTAGTCAAGAAATCTGGCCCTACTGTTAGGCAGAATCAGGCAATTGCCTCAGATAGCAGATACTGAAGTGATAGAAGTATCACTGGCAGCTGCTTGTCCTTTCCTTTGGAGCTCCCTAACCATTTCCTGCTTTTTAATGGTGGTGGTGGTGGTGGGGAGAACTGTATGTGGCACATGGCCTGTCTTGCACCATCTAAACTAGCCTACTATCACCAGGAAAGGTTGAATACATTGTCCCATCACCAGTGTCAAAGTATGATTCAACCACCTGCCCAGTTTGCTTCTATAGATGGAATTGGGATGGGGAAGGGAGACATCACCTGGTCTTTCATCTTGGGGAGAAAAATCTTTTGGGCCAGTCATGCAAGTCAACTGTTTTGGTGACACCTCTTTCAAAACCTTGAGAACAGGAACAGGTCCCCACCAACAGCATCTCCTTTAACAGGGGCTGCAGTGTAACACCACAGAGCAGCAGCATCTCTGCTTCAATGGCTCCATCCTATTGAATCTTGAGATTTGTTATTTTGTGAGCTAGCTAGCATTTGCAGCTAGAGAGAAGTCTCTTCTTGTAGTTCAGGGGAGTGACTGGAGTGCTTTAGATGACAATTCCAAGTCAATTCAGTAAATACAAAACCCAGGGTTCTCTAAGACAAAACCATGGAGGCAGCTAAAATGCAGTCACTCTGCTATGATTGTCCGGTGTGGATATATCCAGAATTACTTGTTCTACTTACCTGGGTGGAAGGAAGGTTAGGAATTATAATTGCATGTTCTTGCAAAAATTTGATTTCCATGGACCCTGGAATGGGGAGAGCATGGGGGCCAAGCTCCCCTGAGTTTTGAGGGGACTGAGCTCTCTCTGAAACAATCAGGCAACATTAGGCCACCAAGATCCTCAGTAGTCATCAATAAGAATTGTACTAAATAATTGTTATTTTACTATTGCTTCCATGGTATTCAGATTGTTATTGCCACTTGGATCATTCTGATGATGATCATGATGATGAGAGATGTGAGAGCAAATCCAGAGCCAGCCATATCAGGTGACCAAGTAAGGTTATGATGTCAAGGGAGTGAATGCTGAGAGGTAGAATTAAGGTGCTGGAGCAGAGAACTTGGTGCCACAAGGCAATTTGCCTGACTTATCTTCTGCCTTCAGGTATGGTGGAGGATCCTGGTCCATCATCAGTGTTGAAAGGAGATTCAAAGGCCAATCCATTCAACTTTTGTGCCTATAATGCTGGCATAATCTCTGTCTTGTCCTTTCCCTCTGGTAACAGAAGGTTTTGGGGATAGCAGTGTAAAAATCAGTGAAGATCTGAAGGTGTGGTATTTCTCCTGGAGCTTGGATATTTGGGTTCTCTTTAAGTGGGGTGCGGGTGGGGGTAAAAGGAGAGGAAGATACAGGGGGGAAAGTAACCTGTCACACAAACCTACCATCAACTCAGCAAGCATGCAAACTTACTGCTACCCCTACAGAAATTCTTCAATACCCTTCAAGAATAGAAAGATGCCTTTCCCCAACCTGTTCAAAGCATAGATGCAAGGCAAGGTGTGGATTCTAATCTGTATTATATTAGTGATTTTGCAAATGCAGTTGGAGGCTGTTTGTTATTCCTGCTTAATTGGCCTAAGTTACAACAGGGTAGCCTTATGAACCAGCCCTTTCACTTACTTATTCACCCCACTCCACCCACTTGAAATAAACGTGTTTAATATACTGCTTCCTCTCCCTCTCCCACATGTGTCTTTCCCTCTCTCATCCTGCTATGTCTGTTCCTGGTGAGGCCTAAAGTGTTGTCTTCTTGTTATGAGAGATTATGTAGTGTACTAATTAGAGCAACAGGCCAAACCTTGGGAGATTCAGATTCTAGTCCACCTTGGTTGTACTTGGACCAGACACTTTGTTTCCGTCTGCCCTACCTCACTTTTAGTTGTGAGAATAAAGTGGGAGAAGGAAAGTTATCTACACTACCTTGAGTTCATTGAAAGAAATACTGAAGGCATATTGTTGAATGAAAGACTGGAGGCAACTGTGATATCTGGCTAGTTTATGACATTTGTGTATCCGTGTGATGTTAATCTGATTTCAAAAACTAGATCTTTCCTTCTCTTTTTCATATGTGTAATGAATCAATCTCTCCTGCTTTTTCAAAATAAAGTCTTGTGATATGAATATCAACAGGAATGCAATACAAAGCTGTCTTGCTCATGGGCTATTCAGAAAAGAGTGAAGGCAGAAATAGCTGAAACCTGATCGGTCAGACCTGAACATCAAGCAGCTCTGGAAAGACAAGAGAAAAGAGCATGAGAGAAGATGCTCCAGAAATATCAGCCAGGGAACCCTTTCTGAGAGTACTCATCATAGTTACCACACCCATGCCTACAGTGGAATCTGATTTTTCTCAGCACCACGATGGAATTGCTGCTGAACATGTTGATGATGGTATCTGTGGAGAGATGCATTCAGAGTGGTGAGAATCACCCACAAGAAGACTATAACTGGGTCTTTATAGCTGGCTGTAAGGCGCTAGTATATAAAGAATCATGGAAATTGTTCTTGAAGGTCAGTGGTTCATTTAGAAGCTCTTTTGGTCATTGTTTCTTTCAGAAATATGTATACTTTTAAACTTAAAATGACCTTTCAAAGTTGGTGAACAATTAGTATTACAAATATAGTCAGTGTAAAAATCACGAGTTCCCCCTCCCGCAAGGTTCTTTAACATTTGGTTACAATTTCTTCATCTGTATTAAGAATGTGGTATAGTGGTTTGAGCATGGAATTACTACCCTAGAGACCAGGGTTTGATTCCCTGCTTGGACATGTAAACCCATTGGATGACCTTGGGCACATCACATATACTCAGTCCCAGAAAACCCTGTGATAGGATCATCTTAGGGTCACCACAAGTCAGAAATAACAACAATTAAGGACCAATCAGAATGGCATGAGTTTTAGGGTATAGCTATGTGGGATCAAAATGAAAGCATTGGTCCCCAAATAAGAAGTCTGCCCCTGAAATGAAATTTTCCTTCATTTCCCAAATTTCAGAATCTATTTTGTTTTTCAGTGCAGGGATGTAATGTAGGCCATTTCAGCACTAGATTTTTATAGCGCTGTGATTCCACTCGAAACATCCTATGGAATCCTGGGATTTGCAGTTTCGGGAGGGCCGACTGACCCCTCCTGAAACTGCAAACCCTAGGATTCCATAGGATGTTTCAAGTGGAATCATAGTGCTATAAAAGTCTAGTGCAGAAATGGCTGTAGAGTCAGACATGAGGATATCAGAATCAAGTGCAAAATGGTGTCTCAGAAGTAACAGAATGGGCACACATAAACCAGAAACTATAAGAGCTGGGTTATTACAGATCAGAATTCTTACAGTGCATTTTAGGGCTCATCCAGACTGCTGAAAAGCCTTGGAATTTGACAGCCGTGACATTTTTTCTACTGTAGCCAGCATGGCGTAGCAATTTGAGTATTGGACCCTGGAGGCTCAATTTCCCGCTCAGCCATGGAAACCCACTGGGTGACCTTGGACACACTGCATACTCTCAGCCCCTGAAAACCCTGTGATAAGTTCACTTAAGGGTTGCCGTAAGTCAGAATCAACTTGAAGACACACAACAACACGCTTGTTCTGATCATTCTTTTTTTTTTTAAAGTATTTTAGCAATGTGTCTCCTATCCAGTTTATTCCTCACGAGTTTCCAGTCTCATCCATGACTCTTCAAACTCAGGACAGGAAGTGTTTTATTTTTCTGTCCTGGGAGTTACTGAGAGAGGCAGGAGTTAATTTCTCACAACCATTTCTATTGTCATAGTTCCCTCTGTATTTCTGGGAAGTTTAATGGCTTCCAGTGATGGGGTTTTACAATGGGGCAGGAAGGGTAGGAAAGGAAACTCTACCTACACTACAGTTAGCCACACCTCAAGCAAGGCTAAGAAGATGGACAAAAACCCGACAAGTTTACAGCATGGCTGGATATGTGAGTGGGACCCATTACTATGGCCCCTTTCGCACGGCATTTCCAATATAATGCACATGTGAGGAGCGGTCCACACGGCGCACTCACATTTGTGTGACGCTCAAGGGCCTGATGTGGACTGCGCACACATTTTTTTCATTTTTGGCTTGAAGCCAAAACTGCTGCATGGTTGCGCATCGCTCCAGGGCCCCGCGTGCACTTAACTTGTATGTGGTGCCTCAGGGCATGGGCCAGTTGTGCTTCCTGTGTCATTGCAGCCTGGGAGGTCCCAGGCTGCACCGTGAAAGGAAGAGGCGGGGCTCTCGTGCAAGCAGGAAGCTCGTGCGGAGTTGAAGAAGCAGGGAAGTGAGAGCCTCTCTCCAGAGGCTGCTCGCATGAGCCCTGCACCCCAGCACCATGAAAAAGTAAGGTGCGAAAAGGGTACATGAGGCATACAATCTAGAAATAGACTTGCTCAACATTTCCTGGGAATGTTGGCATTCTGGAAGGGCCCTTAGAGAGCAGGGAACCACTTTTGAGGTTCTTGCTATTGTTAAAAAAAATGAGAGTCATAAATTCTTCTCCAGTGTATTTTAAGTAACTGGGCAACATGAAAGTGGTTGCCAATCCATCTTCTGCCTACCCTCTCCAAAGCTGTGATGGCGTGTCTTTTATTTATTAAAGTCTGGATAATTGTGAGAATCACTCTGATACTGTGAAAGGTAGCTGAGGCTGGGCTTGAGCCATTCAGACACTTTAGTGTGGGAATTAGGTCAAGGGCATAGGAGGCATAAAATATTCCTACACACAAATAATTGCTAGAGATGTTAATGTAGACAAGATTTTATGAGCATAGCACATCAATTTATCCTGCACTGTCAAATTAGCACACTCTGGAAAGTGTTTTGAATTCAATATTGCAGAAGTATACAGATCTATGCCTTGAGTTTCGACAAAATGATAGCTTTACCAAGACAGTGGATGAAGGCAGCTCCAGGAAAAGGAATAAAAGAACTAATACAGGTTAGGTGAGCTTGAGAACTTTGCATAGTTGGGCCAACGTAAGCTATCACCTGACCATTATAGCAATAACCCTCCCCAAAATCATGGTAAAGCAGAGCATTTAAATTACTGTGCTCCTAGTTTGAACAAGTTATCTTCTTTTGCAATCCAATGGACACTAGAATTTTACTACGATTAATATTTTTTTTTAGCTCTTGCATTAGTCCTAACTTTTTCAGAACTTGTTGGAATTTACATTACATGCTGGTAATCACAGGCACATCATACCAAGGTAAACACAATCTTCTTGTTAATTGAAGTTCAAACTAATTAGGGGGCACTATAAAGGCAGAAGAATGACTATAACTGTGCACTGCATGGTTGATGGTTTTGAAGAGGGAAAGATTCAGGTGCGTTGCCCTAGGCTGCAATTTTCCTTAAATTAACATATTGAGAGAAAAGAGGAGAGGTGGGACAACTCTTTAGGTAGCTTACCCACCCACATTCCTGCTGTACTGGAAGAGTCCTTTAAAATGGTTAGGAACGTTGTTATAGCTCAGGCCTAACAAAGTACTTAACTTCACATTATGCTTTAGATAAACTCTCATTCACCAGAAACAAAACCTTAAGTGTTATAGACCAGATCTTCTGAAAGCGGCTTTAGAGATGATGACCTATCATGTGAATGGATTCCAAAGTATCTGTTGCAAAAGCTTAGCTCTGTATGATCTTTTAGCCATATCTGCACCACGATCAGAAAAGTGTACCTTTAGGGGAGTTGTCCACATTGTCTCTTATAGTTCCAGTCCACTGGCCATTACCTCTTTATTGCTGTGTTGCATGATAGCCATGCACAGAATATTCACAAAGTGTCTTTGAGAGGAAAGGTTATCTTGTCACAACAAATCACCCCGTCAAAAAATGATCAGTTGCTGCAAGACTTGTAATCATTGCACAAAAGTGGAAGAGCCAGGACTAACACCCGCCCCCTTCCCCAGTAATAGCAATAGTAAGAAAATGTGGTGGTTTTTGGAAAATCTTGTATTTGGGGCAAAAACGCTGATTTTTGGCAAAAACTCTTTAAAAAAAAAATCTTGCTCCAAATGTCCCAAAATGTGAAGTAATTGGAACGGCACAAAAATTCTCGTTATTTTGCCCAGTGGGGAGAAAACTTTTGAATGTTTAAATTTTCATCTGTGAGAATATAACAGCCAAAGATTTATACCTCTAGCACTTTTACATGCAATCCTATCATGTCTGTTCAGAAGTCAGTTCCATTTACTTCAGTGGAAACTATTCAAAAGGTTGTGGATCTGGGAGCGTAACCATACACACACAACAAACGGCAGAGATGTAACAAACTTCAGAACAATATTTTATAGAGGGTTAGGATACTAACAAATGCAATTTGTTTGTGTTCCAAAATGGTGATTAAAATTGCAGAAAACCTTTCTGTTGAATCTTCCACATGTATTTTAGATAACAAGAACACAGAGGAAAAAGCCTTTATGGGTGAGCTTTGAGAAGTTATTTTTTTGGAGTACAGCTCCCAGAATCCTTCTATCCAGCCTGGTCAGTGGCCAAGCATTTGGAAAGAGGTCCAATTGAGTTCCATGGGAACCTAAGTCCTTAGTAAGTGCATCGAGAATTGCTGCCTCGGTGGCTGTTCTACTTCTTTCCATGGAGATTTGCCTAAATCCTCAAACTATCTTCAGGGTGAAGAAAGAGGGCTTTTGTTTGTACTGGGATTTGGTGGCTGGGTTAAGCAAATATGGGCTTCCTTTTTAAGTTCTGTTGGTTTTTATCATGTAGTCAAGCTGCTCATTTGGTAATTTTAGCGTCTTTGCAGTACAAATGTATACCAGGTCACATCAACAGACCAATTAGGAAGAAAGAGCACAAAGGCAATGAACTCTGTAGCTACCACTTAACAAAGAACTCTCAGTTGGAAAGAACTCATTACAAATAATGTGTTACTTTAAAGCTGAGGGCACAAATAATGTGTTACTTTTGATTCATATTTTGCCTCAACTAAGGCAAACCAAGGCCATTTCCGCACGACACTCTTATAGCGCGATGATTCCACTTTCAACCTCCCATGGAATCCTGGGGTTTGCAGTTTCGGGAGGGGCCAGCGGCCCTCCCAAAACTGCAAACCCCGGGATTCCATAGGAGGTTGAAAGTGGAATCATTGCGCTATAAGAGTGTCGTGAGGAAATGTTGTAAGTTACATGAACATATCAAATACCATTGTTAAGTTGCCATTGTGACTTAAGAAGAGATGATTTCCCTCGTTTTCCAAGTAACTGTTTTTTGTTTATAAAAGTTTATAAAATGTTTTGTTTATAAGTTGAAGTGCTGTGATTTCACTATTTAAGTGTGTTTTGTACCACTGGCCAGTGATTTGGACTTCATAAAAAGTAACTTGCATTAATACTGCAGTCAAGAAAGGGACTCAAATATATATTTTAATGGTAGGTGAAAAACATTCTAATATTCTAATAACTTTTCCCTGACACAGAGAATCACTTCTGCAGTTCTTGAACAGGGCAACTGCATTTTCAGAACAGACCCAAATGCAGCTGAACATGGCAACACAGACAAACCACTTTGTCAGTGGGATTGTGGGCCACACCCCAGACACTCCATTTTTAAGCACATACGTAGAGTTGTCAGGCATGGATGTGACACAATGAGGGACAAAACACCTGGGATAGAAAGGTAACACTTCTGAAGAACTCACAGGAAGTAATATATTCTGAAGCAAATACAAGTTTGTCTTTGAATAGTGTATGAAACCTTCACAGACCTAATGTAAAACTCCAGGAAGGAGTTTTCCCTCACAACATGTGGAAATGGAGAGCCAAACTGAGGTTTAAGAATTTTAACCTTTAATTAATGATGATGATGGTGGTGGTGGTGGTGGTGGCGGCGGCGGCGGCAATGAAGATCTTTATTCATATATTTCCTTTTCCCCATAATAATGCTAGCAAGAATATGCTATTTTTGACGTTTCAGTCAAAAGTGTGGAAGCATGAGAAAGTGTGCTATTTTAAAAACACATCTGGAATCCTGTTGGGGCATTGTGTGCTCATAAAGTATCTTATACCTGTGGGAAATAGAATTGCAAAGATGCTCAATGTCCATATCCAATAAAGAGCTCCTACTACATAACTGTAGAGCACAGCCAGCAAAGGGACTGACACACGTTGGGAATGAAGCAAATCGGGACAGATGCATTATGATCTCTGATGCGCATTGGGCTTCCAGTGCACATGGAGCACTCCAGTGAGCATTGGGCACTCTTGCCAGTGACCTGCTACACATCTTCACATTTTAGTAACTAATTTTCTTAACACATCTGCTACTTAGTCAAGTGTCTGCGAATTTATGTTGAGTGAACATAAGGGATTCCAGCAAAAACCATCTGTGAAATACACTCTCCTCCCATTTTGGCAAGATGAGTGTAAAATATCTTGAAAGAAATATGAAATGGCACTCTTCCCCTGGTTTAGTTTTGTTAGTGCATTACAAACCAAGATCTGAAATGGCTGTGCCACACAGCCAGGAAGCCTGTTTAGCACAAGGGCAATTCTTCCTTGTTCACATTCTGATTTGGTTTTGTGACATCATCTCATACTCCAGTAAAACTGGATGACTGATAACGTGGTAACACATGGGCTACACAAGTCTTGATTGCCTAGGATTGCCTCAGGGAGGAGTCCCTGGGTGGGGATACAAATGTGTGTGTGCGTGTGTGTGTATGAGGAGCAAAGCAGAGAAAACAGCTGTGGACCAGCAGCATGAAACAGGTAAGGAAATGGGGTTTGATTAAACTTCTTAATTTGCTCCTCTAATGTTTGAAGGCAAAACATATGGGTATACACTTAGCTTTTTTCATTCATTCTTTCATGTTCATATGGGAAGGTATATTAAAGCAATGCTTCTCTTAGCAGTCCAGTTGCTTTGCACCATTCACAGTCCACAGTGCTTAGAATCTGGCCCTTCTCAAAACAGTTTTGCCTCATGGAAAAAAAAATCCTTCTGCTTTGCTCTTTCATTTAGCCTGACTAGATATTTCCAAGCATAGTTCTATAAACTTGATAAACTCATGCTACTACGTGCCAAATTACAATCTCTATGATCTTTGAGATCGAGCATCTGTTATCTTTCGCCTAGGGTTTACTTTTAAGATAAACACAAAGCTTGAATGTGTGGAAGCTTCACAAAAACATGATCGCAGCATGACCTTTTGTTTCTAATGTCTATCAAAGGTCAACATTGCTTAGGGTATGACTGTATACATCAACTCAAGAAAGCAGTGTCTAATCTGGGAGGGAAAGTTTTTCTCCAGAGAAATGTTTGCTGTTGTACCTTCAAGTCATCTCTTGACTTATGGTAAAGAGAAGCAGTTTACCAATGCCTTCCTCTGAGGCTGAGAAAGTGTGACCTGGCATGATTTCCTTGGCTGATCAGGAACTCAAACCTTTTTCTCCCAGAGTCCTACTCCAACACTCACATCACCATACTATACTATTTCTCAGAGCAGCCAATAAAAAGGGGAAAAATATTTTAAAATGGAGTGCAATTTTGTAGCACCAAGAATTGATTTTGAAAACTCTTTTTCTCCTCCTCTAAGAAAGTTTATCAACTCAAGTCTTATCTAGTGGGATTTTTCCGTCCCAAACACACCTGCATTGTTCAACATTTAACACACCTCTTTAAAAATAATCATTGTTTTGCCAGCAGATGGCAACACTCAGCTCAGATAAGTAGGAAAGACTGGGGCCAGATTATCACCATTGAGGATATTTAAGAAAATCACCTTGAAAAACCTAGTTCCAGACTTTAAAAGTCATTTGACTCTCAAAGGCTACAATAGCTAACAAAAAAGCAAGCAGGGCAAGGACTACTTGCAAACACCTAGATGTGTAAAAAAAGGTGTGTTCTTGTATTAGGAAGGGGTGAAAAATTTGTTCAACCAAGTTTTTTTTTTAAAATGGATTTATGATACTTCCCCCTGTTAGACTGAAGTGTGGCACTACACCAAAATAACAATTATTGAAACCCATACTGTTTCTGAGCTTGTCGTGTGTTGTGTGTTCTGCAAAAGAAAAAAAAAACCCAAAAGACAGTAAGTCTCCATTAGAAAAATGGTGCAAAGAAAATGGCATACAATTCTGTTGTGCCCAAATACCTTTTAGTTCATGGGTCTGTGTGTACAAAAAATTGTACATCTGAAAAATATACAGAAAAAATCCTTATTTGTAAAAAAAAAATAATACACAAAAATACATATGGATTTTTTGGGGCGGGGGCATATGATTTATATAGAATCAGGATGAGACTTGTCTGATGGCAGAAAAACAAGAACCTTGCTGAGTTTGATAGATCCACCCACCCTTTGCTGGCACTGAGGAGTCTTGAATATTTCTCTAGCCCTGATGAGGAGCAGAAGACAACATTATGGGATGGTTCCCAAATACTATGACAGATACTTAACTTGCACGGAGAGTCCTTCTAGTGTCCTCCTCCATTGGTCAAAAGCCCCCTCTATCTATGATTTGAGGATGTTCCAGAGAACAGTCCTTGAGGCATGAAGGGCTTCTACTGAAATGATATATTGCCACATCAAATGCCCATGTTAAGAAGTGATTGGTGGTTATGATAGCTACACTTAAATACTTGAAGGGATGTCACATGGAAGATGGAGTGAGCTTATTTTCTGCTGCTCCAGGGACAAGGATACAGAGCAATGGCTACAAATTTCAGGAAAAGAGATTCTGTCTAACCATTAGGAAGAACTTCCTGACAGTAAGAGTAGTTAGACAGTGGAATACACTCCCTTGGAGTGTGGCAGAGTCTCTTTCTTTGGAGGTCTTTAAACAAAACCTTAACAGATTGGAGAGCTGGGCCAAAGCTAACAAAATGAATTTCAACAGAGAGAAATGTAAGGTCCTACACTTAGGCAGAAAATACAGAATGCACAAATATGGGATGGGAGACATGTGGCTGGATAACAGTATGTGTGAAAGGAATCTAGGAATCTTGGTGGACCACAAGGTGAACATGAGTCAGCAGTGTGATGCGGCAGCCAAGAAAGCCAACACAATTCTTCATTTCATCAATAGGAGTATGGTGTCTAGATCAATGGAGGTAATAGCACCACTATTCTGCTTTGCTTAGACCTCATCTGGAATGCTGTGTCCAATTCTGGGCACCTCATTTCAAGAAGGATATTGACAAGCTGGAATGTATCCAGAGGAGGGCGACCAAAATGCTGAATGGTCTGGAAGCCTTGGCCTATAAGAGCAGCTTAAGGAGCTGGGTATGTTTAGTGTGCAGAAGAGAAGGTTAAGAGGAGACATGATAGCCATGTTTAAATATCTGAAGGGATGCCATGTTGAGGAGGGAGTGGGCTTGTGTTCTGCTGCTCCAGAGGTTAGGACAAGGAGCAATGGATTCAAGCTGTAGGAAAAGACATTCCACCTAAACTGCAGGAAGAACTTTCTAACAAGAGCTGTTTGGCAGTAGAATATGCTGCCTCAGTGTGGTGGAGTCTCGTTCTTTGGAGGTTTTTAAGCAGAGGCTGGATGGCCATTTGTTTGGAATGCTTTGATGTGGGTTTCTGCATGGCAGGGGGTTGGACTGGATGGCCCCTGTGGTCTCTTCCAACTCTATGATTCCGTGAAAGGCTGGATAGCCACCTATCAAGACTGCTTTTTTTGTCCGTTCCTGCATGGTAGGGGTTGAATTCAATGGCCCTTGTGGTCTCTTCTGACTCTATGATTATGTGATTCTATACACAAAGATGGTGGTGGATTCTGGCCTGTCTATTTGTAATAGGCAGAAAATGAGCATCCTGGCCATTTGACATAACACACATACATCTAGGGTTGGGGAGAGTCTGCCCATACACCCCCCTCCGCTTTTAAAATACAGATTTTGCAGATCTATAGAATCATTTCTCACTGTTGTTGAGTATCTACAGTGTCTGCACCTCATCTGGAGCATGATTTTTTTCCTTGCAGAAGATTTCAGCAAGCCTCTGTACAAATGGGAATGTGTTAAAATTCTATTCTCATCAACATCAATGAGTTTCTTTATCTGTAGCCATCTAAGCCAAACTCTGAACCCTAAGTACTTGTTGTAAATATTTTTACAACATTTTTTTTCCTGCTTTGAGGCCCCAGGTAGAAAAAGTAACAGGTTTTCAAAAGCTGCAGAATCCAAATCCAAGTCCAAGCACAACAAATGGTATCTGTTCACAGTGCTGGTGAACATCTGTCAATTTCAAACCACACCCACAAATTTGGCACATTTAACTGTGATGAAGGCAAGTTTTGCAGAAATAAACTTTATTACCAGAGTAATATCTTTGAACGCTTTATATATTAAGAAATGTTTAATTTCAAATGCACACACAAGCATGATATCATACTTCCCCCCTTCTTTTTTTTTTTACTCAAAGGACTGAAGACTAACTTCAGACACTTACAATTAGGAGAGATGGCTTCTAAAAAGTTTCTCAGAGCAGTACGCATTTCCTTTATCCATCTGTCAAGCCTATGAATTCTGTGCGAATCTGTTAAATTTACACATGCACACACCCCATTACTCATATGAACAAGGAAAGTGAGTACAAAGCAACTGCAGGCTGTGCTTGGAGCCCTGACCTCATAGTCCTGCTTCTTGGTCTGACTTTATTCACCAGTTCAGTTGTAAAATTAGCAGTAAGAATTTTCCTCAGTATGGAAGATCCATGCACCACGTTTGGTAGCTTTTTTTTTTTTTTTTTGTGCAGTTGGATACCAAAGTGCATTAGGACACAAAAGGTGGTCCTGTAGAACCAAGAGACGTGGAGCTGGCCAAAATGAGGGAAAATCAGACACTTCTGATGACTATGTATTTATTAAGATGTTCAATTGTAGGCCATGTTTGAGATGTCACGTAACATATACTGGCTGCCATCCTGTTAGTGACATATGTAGGCATGTATTGTGCTACCCTTGTGAAGTAATTTTGTTTTTTGTTTTTGGACAATGCATAATGGTTGTATACAGCTGACAGTAGCATAACTGCACATGTAGGACTGTTGCACATTGCACATTAACATTCACAGAGTAGGGTTGGATGCACATTGCCTTTGCTCATGGAGCACTGCAATCACACAGTGAGTTGCCAGCCATGGAACATTGGCCATTCACTCACGTATGTTGGCATTCTTCCCTGGACTTGTGCAATAGAGCTCTGAAGGAAGATATTTACGCTACATTGAAATAATGTAGGAACTCAGCAATTGCAAAAGGGTAGAAAGCACTCAGTTTCCATATTACATAAAATAAATTCAAAGAATTTCTTTTTGGGGTGGAGCTTCTTC
This sequence comes from Ctenosaura bakeri, assembly GCA_948474755.1. Lineage (NCBI taxonomy): Eukaryota > Metazoa > Chordata > Lepidosauria > Squamata > Iguanidae > Ctenosaura > Ctenosaura bakeri. The sequence goes on along the minus strand of CAOLHI010001386.1, from coordinate 212,230 downwards.
TTCTTTTTCACCACCACCACCACCACCACCACCACTATTTGGCAGGTAATACTTCTTTACATCCTCGTAAGGTGTTTCTTAAAGTGTCCCTGCCCTTTTAGACCTGCCTGGTACCCTATGTTCCCACTTTTGTGCTCAGTGCAAATAGCTAATCAGAACTCCAGTCAGCCAAGTGTGGCAGCTCAGGATTGTTAAAACAGCAGGAATGGATAGACAGTGTGGTTGCTGTAGTAGATAAATTACTGTTGACTTCAATGAAAAAGTGAAATGGGAAAGAGAATGGAGGCAAGGAGGAAAACATGCCTTGTGTTCACCTTTTCTTCTCTCTTCCTCTCTTTGTTCTTCAGTGTTTGACGGGGCTTTGTGCTGCTGGAAAACCTGTGCTATGTAGAACCCTGCCCATGCAATGTAAAACTCTGGCCTTCCAGGGTTAACACCACACAGGGGAACTTCATGCATCTGGATACCTGCCTCCAACTGCCATAGTTAGCTGCCCCTTTCTATTCACTCTCCTTCTTCATGGGAGCAATGACTAAAGTAAAGTATCACTCATTTATTTTTAAGCTGCTTTGAAAACCTTCATAATTGGCTTTCATTTTTTAAAAAAATCCTTTAATATTCTATTAATTAATGACTGGATGTGATCCTAATTACAGATTTGTAAATAATTCCAACAGAAAGAAATCAGTTTAAAGCAAAAAGTTATGATTGTGGCTATACCTCCCACCAATGCAGGAAATTCACACCACAGACCAAACCTCACCTCTAATTCTAATTCCAACATGGGCACATAATGGACCTTTAAAAACAGTCTTAGGACACAAACACAATAGTGGGATATGAATGTGAATGAATTATTTCATGAAGTATTAGCTATGGACAAGGATAGGTTGTCTTCCATGATATTATAGCAATAGCAGCTACATTTCTATATCACTTATCAGTGCTAAGCACTCTCTAAGCAGTTTACAATGTTTTTTAGCTAATTGCCTCCAACAAGCTGTGTACTCATTTTACCAACCTACGTAAGGATGGAGGGCTGAGTCAGCCTGGAGCCCTGCAGGATCAAACTCACAATGTTGTGGCTGCAGTACTGGCATTTAACCACTGCGCCACCAGGGCCCATGATATTCCATCACTTAGGTCATTTCTGCTTGTTACCTTGTCTTCTGGTCACAATCCCAGCAGTGCCTTTGTCAGGAAGGGAGCACAACAGGAACACTCCCCCCCACACCTGACCAGCTTCCTGCAGAAGGGAGCATGAGGGACATACTTCTTTCTTCCACAGTGTAGCTGGGCTCTTTCCCATGCTATGCCTGGGCAGGGAGCATCTCCATTGCGCTTCCTGCCATTCCTCATGGCAAGTAAGTACAAGGAGTGTTGCGCAATCAGGGGTTATTGATGGAGAAACTCCATCAATGATTTACTCTGCAGTCACGCCAGCTGATGATGGGAGAAGGGCAGAACTACAATGACATCATACAGAAACGTCATCATGGTCTCACTCCTCTTGCATCCCCATGCCAGGTTGCAGTCACTGTGAGAAAAGGGCCTTAGATTTTCAGTATAGACTTGTGGTTCTTAACCTTTTGTTTTTTAAAAAATTATTTATTTTCATATATTTAAAAAATCATGAAATTTGACTTTAAGGAAAGAAAACAGATACAAAAGATAGAAGAAAGAAATTTTAAATATTTAAATTTAGATTTAACTAATCAAATATTTATTTAAGACTTTTGGAAACTAGGATTCAAATCCCCACTCAGATACTTGGTGACCCTGGGCAAGTCACATTCTCTCAGCCTCAGCAGAAGGCAAAGGCAAACTCCGTCTGAACAAATGTTGCCTCTGTGATAGGGTCACCTTAGGGTTCCCATAAGTCAGAAGTGACTTGAAAACACACAGCAACAAAGTGCCGCTGACACGAGGATGTTCCTTCTAGCCATCATATCTCTCCCCTTTGAAAACTAACTTATGGTGACCCTAAATTCTTGGCAGGATTTGTTACCCTTGCCTTTCTTTGGCCATTTCCGCACTACAGTGTTAAACTGCTGCTATTCCACTTTCAATGCCCTGTGGAATTCTGGGGTTTGTAGTTTACTTTTTTTTTTAATTTTTTTTAATTTTATTAAACTATAACACAAAAACAAACGAAAAATAAAACACCATGTGTTATACATAATAGTGAATTAAAAAACAAACAAACAAACAAAACAAAACAAAAAAATTTTTTTCCTTCTTTTAAAGAATGCAAACTTATATTATTGTTTTTCCCTTCCCCTAAAATCATAAACTTGTTCAGCTTGTTCCATTCATACAACTTATACATTTTTGTTATGTATCTTCAATTCTTATTTTCATTATATTCATTTTTATTATTATACTTTCACTCTTAATTCAATATTTTTCACTCCCATTTAATCTCTTACTATTATTAATTATAAACTTATTACTTAATATCTCTAATAATAACCTCTCTCTAAAACCAATTACCTTTTAACTTTTTTCCCCCCTTTTAAACATTGAACATCACATATCAAATTACATCTATAAATCACAAGTTTAACACACACAGATAATAAACAATATAAAAATACAAAATAAAAGATAAAAGTAATAATAATAAAAAAAAAACCAACCCCCCAGAGCCAACTTTTTATTTAATCCACTTTCCAAAATTGCCATTCTTCTTTTAACAGGGTAGCATTACCATCTCTTTTCAGAACTTTTTCTAAAAATATTTTCCAAATTTCTTCAAAATCATTTGTTTTTACCAAACCTTTCATAAACCTAATTCTACATGTTGGTTTATCATTAATTGCAATTTTCCACACTTCTTTATACCATTCTTCTATTTGAAATTTTTCATTTGTCTTCCATTTTTTTGCTATTATTAATCTCGCTGCAGTTAACAAATTTGTTATTAATTCTTTCTTTGCCTGAGTACACTCTACCTTATTATATATGGACAACAACGCTATATTTGGACATACTGGTATTTCTAATCCAATAATCTCTTTTATCTCTTTAAAAACCTTTGGCCAAAATTCCTTTATCTTATTGCAATTCCACCACATATGCATATATGTACCAATTTCTTGACATCCTCTCCAACACAATCTTGAATATTTCTCATCTATTTGATTTAATTTCACTGGAGTCAAGTACCATTTCCAAACTATTTTATAATAATTCTCTTTTATTCTTATTGATAATTTTTTTAAATGGCGTTGTTCCCAAATTTTTCTCCATTCTTGTATATCTATAGTTTGTACTGTCTCTTCCTCCCATATTTTTCTAAGATAATCCTCTTCTTGTTCTTTTGCTAATATTTTATATATTTCACTTGTTGTACCTTTTAGTATTTCATTTTCTTGCATATTTTCTCTTTGAATAATAATTTGTTCAAATTTAGTATATTCTTTAAAATCCTTAACGTATCTTTTCATACTCTTTGTCCATTGCTCTAGTTGTATATAATTTAACCAAGATATCTTAGTTTCCTGCAATCTCTCTTTCATTCTTTCTTTATTTATCATTATTTTCATCCAATCTTTTAATCTATATTTTTTTTTATTTCTTTCTCTATTATTTCTCTTAAATTTATTGGAAATTTTTCCATCATTACTATCGGAGTTAATATTGATATATTCGGTATCAATTTTCTTTTATTTTTCTTCCATATTTCTATTATATTTTTTATAAAAGGATTTTCTATTTTTTCCATTTCTTTCTTTGAAAAATTCCTAAAAAATATATTCTCTAATTTCATCTCAATATTCTTATCTTCTGTCTCTAACCAATCTAAATCGCCGTTTCCTGAAACTCCATCTATGATATATCTCAATTGATTTGCATAATAATACCATTTTAAATTTGGAAGTCCCAGGCCACCTTCTTTTTGACTTTTATACCAATATTTCTTGTTAATCCTCGATTTCTTATTTCCATTACAAAAATTATTTAATATCTTTTACCACTCCTTTAACTCTTCCTCTGATACTTTTATTGGTAACATTCTAAACAAAAAAATAATTTTAGGTAAAATTTTCATTTTTACCACTGCTATTCTACCAAACCACGATAACTTTATATTTTTATAATCCTCTAATTTCCGTTTAATTTCTAATCTTAATTTCTTGAAAATTTTTTCTTGTAGTCCTTGTAAATTTTTTGTAATATCTATTCCTAAATATTTAATTGATTCTTTTACTTTAAGTAATCCTCTTTTACTACTTATAAATTTTTGTACTTCTTCTTTAGTATAATTAAATAACATTATTTCTGATTTGGCCCAATTTATTTTCAATCCTGTCTTCTCCCCAAACTCTTTTAAATGTTTATCTATTCTATCTATCTTTTCAACCGGATCTTTAATTGTCAACAATGTATCATCTGCAAATAAGCTTATTTTATTTTTCTCCTTAGCTCCAATTCCTTCCAGATTCTCATCATTTCTTATCACATTCGCTAATATTTCTATAACTATTGCAAATAAAACTGGAGATAATGGACATCCTTGTCTCGTTCCTCTTGTTATTTGAATCTGATCTGTAAATCCATCATTTACCATCACTACAGATGTATTATATGAATATAATTGATTTATTAACCCTTTAAATCTTTCTCCTAATCCTATTTTATTTAAAATTGTTTTTAACGCCGGCCATTCCACACAATCAAAGGCTTTAAATATATCTAACGCTAAAATTCCAGCTTTTTGTTTTTCTCTATCCATTATATTTATTTTATTTATCGTTTTCCCTATTAAATTTGCCATCTGTCTTCCTTGAATAAAACCACATTGATCTTTATGTATATATTTATAAATAAATTTATTTAACCTCTTCGCCATTATTGCTGTCAAAATTTTTGCATCTTGGTTTATTAAAGATATTGGTCTATAAGAACCTGGATCCATAGGATCCTTATTTGGTTTTAAAATTAATATTATTAATGACTGCTTCCATGATAATGGAATTTTTCCACCCCTTAATATACTATTATATAACCCTTTTAGTTTAGGGATTAAACCTTTTTTAAATGTTTTATAGTATTCTGGACCTAATCCATCCAATCCTGGTGATTTTCCTCCTTTTAAGTTATTTATTACTTCTTCTATTTCTTCTTCTGATATCATTTCTTCCATCAATCCTTTATCTTGTTCTGTTAATCTTACTTTCCAATTTTTATTAATATAGTCCTCTATATTCTCTACAGATTTATCTTCTGCTAAATACAATTCTCGATAAAATTCCTCAAATATTTTTAATTTCTCTTTCATCAGCCTTTTTTCTTTACCAAATTTATCTTTTACTACGCCAATCATATTTCTAATTTTTTTTGATTGTACTGATTTAGCCAGCATTTTAGAATTTTTATTGCTATATTCAAAGTATTCCCTTTTCAAATATATTAAGTTTTTCTGAACTTCATCCATTTCTATCTTTTCTAATTCATCTCTTTTGGCTTGTAATATTATTAATTTTGGGTTTGTAGTTTACTGAGACCAAAGAGCTCTTTGGCTGAGAATTCGAAGTACCCTTCCCTAAACTACAAACCCCAAAATTCCATAGGAGGTTGATAGTGGAATAGCAGCACTTTAACACTGTAGTGTGGAAATGGACAGAGACTGAGAGATTGTGACTTGCCTGAGGTCACCCAGTTGGTTTCCATGGCTGAGTGGGGATTCAAACCCTGGTCTCCAGAGTCATAATTTGGGCACACACATATGCCTGCCACTGTGTCCCTTTCAAGGACACAGCAGCATGGGGTGTGGGTGCTGGGATTCATGGTGGCAGGCATATAGGCATGCCCAAACTACTCCTTGATTTGCAAATAAGGGAGCAATTTTGGTACCCACATGCCCCGCTCCACTGCCATGTCCCTGTTGTTGCTGCTGCTGATGTCTAGCAGCAGGGCTTTGCAGACTCCCTGTGAGGGCTCTGTGTACCCCCAGTGGTCCTCAGATCCCAGGCTAAGAACCACTGGTATGGCCCATGGATGCAAAACTTGTGGCCCATTACATGTTGTCAGATTTCAGGTCCCTTCAACCCTCACCACTGGTTATGCTATTTAGGGCTGAAGTGAGTTACAGACCAACAGTATCTAGAAGGTCACATGTATCCATCCTTTGCTTAGATTGTAATTAGTCACATAGGGAATCAGTCAGGTCTGGGCTCAGCTTGTGAAGTGATTAAAGTGGGAATGCATATGCTGCCCTCTCTGTTCAGTGGCAGAATATATGCTTTGAATGGTAAGGTCTGAGGTTTGGTCCTTGACATCTCCAGGCTGAGTTGAGAAAAATGCCTGTTTGAAAAAATGGAGAGTTGGTGTCTGTCAGTGTAGCATGCAGATAGCACTGAGCTACATGACTCAATGATTTAACCTGGTATAAGTCAGCTTCTGCTGGGAGAACAACACATACCTCACTTTCAATAAGATGTACCATCTTATTTGAACAAATTAGTTAAGGTCTTGCTTGCTCCCACTAGCCCACCTTAGGTCTGATCAATAGGATGCCTTTGAACTGAGTGCGATGCTTAGGCTGAAGCAAAACTTGTGATAAATGTTGATCAATGTGTCTTCATAAATTATTGTATACCACAATTACTCTCTCAAGTTATTGCATTTATCCTTATTGCAGAGAAGTTGGTTGAACTCTTCCTACTACCTATTACCACCCAGGTGACCGATTTATAATTTACTTCTGTTGCTTTGTCAGTTTCTCTCCTGCTTTTTTAATCAGGAGACACTGCTTGTCCTAGAGCTCCATTTCCTCTTCCCTTTGTTTAAAGCTTTTACATTCTGCAATTAGCTTCCCCTTCGTCTTTCTCATCTCCATTGCCCCTTTGGTTTTGTGAGCATCAGCCCTTTTGCTATTGGAAGAAATTGCCCAACAATGTCAAACTGGGAAGAAAGGGGAGTAGGGCAGGGAAAGGGGAAACAATTAACTCCCTAACAGGCAGAGAATCTGCTCTAGGGCATCAGTATCCGCAGTGTATTTTCCTGGCGTACAGCTGTTGCTTTGTGCAAGGTTGTTTTGTAAAAGGTGAACTGCCATCCCCTACCCACTCATTTCAGGGATGCCCCAAATCAAAGGTATCCAAATAGTCTTACTGTTTAAAAACTTTTGTATGATATACACATAGAACTTAAAAAAAAAAAATCAAACATGGGAATTTCTGGTGAACATCATAACTGAACTGAGCCCATAGTCCTCCTTCCCCCCAGCACCCCCCTAAAAAATCCATACATGGTTCAGAGATTTGAAAAGTCACTTTTAGGCAACAACCAGAATCCCAAAGTGACCACTGAGCTCTCCTGTATTCATTAGTTGTTTTTAAAAAATAAAAACCTGTGCCATTGTTACACCCCAGAGTAACCCTAAGAGAGGGCCCCTAAAATTGGCATGACTTCCCCCATATTGAATATTGGTTAGTAAAGGTCAGTTGCAGTCAAAAACAACCCTGGTGTTGAATGGGAAATACTTAACAACATACCGTCTCCCTCTGCTGTATGGAAACGTAGACAACGTCCTTTAGGCTAAAAGACTGACCTATTGTTTTGAGTCACATATCTCTAGGCAGACAATAGACTTGCTCCTGGACCCTTTCATACCCCAAGCTACGCCAATGAACTGTGCGTAGCCAAACAAACTAAACCTATCAATTCGGAATTTTAAACCTATCATGCACCTGGACTTCCCAGTAAGAAACAATACCGAGGAGGGCTCGTGATATTTGCCTAACATTATATTCCGCAATCATCACCCATTAACACCACTTTGCTAGCTGATACCTTGCCTGAGGACAGAAATTGGCTATAAAAATCCTCACTTTTTGAGCCTCTTTGGAGAGCCTCCCAGACTGGACAAGGGCCCGTTTCACTGCTACTGAGGTGTCCCACTCAAGCCTCTCACATGCTGCTGAGAGCTAAATGTGACTCGTGTCTCTGACTCTCTGCGAAACCCTGCTTCTGTCAGCCTTCCAGCCCCGGGATCCAGCCTCCCTTTGTTGCTTTACACCGAACCTTCGCTGATCTTCTCCCTCTCCAGGACGCTTAGACTAAGGTCCGTATGCCCTCTCTCCCAACTGTCTCTTATTTCTAACATCATTTCTGTAGCTCTTGTGTGATTGTAGGATTATTTGTTAACATGTGTTGAGATCTTTTCTGTTTGTTTTAATAAAGATACTTTAGATTGTTTCTCAGACTCTTGCGTGGGTTCTGACCCCATAGACATAGGGTTAAAGATCCCTTGCCCTGACCTCTCACAAGCTTTGAGTTTCTCTGTTAATTCCCTTAATTTGAAGTCTGTTTGGGTGTCCTTGAGATATCCCCAATTTTCAGGGTAACACCATAAGATAATAGAATAGAGGTGGAAGAGCCCACAAGGACCATTTAGTCCAACCCACTGCCATGCAGGAATAAACAATTAAAGCAAGCCTGAAAGATGCACATCCAACTTCTGTTTGAAGACTCCCAAAGATGGAGAATCCACCCCCTTCTGTGGCAGTCTATCCATTGTCAGGCAGCTCTCACAGTAATAAAAGTGGTAATTACTTTTCTTGTAATTTGAATCCATAGGTTCGTGTCCTGGTCTTTGCAGCAGCAACAAACTTCTCCATGACATCTCTTCAGATATTTCAAGATGTAACCTCTCAGTCTTCTCTAGCTCCCTAAGTTGCTGTTCATAAGGCTTGGTTTCCAGTCCTTTGATGGCCTTGGTTGCTTTTCTCTGGACACATTCCAGCTTGTTGATATCTTGAATTGTGGTGCCCAGGTGTTGCTGCTCTTGTGAAGAAAATGGGAATCAGAAATCTCTGCCTAACTACCGCAAATCTTCCAGAGTTCAAGGGTAGATGTCTTTGGTCTATCCTATCCTATAGGAGTGGGGATAGCAGGCATAACCAGTTGCAGGTAACATAAAGCACTACTGCTAACCAGGCATCCTGTTCCAGAGCAGGCGATACTTTCAAGTCATGAACTGCTTCTTCAGTGGAAGCATTTTCTTATCCAACTACCTGTCCTCTGAGTTTAGGTTACACAGCCTCCTTTTAAATGTCTATTTGGAAGTAAGTCCCACTACATTTGCTGGGGTTTATGTCATTATCAAAGTGCATAAATCTGCGCTGTCTGTTAAGGAAGAACAAGCAATGCCTCATCAGCTTACGAGACTTTGAGTTAAGAATCTGCCTTTTACGGAATCAGATCACTGGTCCATCTAGCTCTGTACTGTCTACTCTGGGGTCATTTCTGCCCTACACTGTTACAGTGCTATTATTCCACTTTTAACTTCCTGTGGAATTCTGGGGTTTGTAGTTTACTGAGGCCAAAGAGCTATCTGGCTGAGAATTCTAAATGCCTTTCCCTAAACTGCAAACCCCAGGATTCCAAAGGATGTTGAAAGTGGAATAAGAGCACTATAACAGTGTAGTGTGGAAATGGCCTGATTTTCAGTGGCTCTCTGAGGATTCAGATTGAGTTGGTATATAGCCAGTGTTGGATTTACACAAGCAAACTTTAGCTTAAAGCTTTAAATTATGGGGGCTTCTGAATATAAACTACACAACAATAAAAAAAGACGCATGGATTTTCAAGTGTTATGTTATGGTACAGGGCCTGATAAACTTTTTTTTAAATATATATATATTTATTAGACTACATACCAACATTCCAACATACAATCTACACATAACCACTTACGATCATACTACTACAATACATACAATATATACAAATAGTACAATTACTACATACTAATCACATGATTATAAACAAAAACATAAAGAACTTACCCCTTGAGTGAGAAGTAGCCTTATTATATTCTTAGAGTATCATGAAATCTACCTCCCTGTATAAGAAAGGGAGAAACTAACGTTCTGAATATTACAGATCTACGTCAACCCCTGATTATATAATAGTTATATAATAACAATACCATTATTCACAATATATTTTTATTCTCTCACACATAATATTAATGATATTCCTTCCCGTCCCTGTTCTGTCAAAGAAAAACCAATCACATCAAAAGTTCTTCTCCTTTTCCCCCTCCTTTCACAATATTACTTGGAGATTACCATCAATAATTTATAATTACAAGTATTATCAATAAATTACATCATTCCTACTTATTCTTTGAGGATATACTGTATTTTGAAATATAGCATGTTCCCCCATAAAATTAGAGATAAGACCTTAATTAAACTAATCCAAAAAGGAATCCCCTATTCACTCCAGATACTCAGTGCTGAAGACCATTGGTTGGAATTTTCTTATTTTGAAGAAATACTGTAAACAACTCCCAGGCCTTATAGAACTTACTATCCATCTTGTTCTCCAATCTATAAGTCATTTTGTCCATCTGTGCAATTTCAGTAACTTTTTCTAACCATTCATCAATCGTGGGGATATAAGTCAATTTCCAATATTTAGCATAGATAAGTCTGGCTGCCACAATCAAATGCCAAACTAATCTTTTGGTATAGAAATCCATACTGTTATCTGCACCAAACATTCCCAATAAAAAAATTTTCAGGAATTAATTCAACTTTTGTTTTCAAAATTTTTTTGCATACTGGCTCGTATGGCATACCAGAATCTCTTTGCTTTATCACATCCTCACCACATGTGATAAAAGGAACCCACTTGGTCTTCACATTTCCAACAGTGATTGTGCATATTCTTGTTCATTTTGGCTAGTATGCTGGGTGTCAAATGCTGTTGATACACCATCTTCAACACATTTTCTTGAAGGCCATATGATCTAGAGTATACTATACTATTTTTCCAAATTGTTTGCCACTCTTCCAGAAGGACGTTATGGTTGAGATCTCTGGCCCAATTTATCATACTGTCTTTAACTAACTCTCCCTCTAAGTTATAAGTTAACAACCTTTTATACAACCTCGAAAGTGGCTGTTTTTCTCCTTTTAACATAAGATCTTCCAATTCAGTTTGTCTTAATCCACCCCTTCAGTTTGTAAGTCCTTCTTAAGGAGCCTGACAAACTTGACAGAGGTTAGGATATGACTTGACCTGGTCCCATGTCTAGCCTTGCTATCCAAGATCTCTTTGACCAGAGAAAGTGAGGACTTATCCTGATATTTTATTCATCCAGAGTTGCCTCCCCCTCAAACAGCATGCTACGTATGCTTCAGTGGTCTTTTGTGAATATGCGTAGGATGTAATCCATCCTTGCTGGCTGCATAGGGCATTGCGACTTGGTACACAGTGTTTTGAAAAACCAACGATAGTATAGATGAAATGAAATGAAGTGCCTTGTAGGGGAACTGTAAAAGAGATAGCTGTGTTTGTTTCATTATTTTAAAGGAATGAAAAAGAAGTCTGGTAATACTTTTCAGACTAACTAATTCATTGCAACATGGGCTTTTGCAGATTCCATGAAAGGACATACTGAAATAAATTTATTGGTTTGAAAGGTCCAACAGGAATCCCTTTCTTTTCTTTGCACGGTAAGTGAGTCAGGCATCAGAATGCTATGGTAGGGGCAGACATGTTAATGAGGACACAGTTGTGTTGAAATAGATGTAATAATTAGTTGGTTACATAGCTAAGTAGTGTCTCCCGGATGAAACTCCCCCAATCCCGACTTTCTGGGCAGCAGCCACTGCAAATGAAGGGGTTCTCTTCTCCTGTCAGTCAGGACACAGCACACTGATGATCCCTCTCCCCTTCCGTGATTGACCTCTGATGTGAAAGCCAGAAGTAGGATCTCCATCACAATCCCTCCTCACACTGGAGATCACTGATGGGACAGGTGTGGGAAGGTCAGTTTACTGCATCTCAATTTACAGGAGAACTGAATCCTGTCACTTGCAGCAGCTGCTGCCTAGTAAATCAGGATAGGGGAAGGGACTGGGCTGGGAGACACTACTTAGCTACATAACAAAAGTAGTTATGTAATTAACAGGGGGCGGCTCTTATAATTCTCCTGTATTCCCTACGCTATTGAATATTTAGGGATTGTGAATATGAACCAGTTATGAATGCTTATGCATTTGTTATGCATTTGTAACTGTAATTGTGAATTGCAGTCACTGATTTTCAGTTGAAATAACAGGCTGTACTTTAGGGATATAAATCTTCACTTATTTTATTCTTGTAAGTCCAAAAGAAAAAATTAAATAATTTTTTTTCTCCTGGCCAAAATTGTAAAAGTCTTTGTGTAATCATTAACATTTTTTCAACTTTCAGGGTTTCACAAAAGTTGTATGACAGATATTTTTTTTCCTGCAATGTTTTTGTACAAAGTACAATGCTTATTTTGCAAACTATATTATTTCACACTTTTTTGCACAAAATCAACATCTCCTCCTTCTCCTGCCTCCCCCTCCTTCCTGCTATTGCTACTGGTGGAAACAAAGCACAAGTCCTTTTAGTCTTGTACAGGGATGAAAAATCTACTAGTGTTTGACAAGGTGGCCCAACATATCAAGATGCTCTTTCTCTTCAAGGATGAGAAAATGTGGTAATTTTCTTTACATTCTTATCATGCCTCCCTCCACATACCTTTAAATTCCTGTAGTATCAGGTAAGTACATAACACTTGGTTATTACCTGCTTTAAAAAGGAAAGTAAAAAAATATATCTACCAATCACCCTTCCCTCATCTGTCTATAAACTTTTAGACTAAAGTTTTAGAAGAATTTCTTCTTTTTCTAAATTGAAAAAGGTGATAGACTCAAGGATGAAAATGAACACAAAGCTCTGTGGCTTTAAAAGATGAGAAGGAACACCTTCAGAGTGGGAATTATGCGGTCCTCCAGATATTGTAAGACTGCAAATTTCACCAATTGCTATGCTGGCTAGGGCTAAAAGGAGTTGGAATCCATCAATATCTGGAAGGCCTCACGATCCTCCCAGCTCCTGCTCTAAATTTTAAAGCCTGTTTGGCTCCTTCCTTTCTTATTTCTGGCAAGTATTCTTCGGTCATCAGTTTTCAGTGGCTGCTCTCAGAATTTGGAACTCCCTTCCTAGGAAATTCTCTCCTCACAGCAGCAGGTTAATACATTCTTATGTCACCAAACCTTTAGAAACTGACTGGGATGGGCTTTCAATAGTGTGCTATGCTGTTTTATTTAGTGTATATACTTGTTTAATGTATTTTAATGTTAAATGCCTTTTAAATAACTTTTATAATTATACTTCTACAGAAGTTTTTACATAGTTTTTAAACTGTGTTGCTTTTAAATATGTTGTTAACCATCCCATTACTGGGAGAAAGGTGAGATATAAATGAATTAAACAAACAAACATTTTTTTAAAAGAACCCCTTAAGAAGCTTAAGTAATTTGAAGTTAGAAGTACTTTGGGCAAGTAGTGCTCATTTCCCCAAGTCAGAATTGTTTGAATATTTACTTTCCATTGGCCTCTAACTGAAAACCAGTTTGTTCAAGGATAAACATCCTGAATGGCTGGAGCAGAGTTTGGGCCTGGGTGGTCAAGGAAGAAAGATAGGGGTTGGATATTGAAGGAAAGAGAGCAACTCCTTTTTATGATTATCCCTATGTTTAGAATGTGTGACAGACAGCAGGTAGAGAAAAATACAAAAACATGGGGAAATTCCACATACATGTCTGTAGAATCACCCCAAGAGTTGATAAGAATTAAATCCTTTCTCATGATTCTGTTTTTACATACTCCATGGGAACCAGTGTGGAGTAGTGGTTTGAACAGTGGATTATGATCCTGGAGACCAGGGCTTGTCCATGGAGACCCACTGTGTAACTTTGGGTGTGTCATATACTTTCAGCCCTCAGAAAACCCTATGATAGGTTCACCTGAGGGCCACCATAAGTCAGAAATTAATTGAAGGCACACAACAACAAACATACTCCACAGTTTCTTCCACCTCATGTCTCCCAGATACCAAGGTATCATGTAGCACATAGTGGTCTGCTCTATCTCTGCAGAAGAAAGTTCTAACTAATACTTTAATCACAGACTGAATTCTATCACCACTACCAGTGGTGTAGTGGTAAATTCTGAAGAGCAGACATTCATCAAGACAGGCCCCACACTAATCCCAGTCAAAATTGCAGGCACGTGTGTTGACCCATTTCTCTCTCTCTCACACACACACACACAGACACACCTGTGGAAAGAGAGGGGAAGAATAGGTCCCCATACAGGAAAAAACCAAAAGCAAAACTCTACAACCTAATGATCTTCTAAGACTTTCCTTTCCCAGCACAAGGAAGAAATACCATTTCTCAAAACCAACAAACTAGTTTTTTGTAGTTTTCATCTCCATCAAGAGTGAGTCTTTTGTAAAATTAATGGGTCTTAATTTTCTAGTTGGCTGATGGTCCTACCCCTCCCCACATTTGTGGGCAATCTCCAGCAGAAGGGGGAATTGTGACAGAGGTCTTGCTTCCAGTCACATAGGGATGGGGGGCTGGGGGGCGATTCGCCCCACGTGCTAATGTTTCTGGGGTGTACTAGCCCATAGCTATGCCTCCGAGCACGCTGGCCATGCCCACATGCACCACGACCACACCCCTGCACACAATGGCCACAACCTTTGCGCCATAGCCCCCCCTCCCACCTGCCCCCCCCACTCCCAGCTCCACCACTGCTTGCTTCTGGTTGTCACACTGGAAATCATGGGAAGGGGTGGGACTGTCAGTCAGGTCCTTCCCAATGGAGAGAGGAACAAATCCCTGTTGACCACAGCAGCTGCTTCCTGGTAAGTGGGGATGGGGGCGATTAGGATGGGATTCACTGTATAACATTGTAACTACAGCGTTTAGACATACACTGGTATATATACCCAGCATTGCCTGGGATTTTATTTTTTCATAGGTAATACTTGGTAGAAAGATTTGAGATCCCATGTCTCTAATTCCTCAAAGTATCTTGTCCAGCACCTGTAACTTTTCCCCATATTCCCCAATCCAATCTGTATTCAGAGTTATTAAAATAAAGAGATTGGGTTCCTAAGGGAATACACTGCCTTCCTCTTTCCTGCTAGGCCTCATCTCCATAGCAACTAGCCTATTGAAGACAGACACACTTGACTGAAGCCCAAGAGCTCTCTGGCTGAGAATTTTAAAGGCCCTTCCCTAAACTGCAATGCCTAGGATTCCAAAGAATCTTCTTAGGCAGCCAATCAGATGAGGTCTTCACCTGACACAGTCAAACAAACTTTGACTTTTACATATTAGTAGATAAATCCCCAACAAGATTCCAGGTGTGGTTTGGAGGCAGTTCCTCATTAGTTCTAAGCACTCTTTGTACAGCGGAAATTTGTGGCAAACTATGATCAGGCTGTTAGAGGAGGAAAGAATAACCTGCAGAAGGGTAAAGATTGTTAGAACTCAGGAGATGCTTCCAACTGACATCTGGACTGAACTCCTGTCTCCTCTCCCTTTTCCAGAATAATAAAGAGGCAGAAGTGAAGAAAGGGGACCCAAGATTCAGTTCCTGTTGAGCTTAATTAGAATTTTGCCAAAATCTAGCTTAACCAAGACTGTAAATCCAGATATAATAATGTGTCTCAGTTATCCCAATAAGTGCAAACTATGCAGAACTGGTGTCAGCGTGAATATATTTATTCCTTCAGAAATAAAAATGTATGAGATGCAACATTAAAAACAAATAAAAGCTTGACCATGAGCAGTTTGATTAGAAAGAAACCTACTTTATACAAATCCAGAAAAACCTTTGCACTGATTAATGCTTCTTTCTAAAAAGATCAAGAGTTGCACTAAATCAGGGTTGGATAACTCTGGAAGGCCTAGGGGTACTTTTTCATCTTACAGGATCCTTGTGGGCTGTCATCACTCTTAGGCAGTCCAGCTGAATGGTCCACTCCTGTATGGTCCAGATAGCATTTTCTTTTCCCAAGATGGTTACTTCTCTGCTTTCTCTGTTTAATTTCATTTGAGTCCAGTAAATGATTATGTATCAGACACCCTTCACTGTAGTAATGCATTTTGAGCCTTGACATCTGCGTGGGCAAATTGTGGCTTTCTTGATCTTGTGGGACTGCAACTCCCATCAGCCCTAGCCATCATAGCCCAAGGTGAAGGAACATGGGAGCTGCAGTCCAAGAACACCTGACTGGCTAGAGTTGCTGGGCCCTGCTGTACATGATGAAGCAATTTTACAATGTTATGCTACTCTTTACCTGTCTGTTTCCCTATAGATGGTATATGAGCAATCTGGCTCTTTTGAGTCTGAATTTCTTGGCTACATTTTTCTACTTCATTTAAAAGAAAAAGAAGGAATTAGAACACCTTCTAAAATTAACACCTTCTAAAATATATGGGTTCAGAAAAACTCTTCTTAAATCCTCTTTGGGTTTTGATCTCACTTTCTCCCCCCCCCCCTCTCTTTGAAATGGAAGCAAACTCCTGCAGGGTGCTGCTCTGTGATCACTTTCTGGGTGTAGTCGCATGTTTTCACTTCTTGCTGTAGGTGAAATGGCTCATGTGCAATTGTATTAACTCTCTATACTCAGCAAAAGGAAGAGAGCGGTGTCTGATGTCAGCGAGCTCCCTTGTCACTCAGCACAGTATTGGCATTGTCAGTGCTCCTCCTAGACCTCAGTGAACTGAAATGAGAAATTATGAATGTGCAGCGGCAAAAATGTTTTTATCAAGATAATTGCTGTCAAAATGTATTGCCCCCCACCCCTGTAATGAATGGCAATGTCTCTTTGTGGGGGAGATGGCAAAGACAGTGTATCATTTTAAACAAATTACTGCAGGGAATTATTTTAAATAAGTGAGACATCTAAGCATGAAAGCATCACCAACATGCCAGTCCTAAAATGTATCTCTGTGTCCATATGTTATATGTCAGTGTAATAGCATGGAATCACTCAGCTGTGCCAACAGAAGTGCTAGCCCACCTCAACTTCCTAGTCAAAATTAGCACAGTGGTTCATTAAGCATTAGGGTTCAAGCATAAAAAAGACTGTGTTCAGTACTAAGCATGCTGATATCCCCACAAATCTTAACACTTAAGAGATCCTCACTTCAGTTAAGAGGTTGGAGCTGTGACCTTAAGGGCCAGCTCCAGAGGCTGAATGCTGCACAGTTACCAGGTCCACCTATGTCTGGCAAAGGACCCACGGCTCCAGTTGTTCCACTTACTTTGCATAGAGCACCCCCTGGGAGCAGAAACAGAACAAGAGAACTGTCAGTTTTCATGCCTCTCCTTTTCCAGGGCCACCACTGAGAGCAAACAGCACTGTGAACAACATAGGAGACTGCCTCCTATGCCTTCTTAGGTTGTCAGACCAGGACTATGTCAGGTCCTGAGATTGCAGCACCAAGACCTGAGAACTACGGATGGCCCCTTTATGATGTCATAAGGGGCTGGCCCAGATGATGCTACAAGGGGCACTCCTGCAGTGATGTCATTCAGCACAACGCATTAAACATCAGCATAACTGCACAGAATATACCACACAGATAAAAAACATCAGATATAACAAGTAAGTAAAATATACAATACATTTCAAGGCAGGGCCCCTGCACTGAGATTCCTCTTTCCCTCCAGTCTGTGTACTGGAGAAAAAGATCCAGTTCCTGAGATCTGGGAACCCTAATACTTTTTGATCACTCACACATGTAGCCCAGTATTGTTGGTGGTGCCTGGCAGTTGCTTTCCTAAATTTCACATAGGTTTCCTTTCCAGCTTTATCTGAAGATGTTGAGGAGTGTGACTCTGTGTCCGTCTGCATGCAAATCAGGTGCTCCAGCACTGAGCTACTGCCTCTCCCTCATATTGCCTGAGGATTCCCAAAAACCTAGTTAAAAAACTGCTGTTAATGAAATATCCCAACTGCATACTTGCTCTACCAGCCGAAAACCTGGGCATTGAAAAAAGTTGTTTCAGTCATACAGTTCCTGGGAGATGTGATAAGGAAGTACATCAATGCCAAACCCACCATGGCCCTAGGCATGCTTCATTTTTCAAGAAACTCCTACTTAAGGGAAGTCACTTTGGGAATGTGGGTAGATAACAACAAAGTACATGTTTTTCATAGAGGTCTCCATTCTGACACCTCCATATTAAGAAGGCAGGCAGCTTGAAGTGGGAATTTTTCTCTACCTAGAACACTGAAGAACATTTATAGCCAGTCAGAGTATGCAGTCCTGGGTTAGGCAGACCAATGGACTGATTCTGTAGAAGATAGCTTCACATGTTCATTTTCATGCCTTACTGAAAAGGGGCATGACACATGGCTAGAAATACATGTGGTATCCTCCAAGTATTCTATTTGGTTAAACCATTAAATTATATATTTAAATCACTCAAATCAAATTGGTTGATTTAAATAAATTAAACTATTTTTTTGGAAATATAACCCTGAATGTTAAAAATACCTTTTCACTACAACTTTTGGAACTTACTTTAACTGTATATCTGATTTTGAGAAGTGTCTGAAATGATGGTATTAAATTTTGGATATTGTGATGTCAGACTGATTTTCAGTGGGCAACACACTTTACTATATTTCTTATAACAAAACCCTGCTTAAGAAACTGATCACATGTCTTCTTCTTCTTTTTTTAAAGGTACCATCATGACATTCTTTTACAGAGCAGTTACCATTGTCTTGAGGTTGAATGCATAAGTAATTATCTATTCAGACTGAATGGATAAAGCATTGAATGGGTAAGAAT
Organism: Ctenosaura bakeri; assembly: GCA_948474755.1. NCBI lineage: Eukaryota > Metazoa > Chordata > Lepidosauria > Squamata > Iguanidae > Ctenosaura > Ctenosaura bakeri. Next base: position 193,565 of record CAOLHI010001386.1, on the reverse strand, counting down.
TTTTGTCTCCCTCTCCCTGTACACACTGTACAGAGAATATTAGAGGAAATCAGAAGTTCATGGTTTCCACCCTCCTCAGGAAGAAGTGAATTCCTATTTGGAGAAGAGTTGGATGTGAAGTTAAAATAAGAGATAACAGATGAAAATAAGCCTGTTGGCTGAATTCAATGGCCATTTTGTGTAACTGGTTAACATGGGCACATTGTGAGGCCCCTCATTTTCATAAATACCTCTTACTTGATGCACTGTTCCCCCAAAAATCTGCTCCTGAGGATTGGACTTTCTGAAACAGTATGAGATATGGCACAGAGCTGTGGTTGATAGCAGGGACTAGTGAAAAGCAATATTCTGCTCAGCACAAACAGACGTGCTTTTACTTGTACAGCAACAGAACTGTATAGAAGCTTATTGCCCCTGCTTGCGCTCCCTCCCTCCCTCTTGGAGAGTCCTTGTCATTCTGAACTTCCAGCATGTGTCCTTACAAGAAAGGAAGCTGCATGGCACAAAAAGGTGCATGGGGAAGAGATACAATGAACAGTCAACAGTTACTTTATTAAGAATTAATTTATACAATATGAAATAAGCATCCAACAAAGATCTGAACTATTCAGAACCATCACTAGGAGATGCAAATGGATGAGGCAGGGAATGTGTTAACTCTGATTGCCATATCAGCATTTTATACATCTTATTATAGTGGGGAATCCCATAAAGACTTGAACATCTCTCTTTTTCCTTCCATTACTGATGGAGCAGCTGACCTTTTGAGGTAATTTTCTCTTCATGCCAGAATATAAAATCAAACAGACAAAATGTCAGACATTGGATGAATGTGAAAAGGGAAGCTTCAGCATTTCATGTGAACTCTTTGGGAGGAATCAGGAAAGAACAGAGGATGTGAATGCCTTTAAAATAAGAGAAGCAGAGACCCATCGAATATAAATTGTCTAAGAGGAAATACTCATCTGTCAACAGAACAATTCTAGCTTTGCTCTATGTATTTGAGCTCTGCTGGGAGCCTGGGAACACTAATAACTTTTTGGCAAGCTGGAGATCACACTTGACTCTCCTAAACATAACTCATTTACTCTTTGAAAGATGCTTTGATAAATGTTCATATGTGAGATGGAGAAACTTCAAAGTCCATTTAGCTTTTTAAAAATGTTTAAAGCATAGGCAACTATGAGCAGCAAGATTAGTATCTCAGTTTTTAGCTCCCTGTGTGGAGAAGAGAGAGACCACCCAACATTTTAAAAAGGTGTTTGGATCTCAGGAGAGGAACAACAAGAATCTAGTTTGCCTTCCTAGGAGACTCCTCTGTTCCCTCCCCATCCCCAGCTCTCAGTACTCCATCAAATTGGGTGGGATGCCATTGCTACATGAATAACTTGTGCTCACTTCTTTGACTATAGCTTATGTACACTGAACCAACTCTCAAGTTAGAAAAAGGAAAAGAAAAAAAAAGCTTCTCAAGACCTGATTCTTGCAAACTCTGTGGATGAAGGGAACTGACTCCAATTAAGCCAGCTCCTGTTGACTTTTAGCCATTTCACTCCTTACATATCTAAGCATTACTGAGCTAATTCTGAACACCCACAATCTTCTGCTGAAATTTGTCTACTGGCCACACATCAAGGATTTCTTTTAAACCTGAAGGATTGGCAATTTTATTATAACATGAGCTTTGGTGGACCATAACTTCCCTCATTAGATGAATGAAATTATCACTTTTCAGACACAACTGCAAATTATTCTATACTAAAATCTTCACACTACCCTGAAGGGCTATTTGCAATCCAGTCATGGCTGGATGTTGGGAGCTGCCACCTTCTTTCTTTTTTCTCTTTGCTCCTTTGGATGTGTGGCATTGCTCTGAAAGCTGCAAAGTTTTCACAGGTTATGTGGGGCATGTTTTGCCAAAGGCAAGTGGTTCTTTTAGGACTTGGAAACAATAAACACTCCAACAGGTAAAAGTTTTTAACAGTTTTTTTGGTACAGCAGGAACAGTTGTTAAGACACAGAATAGTGAAGATGGTACAATTACAAAACTTACAAAAGTGTACTAAGTAAACTTATTTGTTTGTTCAGCTGTTGGGAGGCCTAGCAGACAACAGAGGAGATACTCCAGACCATCAGTGTGCAGCACCCTGACAGACTGTCCTGGTTTGTACTGAACTATCTCAGAGCAATTTTTCAGAGGATTTTTATAGACAAAGCCTTGTTGGACTACAGTGCTATATTGCCACTCCCACCAAACTGCCCCAGCCTGATACTGGTTGTGTGCCTTTAATTAATTGGACCATGTTCTCATTTATTCAGCTAAACAACATTATTAAACAGATAACTGAGTGACTATATCAATGCTTATCACTTAGGGATGCATCCTAGCAAGTGTTTAGTATAAGTTCCTCCCTTCATTCCAAGGCTATATCAAAAATAAACATGTTCAGCTATTAAGACCATACAAGTAAGAGTGAAGACAGCCAAGGTCAAAGGTGCAAAGGCTTCTGAAAGAAATATGCCAAGAAGATCAGTATAAAGGAAAAATTCACACATGGCGAAGTAAACCTCCTCACGCTATATTTCTTCTGGCGATTTCTACTACAGAGACCAACAGCCAATTAGCAACTTGGGCAGAACTAGGCCATGCTAAACCCGAGGAGCGCAAGCTTCACTTAAGTCTGGCATTAAGTCCCCCAGTGGCTCCCTGATGACTTCTACAGCATTCGGGCTTGCCTTGCTGTTATGAGCCTGCAAGAAGAAAGCAGAACAACAGAGATGGCAAAAAGTGACAGACTCAGCAATGGATGATGACAGATGGTAATGCAGTGTAGCTATATATGTATTATGTAGTATAGCTACAAAAAGCAGTGGGGGAGCATCAATATGCCATTGTTGCAGAACAGAGGAAGAGCCACCAGTGGTGGGAAGAAGAAGTGGCCCAGCTGAAACACTGAACAACCCTTATAAAGGCCTTGTGGGAGGCTGTATGGGGGCAAGAGATCTGGAATTAAACAGCCCTTTGTAATGTTCAGAAGCTATGGTCCACTGAAGAGCGGAGTAAAGGGCTACTGAAACCAGGAGGCAGTATGGTCTTCACAAGGGCTGCATAAGGCACAGGTCTGCAGAGCACCCGGGGCAATAAATCAGGATCCTTTGCAAGAGCTACAGAGGGTTCAGTGCCTTAAAGAAAATGAGACAGAGGCCCTTTTCGCACTGAGGCTTCTAGCGCAAGCGGGGGAGGCCGGCAAGCTGCCGCTTCCCCCTCCTTCCTTCCGCAGGCGAAGGAACGAGCGAGGAAGTGGCACCGAAGGAGGCTTGCCGCGCAAGCCGCCCTCCCCCCGTGCGAAGCGGGAGATGTCGCGCCGGATTCCCCCCCCGCGCGCGCGAAGCGGGCGGCGTCACGTCCCCCCCGTGCGCACGCGTGTGCGAAGCGGGCGTCGCGTCCGTCGCGCTAGCTCCCCACCCCGCCCCTTCCTTCTGCAGGGGCGGAGGGAAGGAAGCGCGACCCGGCCGGCTCCCGGAGGCTCCGCATGAAAGGTAAGTGCGGGTGGGCGCCGGGAGCGTTGCGCGAGCGCGGGGTGATTTTTGCTTCGATGCGAAAATCAAAAAACCCGCGCTCGCGCCGCTTCAGCCCCGTGAGCCCGGCGGAAGTGGGAGTGTGTCGTGCGGAGCGACGCTCCCACTCCCGCGAGGCTCACGGGGCTGTCGCGTGAGAAAAGGCCCGTGCGAAAAGGGCCAGAGGCAGCAGGTAAGTCAGGGTGATTGCCTTCTTGCTTGAGTCTGGAAACAACCAGGAGGAAGGCAGACAGGTGAGGGCTGCCAGCCACTGTTAGGAGGTACTGCAAGTCTTGTGCATGACAGTTGTGGGATAAGGGGAGGATGATCTTATCTAGTAGCAACAACAAAAAACTGCTACTAACCAGGGCTGATTTCACACTGCATGTTTTACCTACATGATTAACTCAGAAAATAATAGGCAATGGCTCAAGGTTGTGCATCACTTTCTGGTAATTTTGTGGATGGTTTTCTTTACAGAAATGCCACACAAGGCATGAAAAGCTTGTCAGGTGAAAAACAACCCCCTACCCCAAACAAGAGCACAAACTGGATGATCAGGAAATCATGGGTGGAACTGACAACAGGCAGCAAATCAGCAGCATCAGCACAGCAACACAAGAGAGCACATAAGAAGTTGGTGGTGGTGAAGGCAGCAGCAGAGTCTGGCAGGGACAGCCTTCTTCAGGGCCTATCTTATATGCTAGAAAAACTGATGGAACATGTGGAACAGCTGGGTTCCTCAACAAGGGAGGCAGAGGATGGAGAAGCACCATCAAACTTGCCAGCAGCAATAGTGGGGATTCAGCCAGGACCAAAAAAGGTATGACCCATGGCAGTGGGCAGGCAGAAGCACAGGACAAAGATCTCTTCATCCAGCTGCACAAACAACTCAAGCAGTCATGAGAGGAACTCATCAAGGGAAGCAAGGATGGCAAGGAAGAGGAACCAGAGGAGGTGTAGGAAACAAGCCAATCCAACAAGAAGGTGAAAGTGGAGAATGGCTCCAGATCCTCTGGTGAGTTTTCCCTGTCTGGTTTGCTGGGGATTACTGAAGGGTGAAGACTCATGACCCAGGTCTACCTGCATGGGCTTTAAAAAGACAGCCAAGAGAAGATTGGTTTGAGGCTGGCTCTATAGCTGCCTAAGTGGAGGAGAGAGAGTTCTTGACTTTGTCTTGGTAAAATCTTGATGATGTCTGCATTTGGGGATAAGTCTTGACGATGTCTGCATTTGGGGATAATGAGAACCATATCCATATCCACTTCATTCTTAAAGTTACACAGCAAATATTAGTGTGGACATGTTTACTTTGCTAAAGCTAGAGAGAGGTAGAATGAACTTTCTATGGTTGTTGGCTAGTGTTACTATCTACATGGAAATGGTACAGTCAACCCATCTTGAGCAACACTGACACCTACCTAAGTGATACCTCACCAACCATTTAATGGGCTCAGGAACTCAGCGGGGAAGGAGTGGTCATACAGTATGATGAGACTTTTTTTTTTTTTGCAAAGGACCAGATGGGGTCTCCTTAGTGAGAGGCAAAGGGAATCAAGTCTGGGAAATAGGCCCCCAAATGAGACAAAATAGAATAGTGTTGTAGGAATATAATCAAAGGAGATGCCAAAAGATATGTTGCAAATTCAATCACTTTTGCCAAAACTGTTTCTGCCCACATAGCCCTAATGGTCAGCATCTTTTTCAGGGCACTTTTCCTTTTCCTTTCCTACCTCAGCAAGGTCATGACCTGGTAACATGACTGCTCCCTAGAAGAAAAATTGCTGGGAGGCTGACAGCTGATGTTAGCCCTGGCTTATATCCTGGTTTTGCCAGCTGCCCTCCTGCCCCATTAGCTTCCTATTCATATGCGAGCTGCAAAATATCTACATGAAGAATTCTCATAGGTTGGTAAGCCCAAAATCAACTGGATTTTGTCACAGCAAAAATAGGCAAAGAATATCAGCAGGACAGATGGTGGACCCCTTCAGCAGTCTCTCTTCCAAATCTCAGATTATTTTCTTTGGAGGTGTGGTCCCTAAACATGGAGGAAATCAGGGTGATAGATTATCTTTCTTATGACAAGGGAGCTTCCATTAATGAGGCAATTCCCTCATGCTTCATTCAATCAAGTGATAAATTTAGTTAGGTCCTGCAACACCACGGTTCTCATGGTCAAATGTGATGCCCAGCTAGCCCTCTGGCTCTTATTGGCCCATCCATATGATTTGTGTCTATTAGATTTTATGTGTTATGTGGACAAAGCCATTCCAATGGGCTGCTAGGTAGCATGGACAGCCTTTGAGGTCTTTAGCATTTTCCCGGAATGGGTGGTTGAGAACAGATTGGATGGTTACCTATTATCTTGATGACTTTTTGTTCATGGGGTCTGCAGGCAGGAACACACTTAGGCACCTTGTAAGCCTTTGAAGTCTTAGCTTGGGTGGCCAGTGTGTTTTTAAGACAAGATAGAGAGCCCAGTAACCCATTTAGTTTAACTTGGTATTCAGCTAGATTGCATCAAGGGCCATTAAGGTCTTTCCAGTGAAAAGGTAGAGAGCCTCGGGGATTAATAAGTAATGTTTTGGCAGTCAGAGAGTGCAATCTGAAGAAGCTCCAGAGGCTATTGGGGCACTATAACTTCTCCTCTAGACCAGTCTTCCCAGACAGAGCCTTATGTGCTCATTTGGCATGAGTAACAGCCAAGGCTTCCTTGCCACACCAACACATCTGCATTTCAAAGGGAATGAAAGCTGACAGTGGTGTCTGGGAAGAGTTCTTGGAGGCATAGAACGAAGGCTCTCCTTGGCAGAACTCCATCAAAGGTGGGCCAGAGTTGCAGGTACAGTCTGATGCAACCTAGATTTTGGTATATATTTTAAGGGGCTTTTGTGAATAAAGTAATGGCTGGGCCAATGGGTGGAATATAGATTCTTGCGGATTGTTGTTGTTGTGTGCCTTCAAGTCATTTCTGAAATACGATGATACTGAGGCTACCCTACTATAGAGTTTTCTGGGGCTGAGAGTATGTGACATGCCCAAGGTCACTCAGTGGGTTTCCATAGTCAAACAGGGAACCAAATCCTAGTCTCCAGGGTTACAGTCCAATACTCAAACCACTGCAGCAATGATCACTTAAATCACCATGCAGCAGTGGAACTTGGAGTGCATGGAGAGAGGGCAGGAGGGGGTGGCGCTAAGGCATGAGGGTGTGGCCGTGGGGTGTGGGGGCATGGCCTTGGTGTGCGGGGACATGGCTATGAGCCCAGACACCCCAAAAAGATTGTCAACCAGGGTGCAGTGCCCTCTCGCCCCCCATTCCTATTCAACTGGTACCATGCTGGTCCTTACATTCCTTGAATTCTTTTCCATTCTAGTGACAGCAATCACATAAAAGGGCTTATTCATCAACAGGAAAGTGAGGTTCTGGTGTTACAGCCAGGCAATGGTTAAGGTAATGAACAGGCAATCATTTCACTCTGAAAGGGTCAGGTTTATGCTTGTCCTCCTGTATAATGTCATTATCTCAATATGACATGTTCTAGGTCTTCATAATCTTATCATAGATACACTGTCTTATTTACAAGAGAAGAGATCTCAAGCCTTGGCACCTGGGTCTAGTCCATACCAGTTTCCATTCCCTGAAGAACCATGGTGCCCTGGCAAGGAGTGATATTATCCAGTGCACTGCACTCAGTGGCCCCATGAACACTCCAATACAAGGGCAGTGGGAGGTTTTCTAGCCTTCTTGGCTGGAGCAGGGAAGTCTTGAGAGTAACCAGCCGCTGATGTCTACTTGGCACCCCTGAAATAAGAGAGGTTTCCCACACTGCATCTTGCTATCACATTCCTTTAATCCAAACCTTTGATATCTCTGACACATATGCCTCTTTCACAGCAACAAGGCCTTTGAAGGCTGGCAGAGGTGCTATCAACCTCTCCCGCCCCATAACTCATGTAGGCCGATCTTCCTCTGTTCTCATCCAGCATTTCTGATAGCTTTGCTGATAAGAATTTGAGGTGAAGCTGCTTGGGGCAGCCATTTTGGGGGCCCTCCAGGTGGGACAGCTGATAGCTAAGTCAGAGAGGTCTGGGGGGGCACTGGGTCTGGGAGATGTCCAAGTGCAGCTGGGCAAACTCCAGTTGGTCATTTGGAATAAAAGATTGACCAAGTCAGCTATTGGGCCAGCATTTATTTCAAAGCTTTGGGCAAGGGGGTAACCCTGCCCTGTTCAAGTGGCCAAGAAATTAATGCCTGTTTGCTCTAGCTTACCAGATCCATCCTTGATTCATTGGAACATTCCTTTCTCACTGTGTTCCTATTCACTGAGGCATTCGAGTTTTTAGAGTTGGGCTGGCAGGCATTTAGCTTCTTCTTGAATAGTTTAGAGAGTCATTCATTCGGAACTGGGACAGTCATCACTGTGGTTGGTTCATCTTAATCTGAAGACACCCATCTAGTTTAGTTTCAGCACCCCAGGAAAAGAACATTTTGATTTGTGGCCACAGCACTGTGTACTGAGCTGAGAAATACACAGCATCTACTGGATGAGTAGAGGACCTTTGCCTGGAAGATTGTATCTAAGCCTAGGACACAAGGAAATAAGATTGAACTCTCTGCTACCTACCATCTCTTGGCAAGCTGACTGTTTTGGGCTGCCTGGCCAGTGGTTGCATAATGACTAGGCACATACAAAAGGATTTGACTTTATACTGATGGCAAAGACACACACTTTGCAGAAGCAATTCCTGAACATTTTTTTTTATAAGACCTTCAGAGATACGGGAGTGGGAGGTACTTTGGCTGGCATCTGGTTAGGGAGCTAGTCTTACAATGTGAGAACTCTTTGAGATTCATATTTATGATTATGCCAATTAGCAACAATTGTAAATGCCCCCCAAATCAATCTTCAAATCCAGGCAGCCATACTAGGAGATGGAGATCCTCAGTACTAATGAGTAGGGCACTGAATGATAAAGTATCCAACCCTTCCATCGGCAAGTGACCATGCAACAAAGAGTTCTGACAAGACTGCACAGGGACCCCTTGCTTCTGTTCATTGCACTGTGGCTTATAATGTGAGGGGGTTGAATGCATTGTTCTTCAGCGCCCCACTTGCCGGCACCAGAGAACATCCTTTGGTGTGTAGAACAGAAATCATAGCTGACCAAAAATGGTTGATACACTATAATCTATTAGAAGAACAAGATCATAAGATGCAGTTGTTACAAAAATTACATGAGGAAGGTCTTAACTTCCAATGGGTCTCATACAGACATTTTATATAAGACTAGCACATATACCTGGCATTGCCCAGGATTTTATTTTCTCATAAGTAATACTTATTAGAAAGATTTGAGATCCTGTGTCTCTAATTCCCCAAAGTGTCTTGTCCAGTACCTGTAACTTTTCCCTATATTCCCCAATCTAATCTGTATTCAGCATTATTAACATACAGAGGTTGGTTTCCTGAGGGAATACATTGCCCTCGTCCTTCTTGCTGCTAGGCCTCATCTCATTAGCAGCCCGCCAGGCCCAAGAACTCTCTGAATGAGAATTCTAAAGGCCCCTCCCTAAACTACAAACCCCAAGATTCCATAGACTCTTCACAGATAGCCGATCATATGAGGTCTTCGCCTGCTTGACTTTTATATATTAGAAGCTTTAAAGAAGATAAAAAGGCTAAACAGTTAGAAGAGAGTAAATCTGACTTGGACGTGCTGTTATGTTCAGATGCTGATCATTTGATTGCTAAGATGTATAAGTTTTTGTTGCAATTTAAGATGAAAGATGAACAAGTAAAGGAATATACAATTAGTTGGGCAAAGTATTTTGGATATAACATACATACGGACCAATGGGAAAAACTATGGACAAAGGACATTAAAAATATATTGTTATGACTTAAAAGAAAATTAGTATATGATGATGTATCATTGGTACTTTATGCCAGAGAAATTAGTAAAAATGGATAATGAGATGAATAATAAATGTTGGAAGTGCCAGGACCATATTGGGTCCTTGTATTAACATGTGGTGGATGTGTGATAGAGCTAAACAGTTCTGGATGAAGATTCAAAATATGATGCACAAGATTTTGAAGTCTCAAGTACCTAGAAAACCTGAACTATATTTTGTAGGAATGTAGAGAGAACATATGATAGTGGACAAGAAACAATATAAATTGGTCCAACCTATGTTATTAGCGGAAAGATTAGTATATGCTGGGAAAGAAACAGATTTACCAACAGTGGATGAGTGGCTAAGTAGACTGATGGGAATTGTTGAAATCGACAATCTTACATACAGGTTAAAAGGCAGAACACAAAATGAATTTTTATCTGAATGGAAATGGTGATTGATTTTCTTAAAGAAGAAAGAAGGCCATCTGACAATAAAAGGCTTTTAAATTTTAAATTTATATTACTGAATGAGAAGTGTTAATTTGATTTAAAAGATGTATTTTGTTTGTTGCTTTAGAGGGTTATTTTCTACTTTTCATATAGATGGTATTATTAATTTTTGATGATTACTATTGTTTTCTTTATTATTATTATTATTATTATTATTATTATTATTATTATTATTATTATTATTACTTAGGATTGGTATCATTAGTATTATTTTGTTGACTATTATTATAAGATAAATGTATAAGATAAATAAGATAAATTTATATTATTATAAGATAAGATAATAAGTTAATGAAACTAATATAGAATACAGAATAAGTTAATAATGATTTAATTTCAAACAAGTGGATAATTAAGTAAGTAGATAAGTAAGTAGATAGCTATAACAACTAGTGACTAGTAACATTTAATAATTATGGTATAAAAGAATAGATTTAATACTCAGGCGTAATTGTTCAAGTAATATGGACTGTTTGCAATAGAGGCAGGAACCAATCTTTTTAGTTATTTTCAGTTATGTTATGTACTGTATTTGTTTTAGTCATGTGTAGATATATGTACTGTTATTTGTGGGAGTGTTATGGGAATGTTGTAGGAATATTTTTGCTGCTGTTGTTCTTGTTGTCTTGTATGTTTGTGTTTAATAAAATCAAAAGATTCCATCCCCCATGGGGAAAAAAAAAACAGGAAAAAAGAACATCCTTTGGTGTTGCTACCGGATTGGGGTTGGATTGGGAAATGAAGCATAGCCAGCCTTAGTGTTGAGGAGAGCAGGTTGGCTATACCTGGACATCTCATTCCACATGGGGCATCTTTTCAGGTAGAGTACATCTATCTGAGTGGAGGAGACTTAGTTGTACAGGATTAGATTTGAATTTTGTTTCTGATTACAGCTGCTATAGATTTGCAGGAGGATAGTGGTATCCCTGCCCCCCACTGGCAGTATGGAACGCTGTGAGATCCACTTTCTAAGGGGAAGAGAGGCCTGTGGGCTCATCAACTACCTTGCTAGGTTTTCTCTTAAGGGACCTTGGGGGTGCAGGTGAAGAAGGTCATGCCCAATTCAGGGACAGCTTCCCTGTCTCACACCTGGAGGCAAGGATGACAAGGGTAACTCTGCATTTATGTGGATTTCAATAATGCTATTTTATGGTTTCCTGGTGGGTAAGCTGAGTTTTGGTGGTCTGATCTGAAAACAGGAGGGTTATCCAGTCCCTGGATCTGTGTCTCATGCCATACCAACACTACTCAGCTGTCCTTTGTTTAATCCAGTCCAAGACATATATACTGTCTATGTTCATTGCACTGATCTGTGTGTGTGTGTTCACTTGCTTGAGCCAGCACCTTGCTATTGAGGCAGTAACTGTGTGCCAAATGAATCAATATAAACAGACACTGCCATTCCATTGCTGCCATGAGGTTAAATTGCAAGGAAATGTTAGAGCAGGGGTGGAGAAATATTGATCCTGCAGATGTTTTGTCTCACAATTCCCAGTTCCCACCCAACATGGCCTGTGGTATGGGACCCTGGTAGTTTGGAACATCTGGATGGCCACATATTTCTCCAGCCCTGTCCTAGAGATTTGGAGGTCTGTTTCTATTGTGCTACATGAAACACAGACATGTGTGTGGACACAGAGGTTGAGAGAGAGAGAGAAACAGTCATAGGATTTTATCCAACCACACTATGTATTGGTCTGATACCTAAAGTTGCCTTAAGGTTTAGCTGAATCAGTAAGTTGGATCTGATTCCTGAACTGGCTCTTGTGGTTGTCAGCAGCTGATAGGCCATGACTTGGAGCCTCTGTGCTATGTGTTTCTGCTCAGTTGGTAAGCTATCAGTGTGAAACTGGGACTATCATCCTACAGAGCAGCCACTGGGTTATCTGTTCAGGCTGGGGCCTTGACTGAGGAACAAGTTGGTTGTGGTTTACTACCTTTCTCAGCTATGAATCCCTCCCCACACATTTATCTCCTGATTCTTCTTAGACAGCTAGTGATAGCTCAGTTTCAGCAGGGTCTACAAGGGAATGATCAGGAAATCTCAATTCTGAGTTATTTCCAGCAAATTGGACACTTTTGTGAGAGTCCTCTACAAAAGATGCAGCATCCAAAAAGGCCCATCATAGCTTAAAGTGCTTAAAATATAAAAATGATTAAAATGAGTTTCAGCTGCCCTTCTGTGAGTGAAAGTGGCAACACTGGAAAGACTGATAGCTTCATCTACTTTCACGTCAGGCTCCAAGTATGTGAAGATAGGCAGGAACGAGCCAGCATACCTCTTATTTTACTTGCAAATAGGCACAGCTACAATACATTCCCACAGGATTTTCATTACAGGAGTGCCTCAAAGGTATACTCCCTTGAGTGATAATAGAATGAATGATGCCACGGAGGACAGCCCATCTGGCCCTCCAGTCTGGAGATGAAGAACTGATTCCTAATCCTGTTGGGGGAGTCAATAATTCAGCACCTCCAGTCTTGCTCCTGCTTGGTGTACAGAAGGGGGCGAGGGCCTTTCATCCAAATAAGTTAACTCTAGAATGTATCATGTGAGCCACAAAGAGATTTAGTCATCTGGAGTGTCATAGTTCTGCCCTTTTCCAGTCACTTCCCTCTCAGCTCCCCTGAAGTCCAGCTGAAGTCATCTCCACAATATAAGAAGGCCCAGTTGTGTTCACTAACTCTTAGATTTTTCCCCCAGAATGTGCTACAGAAAATAAGAGTTCTTGCAGCTTTCTTTCCTATCCCTCCACTTCATATTTTGATCTTTCTCACACACACACACACATATGCATAACCTTAGAGATTTAGTATCAGGCACTACCTGAACCCTCATTTCAGCATAGACTATCTGAGAGAGACTCAGGAGGCACTAGTGTGAGACATCACAGCAAGTGGGAGGCATGTATCACCTCAGGGCACCGACTGGCGGGAAGGCAGGCGGCAGGCAGCCTGGGAGTAGGAACTCAAAGGCTGAGAGCCAGACGAGACACACCTTGTTGCTGGCAGGAGATCAGCAGTAACTCCAAGCAGGAGGATAACATGGATGGGAAGGAGCAGGTAACATTGGCAGCTTATGTTATATCCCTATGCCAAACTAGCCTCGTGGACAGGAATAAACTTTAACTCTTTTTTTCTAATTGAAAATGTCAAGCTTTATAATAAATAAAAGCAGAAGCTTGTTGGCTTATACCCAGGATGTGAAACCAGTGTCCTCCACCAAATGTTACTGGACCAGCGTTACAGTTTTAGTGAGCCAGTGTGGTGTAGTGGTTTGAGTATTAGACTACCATTCTGGAGATCAGAGTTCAAATCCTCATGCAGCCATGGAAACCCACGAGGTAACCTTGGGCAAGCCACGTTCTCTCAGCCTCAAAGGAAGGCAAAGTTAACTGTCTCTGAACAAATCTTGACATGAAAAACCCGTCATAGGTTTACCTTAGGATTGCCATAAGTCAGAAATGACTTGAAGGCACACAACAATGTTACTGTTCTGGACTATCAGTCCAAGAATCACACACCCCACATGGCCAATGGGGTTGGATTCTGGGACTTTCAGTCCCAAACAGTCACTCTCCCAAGCTCTGTGTGGAACTGTAGGTGTCATCATCCCTCATCTCTGGCTATGTTGGAGCTCAAGTCCAACAACCTTGAGAGACCACATGCTGCCCAGCCCCATCTTTGGACTAAAAATCCATCCTGCTGAGGACCCGGTCAGATCATGTCAGGAGCATGAGAAAGGCAATTGTGCTCTCTGTTACTGCTCTTCTCTCCCCAGAATTAGCAGAGGTGGTTTCAGGGGGACTAATTTAGCTACTGCTAGGCCTATGCATCATTCATTTTGCAATACCAAGACTGCCAGTTCTAAGTGAAGTAGTTTTGTTTAAAGGAAAGTTAGGCAGCTGCTGACCATCTAGGGGTTGCTAGACTGCAATTCCCATCATCCATAGATGATGGCTATGCTTAAACCTAGGGCTGAAGGAGTTGTGGCCCTTCAACATCTGGAAAACTACATATTGCCTGCCCCTGGTTTAAAGTCAGCATCCTGTGTCCAGGCAATTTTGAATGAAACACCAAAGTTTCCTCAATGGATGGTAAACTTTTTTCAAAGAGAATTAGATAGAGTGAGAAAGAGAGAGACAGAAGTCTTGGCTTTACAGTAGAGGAATAGGCTAGAGAATTTACCAGCATCTGGAACTTTTTGTCCTATGCCCACCTCTATTAAATTTAAATCATAATAAATCAAAGTGCTATGCTAGCTTATATGAAGTCCGAGAAATTACAGCTGGAGAACTATTGGCACATAGGCTACAAGCTTAGATCTGATACACTTCAGCCAACATAGCTGCATCCTCTACCGCAGTTTTTTTCCAGCTTTGTACCTTCCAGGTGGGCTGTATTTGGTGGTGGTAGTGGTGATTCAATGGAAGTTTTATATTTCTGATTTTTGTTTTTTTACTATAAAGAGGCGATCTCTTTTATTATAACATGTCCTAATATGATGCGGTGTTTAGAGTGCTGAAGTGCTAAGATATTCAAGTTTAAATCCCACTGAACCATGATACTCACTAGGTGAACTGAGCCAGTCACCCTCTTTTTCTACCTCATCTACCTCAATGGATTGTTGTGAGGATAAAGTGGGGAGGATGAGATTCATGTATGCCACCTTGAGTTAGTTGGGAATTTCCCAGGGTGTTAGCCCTATTGGGAAATTCTATGGAAGCTAAAACTGTAAGGATTTAGCCTCCTTTTAGCAGAGTAGTAGAAAAAACATGCCCAAATTTCTGTGTGGCTTTTCTGATCTGAAACTGACTAAGAAAACAAAACAAATGCGGGCACTTTCAGGTTACAAACTTTAAAAGTCTACTAATGGCTTCTACATGTACATATGTATTGAGGAACTTACATCCTAACTAGCTAATGAATAGTAGTAGCTCCGTTGTTAATTCACCACCTTCTGATGGAGATGCAAAGCATGATTGGAGAGGAGGAAGAGGAAGAAGAAGCAAAAATGGAGGAGAAGAGAGATATCTGAGAAGGGGTCTCTTTCTTTTATAAGACTGATGACCTAAGCAACAATTCTGGGTCACATAATCTGATCACCCGAACACCAAAGGTATTTATGATCATGCAATTAAATGACACAAAGACAAACAGTAGAGCTTTGGCATGCAAAAGAGAAAGGAAGCCCCATGCTCTAAGAATAAGATGGAGGAGGGAGAGAGAATGCTCTAATACAAGATGGAGGAGGGAGAGAGAATGCTGGAATTCTTCCAACAGAGTTCACAAGAAAGCAGCATGTGAATATAACTAATAAAATAAATATGGATTCTTCTATTCCAAATACATAGTATGTTGAGCTCAAAAACTTATCCTCACCATGCCTCTTCTGATTGGCATAGTTTGGTACTTCCCAGAATCCTCTATGCCAGTGGTTCTCAACCTGTGGGTCCCCAGATGTGTTTGGACTTCAGCTCCCAGAAGCCCCAGCCACTATGGTCAATGCTCAGGGCTTCTGGGAGCTGAAGTTTTTGAACATCTGGGGACCCACAGGTTGAGAACCACTGCTCTATGCAGTTAACTAATTGTGTTGTTCATTCATTTTTTTGGGTCAGGTCCTATTTAAGTGTTTGCTCTTGGCATTTTCTGGGGGACCCTACAGTTTCAGAGGATACACTCTTCTGTCTTGCACTAACTCTTGGGCACCTAAAACATTCCATTGCTGAAGGGCCTTCAAGAGTCTTTTGTGTCTTTCTCCAAAGTTCTTCCTTTAAAATTAAAAGGAGTCATTCCACCTGAAATGGGTGTGCCTTTGGGAAAAGTGGAGCTGAGCCAGGCTGGCTGTTTGATGGAGGACTGAGCCTGCCCCATGCTGCAAGGATGTAACTGTCTCTCTTTTTCTGGTTGCTGGGGTTTGTCCCTTGGTCAGGACGTGATTGAAGCTGACAGAGAATAGCTCTTGCTTTAGCTCACATTTGGAAGGGAGAGGGAGGGTATGTGTGTGGTCACTTTTCCTTCCTTACTCTTTTCCAAACACCTAACTTACTCTCCTATCTGGGTTCTTTTCTTTTCTAGGGTTCAGGACAAGTGCAGGAGTTGCTGGGGCCTCTGTGACCTGGCCTGATTTTTCTCCTCACAGACTGGTATTGCAGCTCCCCCTGTCTACTAAAGCACTCTGTCACTTCCCTCAGCTCTGCTTTCCCCTTTAAAACACCACCTTCATCTAAAAAGGGTAACGCTTTTCAATAGTTACTTACAACATTTTTATAGTTCTAAAGTAGCATGGTTTTGCTTGGTTATAACTACTATATATCATGCAAGTGAGTAAAATTTATAAAAGTATACTACAGTCTTTATTAAAATAACAAACAGAACAAAGAATTAGTTTTTGTACGTATGTCAAAGCTCAAACAGTTCTTCAGAATGTGTTTAGAAAGTTTCCTTTTATCTTTGCATCAGCATTAAAGCATAGGTCTCCCAAACAACCCTTTAGCTACCCTTATACCCAAAGGCTCAATTTCCATATCTAGGTCACACTTTCTGACCAGACTCAAAAATGGATTGTAGTACTCTATTGACTAGCCATTGGAATGTTGATGGGGCATTCTTCAATCCAAAATGTAATACCATGAACTCAAACAACCTCATATGGGTGATAAAGGAAGTTATGGCTGGTTATTAGAGCTCATTGAAACTTGCCAGTACCCTTTAGTTAAATCAAGATTGGTGATGAAATTGGTTTTTCTCATTCTTTCAATTAGGTCAACCAACCTCGGCATGGGATATGATCAGCTTGGGTTATGCTATTCAATTTCCTATAATCCACACTAAACCTCATTGTGCGGTCAGACTTTTCCACTAACTACCAATGATATCCATGGGCTTTCAGATGGGACTATAATATCCAGCTTCAGCATTTCATCAGTCTCTCTTGCAACACTCTCAGCATATTTCCTGGTCATTCAATATAGGGTGAGTGTGCAATAGATACAGAATCCCCAGTTCTAATACAATGCTGTACACCTTTAACCATTCCCAGGAGACTAGAGAATACATCTCTCTACTTGGTTAACAAGACATACACACCCTCTTTCTGTTCCTCAGAAAGAGATTCATTCATGTTAATTTCCTGTATGGTTCATCCAGGAAATCTCCCTTCTCCCAACAAGGTAAGTGGGGGCTTTTTTTCCTCCCCACCCTCAGATATGGCATAACATAGATTTTCTCTTCTCTGGTATGGTTTTAGCATATTCATTGGTACCACTTTACTACCAAGGTCTCCTCCCAGACCTATCATATATGTTAGATCATTTAAATGCTGTAAGATTTTAACAGGTCCCTTCCATGTAAACTGCAACTTGTTTTCCCCACCATTGGATTTACCAAGATCTCCAATATTTCAATATTGGATCTTTTGTATCCCATTGCTGCCAACAATTTATATGACCAGGCCTCCTCCTGCTTTTCACAGACTGGTATGGCAGCTCTCCCTTTCTCTTCCCTCAGCTCTGTCTTCCTGTTTAAAACAACACCTTCATCTGCAAAGGGTAATGCTTTTCAACAGTTATTTAGAACCCTTTTATAGTTCTAAGGTAGTGTGGTTCTGTTTGGTTATAACTACTGTATATCATTCAGTTGATTCAAAATTTATAAAAATATACTATAATCTTTATTAAAATAACAACCCCCCCCCAAAGAATTGGTTTTCATATATATATGTCAAAACTCAAACAGTTCTTCAGAATGCATTTAGACAGTTTCCTTATATCTTTACATCAGCATAAAAGCACAGGTCTCTCAAACAACCTTTTGGCTACCCTTACACCTAAAGCCTGAGTTCCCATATCTAGGTCAATCTTTCTGACTGGACTCAAAAATGGATTGATTTCTCTTCTGCCTTTCTCTCTAGGCTTCCTTGAGAAATAGACCCTCCCACTCAACCGCCCTTGTTGACTGAGCCCATTTCCGCACTACGCTGTTAAAGTGCTGCTATTCCACTTTCAACATCCTGTGGAATTTTGAGGATTGTAGTTTACTGAGGTCAAAGACCTCTCTGGCTGAGAATTCTAAAGGTCTCTCCCTAAACTGCAAACCCCAACATTCCATAGAGTGTTGAAAGTGAAATAATAGCACTATAACAGTGTAGTGCGGAAATTACCTGAGAAAGTTTAGTTCAGAATTCTCTCTGGTTGAAAGACTGACTCTTAGCCCTTCCTCCCTGAAAGACAATCAGTGTGCCTTTTATATATAAATTCCTCTGTCAAGCTCCAGTCCCTCCTTCACACTAATGGACTGGGTGTCTCTCTAGAGTAGCTATTCTAGTTGCCTGGCAACCTGTTGTTGGGCAGCTCTGGTGGGCTAGGAGAGGCACTCCCCTAGACTCTGTCACAGCTCCCCCCCTTAAAATGCTCATTGCTCCACTTAGGCCCCAATAGGTTTCATTAAAGAACAGTGAGGTCCAAAACAACATGCATTATCAAAACATACTTACTCGATATGATGACATAATTGAGAGGACAAAATCGAATAGTATTCAGCTTAAATCAAGAGACAAGTTGGAGCAAGAAGGAACAGTTCTAAATTGGTTTTCTTATAGGCAGTTAACTGAAACGTTTCAGATGGATTTAAAGACATATGGAATTGAAATAAAGGAGAAAGTTGGAGTGATAAAATGACTTTTTGAAAACCCTCCTCATTTATTAGCCCAAATCACTCAGGAAATATTGCACCAGGAGAAGTATGAAGAAGCTGTTAAAGCAGTAATGATCTCGTGGGCACAGAATATTGGTCATACAATTCAACTGGACTCTTGGGAGCAGAGTTGGAAAAAGACAAACAAATTTACGGTTGCTCAGAATTTAAAAGAGAACTATTATAAAATGTTTTATAAATGGTATTTGACACCAGATTAATTACAAAAGTTTTACAATTCAGGTACTGGGCTTTGTTGGAAATGTTTAAAAGAGGTGGGTACGATATATCATATGTGGTGGACATGTCCAAAGGTTAAGAAATATTGGACTGAGATACATAACAGGATTTGTGAAACAATGAAGCTACAATTTCCTATGATTCCTGAATTGTATTTGTTAAATATGACAGACTCAGTAGACGGCATGAATATAAAGAAATATTGGAGAATATTATTATATATGATAACAACTGCACGTATTGAATACGCTAAGGTATGGAAAACACAGCAAATACCTACAATAGAACAATGGTGGGGAACCTTTATTGAAAATAAAAACATTGACATAGTCTCTTAAAGATTGAAAGGGAAATCAGATGATGAAATTCAGAAAGAGTGGCAAATTGTAGGTGATTGCTGGGTGACCTTTGATAGAAGTCTATAATTCGTGGTAATATGTGGAAAAATTTCATTGTGATGATTACGGTAGATATCATGAAGCAAGAATATGGAAAATGGAAATGCTATGTACCAACGTGTAAAATAGCTGAAAAATGCAGTACAAAGCTATAACAATGTTAAGAGATAATGGAAATGAAATCTAGATCAGTTTGGAAGATTCAAGAAATAATTCATGTGAAATAGCAATAATAAATGTTTGTTTTAATTGTGAAACTTTAATACAATGATATTAAGAGAAAACATACTTACCAACCTCTTCCATTCTTGATCCTCCATGAACAACAAGATGAACCCTGGATTATTTTGTCACTGGATGAACCCTGGATTATTTTGTCACCAACCAACAAGGCCATGTTATACATTAATATTTACATCACTTCCATCTTCAGGTTGTCTAGACAAAGAGTCTGCCACTATATTTTCTTGGCCCCTTATAGGTGCAATATCAAAGTGAAAGTCTTGGAGTAAAAGACTCCATCTCTGCAATTTAGCATTATTTCCCTTGGTGTGATTCAACCAGCACTACATGAATGGTCTGCCCTCAGTACAAACTTCCTCCCTCACGAATAGGGTTTAAGTTTATTCATGGCCCACACTATCACTAAACACTCCTTTTTCCACTGTGGCTAGATGTTTTTCCCTCAGCAGCAACTTCTTAAGAACATAACTGAATGAAGCTGCTCATCCCTTCTTTTTTGGCTCAACACAGCCACAAGCCCCACATTTGAAGCATCCGTGGTGACTGTGAAGAGTTGGTCAAAATCAAGAGTTATTAATATAGGAGCCAATGTGATGGTTTCTTTTAACTTATCAAAGCCCTCCTGACAATGAGCAGCTCAATTCACTTTATCAGGGAAACCCTTCCTGGATAACTCTGACAAGAGTGCTGCTACAGAGCTGAAACTTGGTATAAACCTACTGTAGTACTCCACAATCTCAGGAAAGGCTCAAACCTTTTATTCTTAGTTGCAGGAGCTGGCCACTGGTCTATTGCATCTAGCTTTGCCCTCTCAGGCTTGATATGTCCACTGCCCCCAAGGTAACCAAGATACCTTACCCCTTTCTTGCCTACATGACATTTTGGAGACTTTATCATAAGACCTTAATAAAACCCACACTTGACCCAAATGATTTAGGTGTTCTTTCCAATTACTACTATATATACCAATATCATTGATATAGGCTACAGAGAAGGTGTTTGACCCCTGTAATACTCTATCGACCAAGTACTGGAATGTTGAGTGGGATTCTTCGATCCAAAAGGTAATACTGGGAACTCAAGTAACCCTACATGGGTGACAAAGGAAGTTATAGCCTGGTCATCAGGGCTTATTGGAACCTGCCAGTACCCTTTAAATCAAGATCGGTGATGTAACTAGCTTTTCTTATCCTTTCAGTTTGGTCAACCAACCTGGGCATGGGATACACTTCAGCTTGGTTTACACTATTCAATTTCCTATAATCCACACTAAACCTGATTGTGTGATTAGGCTTTTCCACTAACACTACGGATGATACCCAAGGGCTTTCAGATGGGACTATAATATCCAGCTTCAGCATTTCATCAATCTCTCTTGCACTCTCAGCATATTTCCCAGTCATTCAATATAGGGTGAGTGTGAAATAGGTACAGAATCCCCAGTTCTAATACAATGTTTTAACCATTCCCAGGAGACTAGAGAATACATCTCTCTCTACTTGGTTGACAAGGCATACACATCTTCCCTCTGTTCCTCAGAAAGAGAACCATCCAGGTTAATTTCCCATATGGTTTACCGTGGGGAAAGCTCCCTTCTCCCAACAAGGTAAGTAGGGGCTTTTTTTTTCTCCCCACCCTCAGATATGGCGTAACATATCAGATTTTCTCTTCACTGGTATGGTTTTAGCATATTCATGAGTACCGCTTTACTACCAAGGACTCCTCTTGGATCTATCATACAATTTACATCATTTAAATGCTATAAGATTTTAACAGGTCCATTCCATGTAAACTGCAACTTGCTGGTGGCTCTGTAAATCACTAAGATAACAAAAAAGAATTTCCCAATGAAACCAGAATTCTACTTGCTTAATATGGTTAGCACAATAGAAGAATATGTTGGTAAGCAAAGTAATAAAATGTTGTTATATATGATTTCCAAAGCAAGAATTCTATACACTAAAAACTGGAAAAAGGAAGAGATCCTTGACATAGATGAATGGATAATGGAGCTATACGATGTCATGGAAATGGACAAGCTAACAATGTTCTTAATGGACAAAACTAATTATAGCCTTATAAATCAATGGAGAGAGCTCATTGTTTATTTAGAGGAGAAATGGGGGAAAGTTTCTGTTCTAGCTTTCAAAGATTGAATAATCTAGGTTATGACTAAGGTTATATCTACTATATAAAAGTCAATGTTTGTCTGTGAGTTGGTTTGTCTGCATCAGGCAGGCAAAGACCTGATATGATTGGCTGTGTGAGGTGAGAAGACCTCATATGATTGGCTGGCTGTGAAGATTCTATGGAATCCTGGGATTGGCAGTTTAGGGAGGGGCCTTTAGAATTCTCAGCCAAGAGCTCTGGGCCTCAGGCTGGTTGCTATGGAGATGAGGCCTTCCATCATTAAGGATGTCACAAAACATTTGGGAGGCATACGTGAGAAAAATTAAAGTGACATACACAACACAGTTACAAGGTCTTCTCACTCCACACAGTAGACTGGATGGGTTTCATATCTGAGGAATCTTAAAGATGAAATTCAAAACAAAAAATGTTTCCAGAAAAATGTAAAGCACAAATTCAACAGAAAGCAAAAAAATCAAAAGCCAATACATTAACGTTGCCAGACAACATAGATTGGTTTGGGGACTATGGGGAAAGGTTACAGGTACTGGAATAGGCTGGTTGCTATGGAGATGATGCCTAGCAGCAAGGAGGAGGACAGTGTATTGCCGCAGGAACCCAACCTCTGTATGTTAGTAACTCTGAATACGGATTGGATTGGGGAATATGGGGAAAAGTTTCAAGTACTGGAAAAGGCCAGTTGCTATGGCGATGAGGCCTAGAAGCAAGGAAGAGGACAGTGTATTCCCTCAGGAACCCAAATTGTGTATGTGAATAACTGAATACAATATGGATTGGGGAATATGGGCAAAAGTTACAGGTACTGGACAACACAGTTTGGGTAATTAGAGACACAGGATATCAAATCTGTGTATTTCAACCACATTTCACTCCTAAAGTAAGGTAAAGTAATTCCTAAAGTATTTCTAACAATTGTTACCTATGAGAAAATAAAATCCCAGGCAAGACCAGGTAAATACACTAGTTTTATAATATATTCTATAATAGTTTATGTGTGGTCTAGTAGTTTATGTGTGGATCTGGTTGACTGAAGTTAAAGATTTATAGGGCTATGGATTATATACACATATTCTCTCTCTCTCTCTCCCCTCTCTCTCTCTCTCTTTTGCTGGTTTAATTATTGTATGTAATACATTTGTAAATTCTGATCTACTATAATATACACAAACACAGACACGGACAGATATATCTATAGAAAGAGATTCATCCAGGTTAATTTTTTTTTATTTATTTGTATCCACCTCTCCATATGGATCGCATGTATTTCGAAACATATCTATACATGCCCCCAACAAGCTGGGTACTCATTTTACTGACCTGCGAAAGGATGGAAGGCTGAGTCAACCTTGGAGCATGGCAGGATCGAACTCACAACCTTGAGGCCTGCAGTACTGGCATTTAACCACTGTGCCACCAGGGCTCCCGTATGGTACACCATGGGGAATCTCCCTTCTCCCAACAAGGTAAGTAAGGACTTTTTTTCCTCCCCACCCTCAGATATGGCATATCAGATTTTCTCTTCACTGGTATGGTTTTAGCATATTCATGGGTACCACTTTACTACCAAGGACTCCTCCCAGATCTATCATATAATTTACATCATTTAAATGCTGTAAGATTTTAACAGGTCCATTCCATGTAAACTGCAACTTGTTTTCTTTGACTGGTTTGAGAATCAGTACTTAATCTCCTGTCTCATAGACTCTTTCCTTTGCCTTCTGGTAGCATCAAATCTTTTGCTTTTTCAGGGCTTTTGGCAGGTTTTCACCAGCCAGGCTTAGTGCAGACCTGAACGATGTTAACAGGTTCTCAATGTAGGTGACCATGGCCTCAGGTTGTTGTCCAGCATCCTGTTCCCATCCTTGCCTCACCAGGTCTAATGGTCTTCTGACTGTTTGGCCACTGAGCAGTTCGAAAGGACTGAATCCAAGGCTTTCCGGGGCTATGTCCTGATAAGCGTATAGGAGGATGTTGTAATCTGACATCCCAGGATTGTTTGCCACATACGCTCATAGCTCAGCTGTTTTTTTACTTCATGCCTGGTTAAAAAAGCACTAGCCTAGTCCTCATACTCATATTGCCACAGAGTATTTTAGCTGGCACTGGCAGTTGGCAAAAGTGGCACTGGCACTCACCACTGGCGCGTAGTATTATTTTGCATTCTTGTTGTTAATAGTTGTTGTGCTGAATTTTTCCTCTGTCCTGGACACAAGGCACCTTACAATGTTTAAAATGGATATTGGTTTTAAAAAAACATACAAAAGCTAAAAACGAAGGCTGTAATTAACTAAAACACTTATGCGTTAGTAACTCAGAGTTATTCATTCATGACTGGCTTCTATTTATATTTCCCATGTATTCACAGGTTTAGGGAATACACAGGGACCTTGAAAGTCCCCCAACCCCTTTTTATGGTTGAGAAGTAGCTGGCTGATTTTTCCACCCCATTCCATGAGTGATCTCCACTGTGACAGCCAGAAACAAGGTCCTTGTCACAATTGCCCCTTGCACCAGGGATTACTGGTACAAGGTGGGATAGGAATTTCAGTTTGCTGCTTCCTCATCAACTGGGGAACAGACCCCATCTACTGCAGTGTTACTGCCCAGTAAGAGGGGATTCGGGGGGATGGTCAGGCTGAGAGTCACTATGTAGCTGTACAACTATGGTGACTATGTGGCTACATAGCTAATAGAAAATTCTGGTCATAATTAAGTTATCAATAAAATTAAAAGCAGTTCAAAACATGATTTTCAAAAATAAAAACAACAAATATAAGCTATTTTGAAACTACTGCATTATGAAACACCTTTACCTCTGAGCAATCAGCACCCCAAAAGTATGTCTACTGAAGGATTGCAGGAAGGGCTGCAGTCTAACCTCTCTGGGAACAGTGTTCAAGAGCCTGGGGACAGCTACTGAGAAGGCCCTCTATCTTGTTCGCACTAGTTGTACTTTTGAGGGTAGTGGGATGGGACAAGGTCCTCTCCAGAATATCTCAAAATGTGAGCAGGCTCATATCAGAGAATCCAGATTATCTGGATCTAAGTTGCATAGGACTTTACAGAATGTATCAAAGACCTAACTATAATGCTCCTTCCCCCTGCACACACCATAGTGGAAACTAACTTGGAAGACCCTTGGAATGAATAATAATAATAATAATAATAATAATAATAATAATAATAATAATAATAATAATATAGTAGTAGTAGTAGTAGTAGTAGTGGTGGTGGTGGTAGTGGTAGTAGTAATGAAATGCTGTGCCAGTTGATGTACTCTTTCCTTTGTTTTGCCCTGGAATGCATATGGCTATGTGTATACCTTCATGACTTTTGTTGGCTCTTGCCCATATGTAGGTTCCTTATCATTGGGAGTTTGTATGATACCCACTGAGGCAATGGCAGGTGGGAAAAAAGTTATTTTTTGGATCACAACTCCTAGAATACCCTAGCCAAATGACAATATTAGTTGAGCAATTCTAGCAGATGCCATCCAAACTTCTCTAAGCTCTGCACACTGCAAGCTTGTAATAGCCAGCTACATGTGACAACATGGTGCTTGCTGTACCCCTGCCAATAACACAAGTGCTGGTCACGGGTAGGGGCCTTCCTCCACTTGTGCCAGCACATGTGCTTCAGGGTCCTCCTTGGGAATTCCTGGGACAATGAGGCCTTGGCAGCTATCCTGGGCTATACATGTGGAACCCAAACAGTAAAGCAGGGGGATATGGTGGATAAAATGTGTAGGAAGGGCAGTGGGCATGGTTTACCAGCACAGCATCTTCACATGTGCTTTCAGTAATTGTGTGTGTGTGTGTGTGTTGCATGTGGAATTTACTAGCCTTTCAAAAACCGCAGAAGCAATGCTGGCTCAGACAATCCAGCTGAAGTTACTGTGACATCCCCATCAGGAAGAAATGAGAGTGATCCAGCTGCTGCTGAGGTCACAATCCAGGCAGAGCCCAAGATTCCTAGCCAGACTTCCCTAACCCAATGCCCACCTGATGTTGGTTAAGGATGAAGGGAGCTACTGTTTGGCCCAACAAGCTCTGGGAAAGACTAGTTTGAACTACAGTGTTCCTCAGCAGATTGTACATTGAGAAATAAAGAAGCAGAGGTAAGTTTTTTTTTCTTCACACACCTAGGTAAAAGACAAGCTCATGCATTGATATTCATTACAGTGATGCTGAGTGATGGGCTGCTTGCTTAAAATATCCACAACGATCCAGACTCCACAGACGGAGCAAAGGATTTGGCTAATACCTTTTACATGAAGCAGCTCACAAGTCAGACATGATTACTTACACACAATGCATGTACATGTATGAATCAGAGTAGTATGAAATATCATTAGACCAGAGTGATGACAGAGGCCAGGGAAGCCCATGTCTGTATTTGTGTAGTCCTTCAATTGGAAATGTCTGGGTCCTGGGGTTACCCTGGTGATCAAGAAGTAAGGAAGGTTCTTTATAAAACTACTATTATTATCTTTATTGGCTTCACATTCTATCAAGTGCTACAGTCTGGACTTTTGGACCATGAGTGATTGAACTCTATCCAAGTATCTAGGAATCAGTAAGTTATTGTTAGATAATGTGGCACATTCCAAGCAATGTCACTTTTTGTAATTGTACTATGGTGATCCTATGTTTGGAAATTTCATTCAGACATTTTGACAGTTCATTTGGAATTACTCCCAGAGCACCTAGCACCACTAACAGTACAGCTGTTTTCTTTTTCCAGATGTGCTCAAGCTTAATTTATGGCTCTCAATATTTAATAACCTTTTTCCTCTCCTTGTCTTCAATTCTGCTGTCTCATACAGGGATGACCTTGATGATGAAAGTGGTAGTGATGGTGGTGGTGGTGGTGGTGATGATGATGATGATGATATTGGTCTGCCAGGTTAGAGTCACTCATTCCTATCTGACCTGGCTTTGGCACCATTAAGTTCACAATGTCATATTTGCAGTACACAATGAAGTGAGATATGATGCAGATTCAAGATCATTACAATTTGACTTCAAATAGTGCTTTCCAAAAGGGTCTCAAAAAAAGCACCATAAGAAACTGATTGCTAAGGATCTGTCATACATACTGGATTTGTCTTCCTACATTATGCATGGCCGATGTAACTTCTCAGGTTAGACAACAACAAAAATTGTTTTCCAAAATCTTTTTACACTGTGGCTCAGTTATACAGCCTTTTACTGATTTCTTTAATATAGTTTTTGTTGACCTTCTCCAGCCAACAATTCCCAAGATAGTGTATTAATGTATTGTCAGTCCCCTGGGTTAGAGAAACTAATGTTTTCTCAGTATGAGAGCAGTGCTACATTGATGACAGTAATTTCAGTGGCAACCAAAACTATATTATTTTTATGGCTTTTGGTCTTTAAAACTAGTTTTAAAACTGGTTTTTAAAATTGTTTTTAATAGGTTTTAAAGAATGTTGGCTTTTATTTTTTTTTTTAAAGTTTTTAAATTTCTTTTTCCTTGACCATCATTTTGGGAACTCTAATAAGGGGGAATAAAAAACCCCAACCAAATCAAACCAAACCAAAACAGAATAGAATTGCAAATGAATGAATGAATGAATGAATGAATGTAACAGCTGGAGCAGACAATACAACCACCACTCACCAACTTACCAAACTCACAAACATACCATACCCTCATCTGTTCTCCTGAAAGTGCCCTTCTCATCCTTTGGATGTTTTCACTGACAAGTCTCTCAAACCCTTACTATTGGTGGCTGAGCTGAATGGACCTGTTTACATTGTAGGCCAAAACATCTGGAAAGCCAAGGATTCTTCACTCCTGACCTAAAGTGATGGTGTTCTCCTTCCTCTGTATTAGTTGCAAGGGCTCAATGGGAAAGAAATTTCATAATCCTAAAGTTACTATGAAAAGATCTGCTTTCTTGTTGAAGACATCCAAATGTAAACAACTGCTGATCTGGAGCAAGTCTTCTGTGGCAGATCTGAACTTCTGGGGAGTTCATTGGGGAGAATATGCTCCCTGGTATGTGAAGGATGAGATCATTGGTGGCTGTCAAAACAGCACCTTGAAGTGAGTGTTTGAGGCAGCAATTAATGGTAAAAACCAAATGAAAGCACTAGGGGAAAAAAAGAGACGAAAACCACAATTTAAAATGCATCAATAAAAAGAAAACAACCCCCTCTACCTGGCAGAAACCTACTACCCAGCAACAGTTCAGCTTTGATGCCAAAAGTCTGGTTCAGTTTTTTAAAATGGCTTTTGTCTCCTCTGTTTTGTTTTAGTGTTCCAGACAGGCAGAGTAGTTACCTGGGATAATACAGAGATACTTCTCTCCTCTCCCTGCCAGTTCTAAAAGCTGCCCACAGCAGAAAGGCAGAAGTATACTTGCATCTGATTCTCTGTAAGAATCAGCACTTCCAGTTGGGGCCCACCATCTCCCAGATCTCAATGCGCGCGCGCACACACACACACACACACAGAGGTTTACTCATGTTTCCCTATTGTGGAAAACAGGACAGCTTGTGTGACATGTCTTCAAATCCTTACATGCAAACACATTGGGAGGAGTGCGGTCTGTGGGCTGCCTGAAGCATCTGGGGTAATTTGTTTGCCCCACAGGGCCTCTAGTGCACTCCAGTACATTTATTTTTATTGGGGGGTGCAATTTTTTTTCAAAGTCCTCTGGTGAGATGGTGCCATATTGCCTTCCTTCCACCACCACTTTAGGTCCAGGACAGTTCTTTTTGCTAACAGGAAGTCATCCCCAAATTGACCTTTTGCTCACTTCCTATTGGGGGAAAAAAAAGAGCATCTGCTGAGTCCAAAATGGCCCAGGGGAAAGAGAGAAACACGGTGATATTGACTTCCAATCCTTTAGGGGAATTTTTTTGGGAAACTTTGTTTTGAGGAATGAGCAGAATGGGAGTGTAGCCCTGGATGACTACTGCAGCCCATTACCTGATTTTTCATGTATGAAGAGACCATTCCTTCTTTAGTATATGCTGGCAGCTGGTTCAAGTGAATTTCATCAGTCAGATGTCCTTGTTATTCCCAACTAGAGAAAAGCCATTCAATCAACAGGATTTATTAACGCTCTGGTCATTACTTGGGTGGGAAACCACCAGTGAATATCAGGTTCTGTAAGCTAAATTTCTGAGGAAGGAACTGGCAAAACTACCTCTGAATATTCCTTGCCTAAGAAGCCCCCATGCAACTCATGGGGTTCACCATAAGTAAACAGGAGACTTCACATAGACATATGTAATATGATGACACACCATTCAACAACTGATTCATTCTAGTTGGGACTGACCAATAGGATTCCAGTCTTGGTGATTTTTATTTGAATTTCATAGTCTGTGCAGCTGTGACTGATGCCTGATGACATCCCTAATGATGTCACCAGGAGATGGATTTTGTAACTTGGTATGACATTGCCAGGGCCTGCCCTCTGTGACATCATAGGGGGTCGGTCATCTTTCAGTCTCAGGTTTTGGGTCTGACCCTGGAGTAGACATAGTAATGCTAGTTAATTCATAAAGTTAGAGTGTTAGCCCAATATGCTTTACACTGTCACTGAGGACTCTGTGAAGCAGGAGGGATCCTCAGGTAGCCACCCGCATAGGATATGGCACACAACTCTTTCACACACTGCTTTTAGCCTTGCTGGTGTTGTTGATGCCTAGCAGGGGGTTGGAATGCACCCCAGAGATGTCTACAGATATGCTGAGGATTCTATGGCACACCCTACTTTCATATGTAAATAAGACATGAACAAACAGGACATGCAGAGATGTTAAAAGGGAAAAGCAAAGACAGAGTGAACATTCAAGAAAGCCCATCTTGTTCAAAAGTGTATTTTGCCTTTCAGTGGAGTTGGGCAGCTTGTGGCCCTACAGATGGTAACTGTAACTCCTATTGACCCTAGCTAGCATAGCTAATTGAGACAGCAAAGGTTGGAAGTGTTTTTTATTCGCTGTGCTGGCAAGGGGACTGAGTTTCAAAAAAGTAGTTATATCTAATTTGGGAAAAGTTGGAGACCTGCACTGCAACAACATGGGGGAGGGCATTAAATTGTCCACTCTTGGGTTTTGATCTTTCTTGCTAGTAGCAAGATTTTAGTGGCAAAACATATACAATAATAACAGTTTGGATTTTTTTAAAAATTGACCTAGTTCTAGGTTGTGATCTAGCAAAAAGCTATGTATCTTTTTAAATACTATTATTACATATTCTGTGTATGCATTAATTGTGATAGTATCTTTATAATTAAAAGGCTTAAGAGTGAGATTTTGTTCATTACCTAGGGACTGGCATTCTTACCTTGCGGAACAGGTAGACCATTGAGCAAAACACCATCTGCCAGCTTGACACATCATCTTCCCATACCTTATATCCTGAGATGTGAGAATTCATTTCAATCATAAGCCTCCACACAACGTAGCTTTTGGACACAAAGCTAGTCCTGTTCTAGCGTTTACTACCATGCATTCTCAGAAAGTGTGGCAGGAGGATGTGTACACTATCTCTGCCCCCATTATTCCAATTTTTGCTAGCTGCTGCCTTCACTTTTCAAATATTGAGATTGGCTGAATTTTTTTGTGCTTTTGGCTGAATATTATCAGACCTCTGTTGATTTATTACATGATAGAATTCTGGATGTGTGAATAGTTCTAAGCTTCTTCAACCAAATACACGGAAATGCTTGAGCAGAATTCCCTTACCCCAGCAGAAGAAGATTTGGGATTGCAACTGATGAGCATGAGAACATGAAGTGTGGGGCAACCACATATGGCTTTTGCTCTTCCCTTCATGTGTTCCCAGTGAGTGTCAGTGCAGGGCTATTGTGCAAGAGTGAGCAGAAACATAAATACCTCATGGTTCTTACTTCTATGGAGATATCATATATTACCACATATTTTAGGAACATAAATATCTAGTCTTCAGATATTGATAATTCCTTCTTACCATTTAGCATAAGACTATAAATGATCAAGCTACTCTGGATTGAGATGGTAGTGTAGTTCTCTCTCTCTCTCTCTCTCTCTGTATCTCTCAATTTCTCTTGCACAAAATGTTCACATCTCCTCCCATCATAGAGATTTTAAAAAATCTGTTTTACTTCAGATGATGGTTAACCACAATAATTTCCCTGACTGGATGTAGCTTCCATTTGTGAATATCTGCATACATGCACAGCAGAAGTTGCTAGTATCCCAAAGGCTAGAGAAAAACACACTCAAATACAAAGCTATAGCATATAAAGTTAGCTTTTTCCAGAGTAATAATGGTGCAACAACATGTTAACAATTAACAGTTAGAGCTCATTTCCCCATTTTCCCATGAACAGTACATTAGTACTATAGAAGCCAATGTAGCACATAGAGCAGGGGTGGGCAACTAGAGTTCTCCAGATGTTATAGGCCTACAGCTCCCATATTCCATTATCAGCATAGACAATTGTCAGGAATGCTGGGGGTTGTAATTCATCAGCCTCTCAAGGGCTAAAATTTCCTGCTTCAAGGTTAGAATGTTAGACTAGGACTTGCTGGACTCAAGTTGTAATCCCACTAAGACAGGACATTCATTGTGTAACTGAGGAATAGGTATACAAAGAATATTCACAAATGTCCTTGACCTTGGTGAGAAAGAGTGTCTCACTACACTGAGACACCCAATTGGCAAACTGTCAACTTCTGTGAAATTTTTCATCCCTAGTGAGACTGAAAAAAACAGCTCTTTTCTATGCCACCACTACCAGCAGCAGCAGCAGCAGCAGCAGCAGCAGCAGCAGCAGCAGCAATAATATTGCATTTTGTACGAAACAGAATGCTTTTAATCCAAAGTGTCGTATTTTGTGTAAAAACATAAAAACACAATTTACAGGAAAAAAATTCTTCAGAATCTTTTTGCAAAAAGTCCTGAAATTTCATTCTGGCCATTAAAAAACAACAACAAAACATTTATAATCACATTCAGTGGATAGAAACCTTTAGAAATTTTTCCTTGTAATGTGTATAAGCAAAAAAAGCAAAGGGCTACATCCCTACCTTGAGCTAGTTATACCTCACAGACTGATCAACTTGGCAGGGTTTTTATGAACTATCCTTATTATGATTCAAAGTATTTTGGGGGAAGCTTGGTTTTAAATAAGCAATTAAGACAAATTAGCTTTACAAACAAATAAACATGGTTAAGATAAGAAAAAAGTGGTTTCATCTTTGGATTCTCCTTCTGAGGGAAGGCTATCATGATGTGTGTCCTCAAATTTACCACTATATTACCACCAGACACAGAATTACAGTGAGCCCGCCACATTTGTGAGTTTGACTTTCACAGATATTATTATTTGCTAGTTGGTCCTCCTGCTCTTCCACTGACTGCTGTCTGGAAAGATAAGGACAGCTCAGCCAAATTTCTCAGCACCATAAACCCTCTCCTGATGCCACCACACATTCCCAAGGAAGGAAGCAGATGAAAGAGAGGAAGTATAGGCCCACTGTGCTGGCCCACCTCCTTTCCCTGAGCTAGTTTGGACTCTGGGTCACCGGTCTCCCCACCATGCCTCAGCCCCCTTTCCACAGACACACACACACACAAATACATTTTGATGTTTGCGGTTTTTTCGCTTTTGTGAGAGTCCTGCAACCCTAACCCTAGTGAATGTGGAGAGCCAACTGTACTGTTCTGAGGGTGAGACCTAGATCAACAGTTGCAGATATAACAGTGAATTGCTTTCTAGCTAAGCCAGTTGTCATCCATGGGGGTTTACAGGCAATGCAGGGTGTAACAGCAAGCCAGTGCCCAGGATTTGAAGGCAGAGAACAGTCCAAAGACCTAAAGAAGAAACCTACAGTGTAAATGTAGGTGGAGCATGAGCCCTAAGAGAAATGTTTTGTATATGTTTTGTCATAACCTCTTAATATCAAACAAAGAAACTCAGGGTTAACATGCTTTTTCATGTTCATTGCAAATTTCTCTCCAGTACCTTGGGTTCCAACACCTTGTGTGTATTTTAGGGTTTTCTATCAAAGGTGCCTACCCACTTAGTATTTACATTTAGGATATGAAATTATTAATCACCTTATCCCATATACAAATTAGCAATGTAAAATCAATGTCATTTTAATTTTCCCGTTTGATTTGGAATGGAATTCCCTTTCTCTTTCATGTTATTTACATTCTGTAAGCATTTTCACAATGTGAACTCACTCCAATTTCTAGTCCCAACCAGAGTAGACCAATTGAATGAAGGGGATTTACCTAAGTGGCAGCTTATCATTCAGCAGTTGATTCAAATGATCTGATCTCGCTGGGACAAAGGATCTGTTCTAGTTGAGACTAGCAATTGGATTCAGGCCGGTATTTTAAATATTTCATTATATCTGTCATGAGCAGTTACTAATGAGAGGAAATAGAGATACAACTGAAAAGTAATGTTGTTTGGTCCTCCTGCACACTGCAAATATTGATTTGCATCAGGGCCATTTCCGTCCTACATTGTTATAGTGCTGTTATTCCACTTTCAACATCCTGTGGAATTCTGGGGATTGTAGTTTACTGAAGCCAAAGAGCTCTCTGGCTGAGGATTCTAAAGGACCCTCCCTACACTTCAAACTCCAGCATTCCATAGGATGTTGAAAGTGGAATAAGGCACTATAACAGTGTAGTGTGGAAAGGGCCTAGGCTTCTTGCATTTTAAATTTTAGGGCCTTTTAAATTTTATTTTATCATTATCTTGTTTTTTTTAAATGTTTCATTATTTGAGCTAGTTTTTCTAAATTCATAAATGCCCACATTTTATTTCAGTCTGTGTGGTTTATTGTTCTATTAATTTTATTACATTCATATCTGTCTTTGCAGACTGCAACTTTGGTACAATTTCTGTTTTCGATACAGGAAAGTAAATCAAATAAGAAAGGAAGATCTGTAATTCAATGTTCTGCTCAGCACTGGGAGTGATACTCTCATGACTGAATTTAGTGACCTACAAGTTATACTTTGCTGTGGACTGTTTAAAAAAAAAATCATAAGGTGTGATTCACAAGGCACTCGTGGCAAGTCTTTATTACAAGTTTCATTAGCCTGGATTAGAAATTAGCTTTTAACTTAAGGCAATATGAGTTCTCTGCTATGAAGCTAAACATCTATGTGAAGCCTCAATTAAGTGAAATCGGCTTTTGATTTTGTACACTAGCACTACCAATCAAATTATCCTTTTAGGAGAATAAAAGTATTGCATATGTGTTGATCAGTGACAAGTCACACTGTGATTTTACAGTCAACTAAAATGCATGTTAATATTTCTGCATTTTGCTTGTTGCCCCACAAGCTGAATGCAAGACAAAAAAAAAAGTTATGCTATAATTATGCACTTTTTGGACTGGTTCAAAACAATATTGCTCAATTGCAAGTTAGAGATGGCACTGAATTTCATAATTTCTTAGGCCCTTTCCACACTACACTGTTATAGTGCTATTATTCCACTTTCAACACCTGTGGTATTTTGGAGTTTATAGTTTACTGAGGTCAAATAGATCTCTGGCTGAGAATTCTGAATGCCCCTCTCTGAGCTGCAAATGCTAGGATTCCACAGGAGGCTGAAAGTGGAATAATAGCACAATTAACAGTGTAGTGTGGAAATAGCCCTAGTTTAGGGATACAGATTTTGGCAATGCCTAATTTCTCAGAATGGGATTTTAACAACATGGAAGAACTCTTTCCTTTCTTACCCTCCCCATTCACTTTCCTAGCCCTTATTTCAGAGGGACTGTGGTGGCAGTGGTGGCAATACATGGGGTTTTACATAGAAATCCACATCTAAAACATAGTGTGAAAATACAGGGAACACAGTGACACAATTCTTCATAATTAGAAATGAGTTGCTGTTCATTTATTGGAACACTAATGGACACGAAAATATTGCAAGGAATGAGGATGGGGACAGAGCACAAACCACCCATTCCATAATTTTAAAGCCAGAGAGAACTCAGTGTAAGAAACAGGGATGGAAAGAGTATTCATTACGTGATAATTTTCCTGCTGAGACAGGTTTCTCAATGTTCAAGAAATGCTGTCAGGCAGAATAGCGGCAGATGCAAGGTCCTTTGCACTCATTGAAGTCTCTCACAGTCTTTGCACAAAAAATGTGCATGATTTTAATGTAGAGATAACATATTTATCTGTATAAATACAGTGGGCTCTCAAGATCCTCTAGGGTTCAGTCCCAGAATCCCTCCCCCCATGGATTCTAAAATTCATAGATGTTCGAGTCTCATTGTGGGCCATGGTGTAGTAAAATGGCATAATCAAAGTTTGCTTTTTGGATTTTTTCTCTTTTAATATTTTCAAGCTGCAGCTGATTGAATCCAGAGACACAAAATCCTCGGACATGGAGGGTTGACTGTATGCTTCCTATGTAGTCAGTAGCGTATTTTCATACCTTTCAACTGTGGAGGCAATAGTGCCTTTTTCATACACTCCAGTTGTCCTGATTTTTCAGTCCTGATTAATCCCCTGTTGTCCCACTTTTGCAACTGCTTCTAAAGTGTCCCAGTTTCTCTCTCCTCCAATTTTCCACCTTTGTCCTCAGCTTACTTCAGTTATTGTAAACTGAGGCCATTTCTGCATTATGCTGTTATAGTGCTGTTATTCCACTTTCAACATCCTGTGGAATCCTGGGGATTGTAGTTTAGGGAGGGGCATTTAGAATTCTCAGCCAGAGAGCTCTTTGGCCTCAGGAAACTATAAACCCCAGAATTCCACAGGATGTTGAAAGTGGAATAAAAGCATCATAAAAGTTAGTGCAGAAATGGCCTGAGTTCAATTACCAAAAGTAGTTTGCACTCAACTCAGCAGA
Source organism: Ctenosaura bakeri (assembly GCA_948474755.1). Classification (NCBI taxonomy): domain Eukaryota; kingdom Metazoa; phylum Chordata; class Lepidosauria; order Squamata; family Iguanidae; genus Ctenosaura; species Ctenosaura bakeri. The sequence goes on along the minus strand of CAOLHI010001386.1, from coordinate 158,006 downwards.
CGGGAGAGGGTACAGGGGGACAGGGGAAGAGAGGGTGGGATCTTCCTCTTTCCAGTAGGCAAGGCAAAAAAAAAAAAGCAAATTAGTGCAGCTTCTTGTAGCCTGTGTATTCTTCCTCATTAATTATGTCCTGACCACTCTTCAGTGTTGCTTGGCCATATGCGCCTTGGTTTTCACTTGTGAAACATTTTAGGTTTTGTCTTTTGTGCAGGAAATAAAATTTCTGTTTCTGTCCATTAAAAAAGCACATGTACTTCGGTGCAATGTACTTCCCTGAAACGCTTCCTGAAGCACAAACAGTGTTTGAATACTGTTCAAAAATGTTTGTATTGTTGCCTAGTGGTGAGCACAGTGATAGAATTATTCTTTCCTGCTTGCAAAGATGAGGAACATAAAGATTTGCATTAAAGAAGCCTGAGGAAAAGAGAGGTGAATGAGTATAATTCATGACTTTTAAGATTTAGGCCCTTTTGGTAGTGCCAAATCAAGTAGACTAATTGAATCAATGGGGTTTCCCTAAGTATTGATTCATCGTTTAACACTTGACTATAGGTGTGCACTAGTTGGGACTACCAATAGGATTCAGGCCTGAATTTCCAGCTGTTCCAGCTGCACACCAGGACTGAAAGAGAGAAAACTCAGTACTCTAGCGCTTTGCTAAACTGTACCTGGATTATGTACTCTTCCAGCTCACTACTGTACAGCTAGGCAACCACCAACTTGGAATTTGGCATAACAAACTACACAGAGCAAACTTAATACATTAAATCATTACACAACTGTTTTACAGCCTCCAATCTTTCATAACAGACGAGACAGTGGGCTAGATCCTTATCAGAAAATGGGCACAGCTCCATCTTCAATGGAAACATGCCCATTCCATTAGGTAGATGCCAAGCCAAACTTCATTTGCACAGAGAAGCAGAAACTGAAGTGTTAGTGCCATCTCCTTCTTAGCCTTAAGGAAAGATGTTGAATAGAGTGCCGCATTTGAGATTCACAGAGCTCCTCCTTGCTCTAGTATAGCAGCAGAGCAGAAGGAGCCTGGGCTGCTTAGTCAGCAGATCTGTTCAGCTGGCAGAATGATTGGTTTGCCCAGTGTGCAAAGTGTTTGTACCAAGTTCTAAAAACTTCAAATATTTAGGCTATGTCTTGTTTCTGTCATATAATTTTTTCCCTCTCTCTCTTTCTCCCCCCACCCTAAATTTAAAATGAAATAGTTTCACTGAGGAGTGCCATTTTAGAACTTGATTATTACTCATAATAGGATTTTAAATGAGTGTTTTTTTAAATTCTCTCTCTCTCTTTCTTTCTTTCTCTCTGCGAGTGCTAAAGATTCACTAATGTCCAGACATCTATTTCTGGTTCAAATTAAGAAAAGAAAAAAATCTCCACTAGCTGGAAGGCCCTCCATGTCACTTTTCATGCAATTCTATCTTAAATAAGACAAGAATATTATTAATGGATCTAAATAACCTAAAGACAACAGATCTTGTCTGATCTTGGAAGCAGTGCTGGATCAGCCCTGGTCAGTACTTGCCTGGGAGACCACCAAAGAATACCAGGCGCTGTAGGCTACATTTCAGAGGAAGGAACTGGCAAAATCACCTCTTGAGTATTCCTTGCCTGAGAAAATCATATGAAATTCATGGGGTTGCCATAAATCAACAAACAACTTGAAGGCAGACACAGGCCATTTCCGCATGGGGCGAGGGAATTGCCCCGCGCCGCTACTTACCGGATCTTCTGGCTGCCCGGTCTAGTCCAGGCTGCTCTGGAGCAGTGTGTGCTCATCGCTCCGCACTGCTCTGGCGTCGAAAATGGCAGCTTCTGGTTGGTCGAGGGTCTCGACCAACCGCTGAAGCTCGCCAGCCTAAAGCCCGCCCCCGGCAGATCGCAGGCTTGCATTGGTGCAAGCCTGCGAATCTACACAAGGGAGCAGGCTCGCAGTGGTGCACTCTGTGCTTTTGAAAGACCTGATTTTCCCGGTCTTTCAAAAGCACACTGAACAACCATTTGGGGTTGTTCTGGAGCGGGCTGAGGTGTGGATCTAAGTAGTCCGGACCCAGTCCACTCCCAGGTGCAGATATCCTTCCTGGAGGACGGATTGCACCATTTCAAATACCCCGTGCGGAAATGGCCACAGAAACATATTTCAACAATATGGAACAAAAAACAAAAAGGAAAGCATCATAGAAGTACCACCACTTTTTCTTTGCTGAATGGGGATCTGAGCTGGTGTGCACATATGAGTCTGTGTCTCCATCTTTGTCTATCCATTCCTATCCTATCCATCTATGCCTTCATCAGATGCATACAGTGGTGGCAGTTGGCTTCCGTGTCAATGAAAGGGTAAATCTGCTCTGGGTTTCAGTCTGATATTTAAAGGTGCTATTCCAGGTGCTATGGGTCTGGAAATGAGCTTTAGAATATAAAAGATAGCTACTTTAAAATTCAGATTAAAACCAAGAGCAGATTTACCACTTCACTGACAAGGAAGCCAACAGCTGCCATTGGATATTTGCTTCTCATATGATTCAAATTTTGAGAAGAGGACATGTCTTTTATTTTCCCTGTGCTTGTCCTCCATCTCCACAGCCTCATTTATGTTGGAGGGACAGCCCCAGCAGTCTTCTATACTTGTGTATCCCCCCCATGGGCTTTAGAACCCTGGTTTTCCATGTTTGTACAGAAGCCATATAGGCATAAATGGATATTTTTCCCCTTTCCGATGGAGTCACCTTTCTACTTGTTTTACAGCATTACTCATTATAGCAAAGTTCTCAATTTTGCCCACATAATGGCAGAATTTACACATATTTACTCTGAGGTAAAGACTATAATCATCACACCTTCAAAAAAAATCTTTAAGGCTGCCATGTTTATTTCTAAGAAAAATAAGTTGATGAGTTCCCAATTCATATGAAAACCCTAGACTATTGGCCACCCAAATCTGCCCTCCCAGCTGCTCTTTGCCCCCAAAGGTGCCATTTCAAGTAAGGAACATTGGGTTGCGATTTCCAAAGAAAAGTGGAAGGGAAGAATAGGGCAGAAGAGACACAAAAGGGCAGAGTGAAAGAGGTGTGATGTCTCATCGCCCTTCTCCTTCCACTACTTGCAAAAGTTATATTTTTAGACAGCAGCTTCTGGCTACTGGGGATTCTGCTTTTACAACCGCTGCTCTACACACTAAAAGTAATAGTACCCAATTGATCTCCTGGAAGAACAAGCTTGTTCTGTGACATATCTGGTCTCTAGCCCTAGTTTGCAAACTCCATTAGCTCTTTTGCTGTTCAGCTTTTGGGTGAGTTTCATGCTTGTTATGAAACTTGAAGCCTGGCAAATTTTTCTTCTTCCAGGTTTCACTGAAAGGGCACTGTGAAATCCTCTGCAGAACTAATATTAAAAACCACTTATTGCTAACAGAATACTAACACTTTGCATTTGAATAGCACCTTTGATGTGAAGCTTTCCAACTGCTTTGCACATTAATAATAACGTCTCACCCCACACCCATGGGAGACAGGCAAGTATCATTCCCATGTAATAGATGGAGACACTTGAAATAAGACAGAGTAATCCTGATGGCTCATAGCACCTGGAGCCCCAGCAGGCAAGAGGCCAAGTGTCCTGTATTCCCAAGCAGCAGCTTAGCTCCTTAGCCTCAGGGCCTCTTTGACATTTACACTTGCATGACCTTCCCCGATGCTTCTTGGCAGCTGTAGGAAATCTGCAGTAGGATTGGTTAGGGATCCCTGAAATATAGGATACAACTAGTGCCAAGAAAAGGTTCCTTCTGGGGACTACGACTCCTCGAACCCCTAGCAGAGATATTCTGGGAGTTGTAGTCCAAAGAGGTGACTTTTTCTATGCTCTGGGCATACCCCATGAGCAGTAATACATCTCTGTTGTGTTTCTGCTCTTCCTGAGGCTTTTTGGGCCAACTGAAATAGGATGGGGGAGACCTGTAGCTAAGATCCCTTACAGCGGAATCACACATGGAGGTTGTTGTGCTAGAGAAGGAATTTTTTTTTACCCTCTTCCCTTTGTTGTTCCTTGATTGATTTTGTTGCCTATTGAAACTGTTATTTGCTCCATAAGCAAAACAGACGAAGTACCACATTGATATCTGTATGTTTTTTTTCTCTGGAGGGCAAATATGAATTTCCAGGGTGGGTGGTGGTAGGGAGAATTCAATCAGAAAAGTAGTTCAGGGAAAGGGATTAAGATTCCCTCCTTGCTAATTCTTGTGTTGGATTCAATCCCATCCCTCCACCCTCACAACTACTTTAATATTTTTAAAAAAGAGGCAATCCTGTTTCAGAGATCTCTGTAGTGGTAGTTGTAGTACTCATGTGAATGCGGAAATGAATCCACTCCATATTTTGAATAGCTTTGAAAGAGCCATTAAAAGCTCTGGGCCCTTTTAAGGGCAGGATTCAACACCATGGGCAACTCCTTTAAAGCCCGGACTAAAATCTGGAGTGGATTCACTGCTCCACTGAGCCACCAGCTGCCATAAGACCTCTCACAACTAGTCCAGTTTGGCCCAAAGCTTGGAAAAATTGGGGTTTGGATTGTAACTAGCAGTCCAAAAATCCCCAGCCACCATGTCTTCACAGGTCCTGCCCATCCTGGCTGAGGAATTTAGAGTAATCTTTAGCTTTTTATTGGGTGGGGGGACAACTAGCTATGCTGGCTTGAGCATTCTGACAGTTGCTTTCCAAAAAAGTAACTTTTTTACAGCTGTAGGTATGGAGCAGGAGACACAATACTGGAGCTGCAGAAATATACATTTCTTTAAAATGAGATCACTCTCCTGCTTCTAGAGGTGCCCTTCTACCCACTCAGGTTATTGCCTTTCTCTTTCTAGACCCCTTGGAAGTATGTTGCTTCTAGGAAGGTTCTGGAAAGCAGTGTACTCTCTGCATTGGAATGACAGCTTGTTAGTTGTCTAAATACCTCAAAAACTCCAGATCCCATCTGCTCTTGGAAGGTAAGCAGGGTCAGCTCTCATTAGTACTCGCATGAGAGACCACCAGTGAATACCAGGTGCTGTAGGTTATATTCTAGAAGAAAGAATGGGCAAAACCACCTCTGAGTATTCCTTGCCTAAGAAAGCCCAGTGAAATTCATGAATTTACAGGTGACTTGAAGGTGCATACACACATGCAGAACAGCTATTAAACAAAAAGGGAAAAAAATAACTCTGGGATGCTGGGGCTCCACATATGAGCTTCATCCCCTTTTTGTTGGGGAAAAAAACCAACCAGAAGTCTCAAGTGCTTCATATATAAATTATGTAAGCAGGAAAGAAGACATACCTTTGGAAACCCCATTCTTACAGACATACCCCCACAAATGTTCAAGCCTTTAAGGTTGTGAATGGAATCTCCATCTCCTCTACCATGTCCAGAACCAAACCCCCCAGAGCTTGGGAAATATATCTTTTTTTGGATTACTGCTTCCCCACAACAAAAACCCAGCCAGTGTGGCTATAAGATTATGGAGTTATCCTCCAAAGAAGTAATGCCTCCAAGCTTTATAAAGATTAAAGTGAAATGTTCTAACTAGGAGAGCAAAACCATGCAGCTAATAAGATTTGAATTTCCCACCCACACATCTCTCACCTCTAATGCTTTCCCTTTGTCCTCACAGCTTTCTAGCAAGAACAGGTTTCTCCAAGGACCATTTCTTCAGCAATGACTGGTTTCGGTCTCTTCCTCCATGACCGTCATATGCCATCTTTCACCCTCTATGACACTAACTGGTTCCTGATTATAAGGTGTGTATCCAGATGGATGCTACTTAGCTGCAGGGCTTTCAGAACTGTGGTCTGGTTGCAGTTCCAAGTTGGCATTCCTGATGTGGTGAAATCTATGAGCTCTTGATTACCCTCAGCATGGGTGAGAGCCATGATCCTTTTGGATATTATATCCCGAAGCATGGATAATTCTTGCTTCTTGAATCACAACATTAATAGAAGTACAAATTGGCTGTGCATGACGTTGATGGTCCAGGACTTTCCGTTTCACTTGTCCACTTAAGGTAAGTGGAAGTTTGATGTATAAAGCATTGGTTGGTTCAGCACAACCATGAATTCCCTGCCTGGTTAGTTTGCTTGGAAGCCTTGTGGGCTGTTGTGCAATCCGCAGTCTTTCAGGAAAAAGTGGCTTTTCATTCAGACTCCTTTCTCGCATTTTCCTTTTAATTTGGGGATGATCTGCCTCTACACACATATGCACGGAGTAAAAAGTATAAGAAACCACACTGATCAGTATAGTTACATTGTACTGACATAATTTTACATCTTTTAGGGCAGATCAGGGCCAAGATCTTATCTGAAGCTGGTGGGACACAAACTTCCTTGGTGACATTTACACAGAGCTCCAGGCTCCAGAGATGGAGGATAATGGTAATCAGTCAGGTTAAGTGGTGTAGGACAGCTTACTGGATATTCCCTTGCACAAAATGAGAAAACATTGTTCCACTTGCATGGAGATGAGAACCATGAATGCCTCCAGATGTTGTTGGACTGCAACTCCCAGTGTTCTTCACCACTGGCTATAAAAGCTAGGGCTGCTGGAACTAGTAGGCTAGCACTCTCTGAAAGGCAACACACTTCTCACCCCTGAGCCAATGTAACTTCTGCTTATCTACTATATAAAAGTCAATGTTTGTCTGTGAGTTTGTCTGTTTGTCTGCGTCAGGCAGGCAAAGACCTCGTGCGATTGGCTGAGTGAGGCAAGGAGGCCTCATAGGATTGACTGGCTGTGAAGATTCTATGGCATCCTGGGGTTGGCAGTTTAGGGAGGGGCCTTTAGAATTCTCAGCCAAGAGCTCTTGCACCTCAGGCTGGTTGCTATGGAGATGAGGTCTACTAGCAAGAAGAAGGGCAGAGTATTCCCTCAGAAACCAAATCCTCTGTAGGCTAACAACTCTGAATACAGATTGGATTGGAGAATATGGGGATAAGTTACAGGTGCTGGAATAGGCCGGTTGCTTTGGGGGATGAAGCCTAGCAGCAAGGAGGAGGACCGTGCAGTCCCTCAGGAACCCAACATCTGTATGTTAACAACTCTGAATACAGATTGGATTGGGGAATATGGGGATAAGTTACAGGTACTGGAATAGGCCAGTTGCTATGGAGATGAGACCCAGCAGCAAGGAGGAGGACAATGTATTCCCTCAGAAACCCATTCTGTGTATGTAAATAACTCTGAATATAGATTGTACTGGGAAATATGGGGGAAAGTTACAGGTAGTAGGTAAGATAGTTTGGTGAGTTCTTAAGAGGAAAATAAAATCCTGGGCAACACCAGATAAATATGCTAGTTCTGGAATAAAGCAGAATAATTGGAATTCCAGACAAGGGAATATCAGCAGTGGAGATGATGCTGGCTATAAGTGCTTTGACATGGGCACCAGTCTGCATAAGAGATAGAAAGATAGGAAATGTCTATTTGTTTCAAAATCCATCTCTGCGACTTCCAAAGAGCTCAAAGTGGCATATATTGGTCTCCTTTTCCATGTTGTATCATTGTCAGAACACTTTGAGTTAGATCAGGCTTAGAGCCATTCATGGGCTTGGGGCTGGACTCTGCACCAACCAAGTCAGTCCCAGTCTAACACCCTATACACTGTAACACAGTGAGGGGAAAATAGGAAAGAGAAACTGTTACCTAGATTGTGAAGTTACAAACGCACAAAGCCTACATCATCATTTTAAATTGTATTTTATTGGTTAGCTACTTGGTATTTTCCTTTAGGATTTCAAACAAGTGTGTGTATATCATCCCTGAAACCTACATACTTAAAAAAAAAATCCAGGTCTTTCAGAAGACATTACGCATTTCATTATTCTCTCTTGGAACAGTGGTGTGTCATTATGACATCTTGACTTCAGTGCATGTGCACACAAAAGGGATGGCGCAACATCAGGGCACCTTGCAGGTATAAGTCTTTATAAGCCTCACAACAGACATGTGCTTCTCCCCATAGCAGCAGGGATCTGCAAGTGGTGGCAAATCAAGCTGGCTTGATTTCAAATTTATTAAAGAAGAAGTCAGCAGATCCCTATAGGACATTAACAATGCATTACTTGCTGAAACTGGTTTCCATACTTTCTAATATTCTGAGGAAAGAGTATGATAGAAGAAGAGGGTTATATTGGGTTGCAGGAAAAAGGCAACAACCAGGGCTTGGAAAGGTTACTGGACTACAGTTCCCAGAATGCCACAGCCAATACGTCCAGAGATGCTGCTGGTTAGGGGATTCTCCTTGCTCCATTTTCTTACCTTTTGCTTCAGCATGCTTGTTTTCTTTCTCCGCACTGGCAAAACACAAGGGAATGGGAGGAGGAGAATGGGGGATGGGGAGGCACGGGCACCTAACGAATAATCAAATTTGCAAGAGCCAAGCCCACAAAAGTGGAGGGGGGACTGTACTGAAAGTAAGCATAGGGTCAAAAATTCTGAAGTTTTCCAAATGGCTGAAGAAAGGCTGAAAAAGAATGGAACACGGAAGGAAGGAGGGTGGAGAGAAACTCAGGCTCGAAGAAGCCTAATTCCATCCTGATTTTTCTTGGATCTGACCAAACAGCTGCATCCTAAGCCCCACAGACACTATACGCACCACTGCATGGGACCTGAAGGGGTGAAAAGATACCAGGCCCATCCTTCAATGTTCCTTTTCTTGATGTTCCTTCGGTGCTGAATGCTAAACTTGAATAGATACATTTTCAATGTCAGCATCTTGTACATTTGATTTCAACACTTTGCAATGCCTCCTCTCTCTTTCTTTTTTTCCTCCAGTGTGTGGAGAAAATTGTGCATCCCTCCAGGAATTGTTGAATGGTACCTCATAGCATCCTTCACTATTGGCTGTGCTACCTACGGCTGCTTGGTGCTGGAGACCATAAAAACCTCAAGGCCCATACAGTTCCTTCCTTTGCTCTAGTACAACCAAGAAACAGGACACAGGATGTGGATTTGCAGGTGGGGGCCCATTCGAGTAGGCAGTGGAAGGAGGCAAGTTCCCCACATCAACAGTGTTTTTGAATGCTTCTCTTTTAGGGTATTCTAGTAGAAAATAGGACAGGGCTCCCAACTTTTTAGTATTTTCTTATTTGATCACTCATTTCATTTGCCTTTCTTCCACACTGAGATCCAACACAGCTCCCAAAGAGAATCAACTAAAAGAACTTAACAATAAAACTTTAAATGCAATTAGAAATCAACACATGATTTAAAATTGTTTAAAAGACCTATAAACGTTTTTTAAAAATAAAGCATGCATCCCAATAAGGAGCCTTTCTGCTTACACATTAATAGCCTGGTTAAACAAAAAGGTATTTGCCTGCTGACAAAAGGAGAGCAAGGAGGGGGCCAGCCTAGCCACTCAACCTGAAAGAGAATTCCAGAGGGTGGGAGCAGCCACTGAGAAGGTGCTGCCTATGAAAGAGAATATTCCAGCCAGTACAGTCTGAATGCCCACTGATGGCACTACCTTTCCATATTGGTGGGATTACATGCTCCTATGAAGCAAGAGACTGTGCTGATGGCAAGCAGTGTGGCTAGTACGGTCTCCCATGTCAGACAGGCTTCTGTTGAGGAGCCAAACTAAATGTGCCAAACAGCTACTGGGCAGCAGCAGTAGTGCAGGGTGACACTGGCAGAGGATCTCTCAGAGACAATGGCAGCCATGGCAGTGGCACCATAGCTAACACTTATTAACACTGAGCAGAAGCAGGCATGGTAAACCCCTTTTATATGTCTTTTATCACAAAAACCCTATGATGAGACAATCTAAAAAGAAATAAGGTATACTGTCAGAAGATGAAACTCCCAAGTTGGATAGCATTCAGTGAGCTAGTGAGGTACAACAGAGGGCAACTAATGACACAACTGGACTCAAGCTAAAAGAACGTTCAGCTGTTGATGTACTCAGAAATTAAAGGAAAGTCTGAAGTTGCACAACACATGGAATGTGAGAAGCATGAATCAGCTGAAGCTAGATATAATAAAACAAGAAAGGGAATGTATATACATTGCAATACATAGGCTGAGCCAACTAAAAGGGATGGTAATGGGACATTTTGAGTCAGATAATTACACAGTGTTTTACTCAAGAAATGAAAATCTAAGAAATGGATGGGATTAATAGGAGAGATGTAGCAAAAGCAGTCACAGGATATCAATATGACCTCAGGAAAAAACCATCAATATAACCACAATCCAAGTTTATGTTTCTGCTATACAGGCAGAAGAAGAAATGGAAAGATTTTATGCTGAAGGCCTGGAGGAAGTTGATCACATACCAAAACAGGACTTTTTGTTAATAGCAGGTGATTGGAATGCATAAGTAGGAAATAGAACATAATGAAACATTGTAGGAAAATTTTGCCTAGGATCAAGAAATGAAGCAGGAGAGTGACTCACTGAATTTTGTAGAGCCAACAGCTTGTTCATTGCAAACACATTCTTCAAGATATCCAAGTGATGACCATATTCATGGACATCAGTTGATAATCAATAAAGACACCAAATAGACTACATCATTGGAAGCAGAAGATGGAGAAACTCCATTCTCTATTCAAAAGCAAGACCATGAGCAGATTGTGGAACAAATCATGAATTGTTAATATCAAAAATTAGAGTAAAGCTAAATAAGAACACTAAGCCAACCATTGTGCCAAAATATAACCTAAAGAATATCCCCATATAATTTAAAGATAATGTAAAAAAATAGATTTGCACGATTAAATCGAATTGACCAGGAGCCAGAAAAACTCTGAACGGAATCCAAGAACATTGTCAGAGAGGAATGCAAAACCAGAAATAGAATCAGAACCCTGAATGCAATTGTTCAGTGATTTGTGTGCAGGGTCAAGGAGAACTACTATAATAGTCAATGAAGAGAAACAGAAGGTGACAACAAAAAGGAAGGACAAGAGGCATCTTTCACAAGTTCTGAAAAATCAAAGGGAGATTCAAACTAAGAATGGGAATGCTCTGTAACTAGCAGTGGGACACATTACATGACCAAGCAGAAATAAAAAGATGATGGAAACAATACATTGAAGAACCATACAAAAGAGATGAAAAGGTGAGAGATTCCTTCAAGGAAGAACCATTTGAAGATGAGCCTACAGTTTTAGAAAGTGAATTGTAAACTGCACTCAGAGTACTTGGGAGAAATAAATTTCCATGAGCTGATGGTATACCAATAGAGTCATTTAAAGATACAGAAACAGAATCTACTGTAATTCTAACTAAAATATATCAACAAATACAGAAAACAAAATAATGGCCCACAGACTGGAAATGCTGAAAATATTTTCCAGTCCCCAAGAAGGAGAACATCAAGGATTGCAGTAACTATAAGCCAATTGTATTCATTTTTCATTCAAGCAAAATGGTGCTCAAAATTATACCACAAAGACTTTTACCATATATGGAACAAAAAAATGCCAGATTTCCAAGCTGGGTTCAGGAAAGGAAGAGGCACAAGGGATCATATTGTAAACATATGTTAGATAATGGAGCACACCAAAGAATTTCAGAAGAAAACTAGCCTGTGCTTTATATATTATAGCAAAGCTTTTGATTGTGTAAATCATGAGAAACTGTGGCTTGCTCAAAAAAACTTGGATGTTCCAGGGGAAATCGGATGACCAGATAAAAGCAGATTGGCAAATTGTAATTGCTGGGAACTGCCAAGTGAAAATGTCTGAATTATGGTTGAAATTAAAGAGGAATAACTGTAACGTAACAGGAGTTGAAGAGAGACATGCAAGATCAAGCACGTAAGATGAACATAGAATTGTGAGGCATAATTTTTTTATATGTGAGTAGTTATCTAGAAAATGAAAACTAGATCAGAGTGGAAGAACAAAACATTACATGTAAAATTACAATTTGAGATGATGTTTTTTATTAGTGAAACTTAATAAAATTATTAAAAAAAAACCATGGATGTTCCAGAGTATTTGATTGTCCTGATGTCTAACTTGTAGCATCAGGACAGAATATGGAGAAATGGAATGGGGTACAATTGGCAAGGGAGTCAGGCAAAGCTGCATTTTATTACCCTATCTGTTTAACTTGTATGGTGGACGTATCATATGTAAAGCAGGATTAGACTTGGAGGAAGAAGGCATGAAAACTGGAAGAAGGAACATCAAAAAAACTAAGATATGCTGATAACTTCATACTTCTAGCACAAAATAGCAAAGATTTGGAACAATTTCTGAAGAAAGATAAGAAGAAAGTTCAAAGGAAAGTTCAAAGGAAAACAAAAATAATGACAACCACTAATTCACATAATTTTTAAGCAGACAACGAAGACACTGAAATAGTTCAGGATTTTTCATACTTTAGAAAAATCACTAGTCAGACAATCAGAATGGAGACTGTAGTCAGGAAATCAGAAGAGGATTAGGACATAGAAGGGCAGCTATGAGGGAACTAGAAAAGATCCTGAAATCCTGAAATATATCATTGAACACTAAAGTTTGGATTGTCCATGCCATCATATTTCTAATTTCTATGTATGGTTGTGAAAGTTGGACAATAAAGAAAGCACATTGTTACCCTGTTTACTGGGAGTCCCGGGAGGGACACCTAAATGCGCTCTCAATTAACTAAGTTTGGGGAAATTAGCCAAGAGCACAAGTTAGCACTCACTATTGATTTGAGCCATGACTGCATAATTAACTGGTATTAACACATAGTCAGAACTGTTGCTGTGGCTAAAACTGTCAATATTGCAAAAGCACTGTGCCCAATATGAATGCAATAAACAACCAGATAAATCAAATGAGTGTGTATCGTTGGACCAATGGTATATCTGTTGGGGTAGCAACGTGGCATTGGTGGCTATTAAGGGTAGTCCTAGGTGGGATAATGGATGCAAAACTACAGGATCCAGAATCCTCTCATGCATGACATCTACTGTGAGGGTTAGGCCCTTCTAGGTAGCGTGCCGAATTTGTGCCAAAGCTGCAGAGTGTTCCAAAGATTCTGGGTAGCGCTCTCTTAACAGGCTCAGGATCTCAGGGTGCATTAATCCCATGAGGCTGGCCTGGATCACCTGAGCAGCAAAGGTGATTACGTGGCTTTGGTTGCAAAAGGGGAAGAGGCTCACAATCTACAACTATAACTACAACTAAAACAAACTATATACACAAAAAGAGGGAAACTTTGCTTCCATGTGCCTCTTCAAGGTGGCTGCCATCCCATGAAGGGAAGCAAGGCAGTTGCCTTGCTCTTCTGCTGCACAAAGGAGGGGGTTGCGACCAGTCTTTAGGTCTTCCCTCGGAGTCCAGCTTATATGTGTGAGGTAGTGATACTGCTTGCTCAGGGCCAGCAATGAACCATTAGTACTATATTGGCGAGCCCGCCCCAAGCCCTCAGGTACATCATCAGGCTTGGAGCGCCGGCTTCGGTCTGATCATGGGTCGGGGAGGAGTTTGGCTTCTTGTCTGCTAACTGGAACCTGGCCTCAGGTCCAGTGTGCAGATGGGAACCACAGATCCCAGTTTCGCGGGGTGAGGAGGTTAACATCGGCCTTCTAGACCAATGAGTCAATGCGGGTCCCAAACTAGCAATCTCGCTACCGTCTCGACCGTCCTACAGCCAATACAGCCTTAAACTCAATTGCTATTTATGTCCTCACCAGCTCTTAGCCTTCTCAGTCACGATGACCCTAATTTTAAAATTTGGAACTCATTCCCAGCAAGCTTTGTGCCAGTAATTTGCATTTATTATGTACATTGGCTACTAACAATGTCGGTCTTCTGCAAAATAGCTACAGGTCGACAGCTCCAGAGAACCAGGCTGACCCCTGGATCTGACCATCAGCCCCGGGCACCGTGTGTGTGTGGGGGTGAAATCCGAATATCTCAGCTCCAACCAGGAGCAAGTTCAAGGAGATGGCCCAAACTCTCTGACGCAGCTGTGGAACCCAGTGTGTGTGTGTGTGTGTGTGTGCTCCAGACACCCTCCCACGGACTTAAAGACTGTTTTGCCAAAATCATGTTTTAAAGGACTCTTGTCTTTTCAAAATGGACCCTTCCTCCTGCCGAAGCTCTGCAAACTGCTTGCTGCAAGAGCTAGCTATCCCCCAGCTGGCTGGTCTGCAAAATTGGATACATTTTAACTTTCAATCCTATGTTTTGCTTCTGCTCCTGCCATGCCCCATTGAGAGGCAGACTTTTGCTTCCAGATACAAAGGATTTTTGCATTGTGCTATATATCACCATTGTTCATTTACTGACAGGTCTCTATTGAGGGGCATTTTGACATTGACTATTGTTTAATTGACATTTGTGTGAATGTGTTTAGGTTTAGGTTTTTAGATAGGAATGTTTTTATAAGATACAAACCCTTTGTGCTCCCTGCAAAATCCTCTTGGCCCATGGAGTGATACTACCCCTGAGCCTGTAGACCCCTATTCAGCACTAACATTGTTTTAAAATGTTTAATTGGAAAATGATCGATATTGTCCCAAATTGCTCATTTTCGGGGGGGGAGATATGTTACTGCATTTGCTAGCCCAGATTTGGGGTTGCTAGATATCATTTTGATATCAATAATTTGGCTCTCTTCCACCATCCCTCTCCACGTGTTTGTGAGGCCCCTGGACAAGCACAGAACTAGGCTCGGCCACTAAACACTGCAATATCCCAAAACAACATAGGCAGGCCAGAAATAGCCAGATCACCATTTTAGGAGACCTCTTTGCAAACACCATCATTATGTATGCATGGTACTTACAAAGAACTCCCTGCCCCAAGCAGGCAACTTGACAAGCTGGATACTCAAATGTCAAGCACTGTGCATCTGCATACTGGCTACTCCATTGTCAATTTGGACCTAACTCAATCATGTTAAATTTTGACCTTTCCGAAGCTTTGTCTCACGCCCAAAACTCATTGTTTTCCCCAAGTATGGAATAGCCTGCAGTTACATTTCTCCCTATAAAACCCCCCAATTCCAAGACCTTCCTTGCATCGCTCCTGATTTCCATTCCACCTTGTTGCCGCTTTGTTTGAAGAGCTGTCCCCTCAGTCCCACGTATTAAATGAAAAACTATTGTCCCATTTGCGGGTAGGGATTGGGAGGAAAGCATGGCGCTCAAATGTGAAAAGTTAAAAAAAAAAAAAAAAGACCAGACCTGCTCAGGGTGCTGCAGCTGCTTTGTAATGCCATTTGCAGAAGTCAATTGATGTTAGACATGAAAACTTCAGGGGGTATCATTGCCAGGGCTGCTTGCAACATACTGGGGCCCTTTCACACTAACCAGTTATAGTGCTGTGATTCCACTTTAAGAGCCATGCCTGCATCCTAGGATCTGCAGTTTAGGAAGGGGTGTTTAAAATCCTCATGCTTAGAGAACCTCCATTGTGCCTCTGACTAAATAAGTACAGGCTTCCTCCATTCATCTGACAGGTTAAGAACAGAGCACTGTCAGAAAACAGAACTGGTTGAAAAGTGGAACCCATGTACTGTACTGCAGTGAGCATGAAAGACTCACTTGGGACCAAATGCATGCGGGCTGCTTGCAAAGTCTCTCAGCCAGCTTACTGCGGTTTTCCCCAATTCTCATCTCACTTTGCAAGCACCACAGTTCCAAGTGAGCCTTCATAAACAAGAAAAATTGGTGAAAGAGCAGAATGCTTGTTAAATTAATGGAAATTGTCCTTAGTTTGGAAATGTCAAAAGAGCGAATTGTCAGATAATGGGGTGTCAAAAAGTGGGGACTTCCTGTATTCCACAGAATGCAGCCATAGCAGTTAAAGTGGAACCATAGATGATTCCAGTGTGAAAGGGCCTCTGGAGCAGAAAGACAATCTTAAGCAGAAAGACAAAAAGGGTGCCAAGGGCTACTGGATGAGTGGGAGAGAAAGAGAGAGAGCAAGAAGGCTACAGGAGGGAGGGACATTATGGGAGGCAAGGAGAAAGGCTGGCAGAGGAGTGGGAATGAATGTGGAGGAAAAGTCTTATGGATCTTTCAAAAGGCAGAGGAGGTGGGAGTTCGTGTGGAGAGGGGAGAGAGGTGAAGGAATGAAGTAGAAAGGGAAGGGTCAGGACACAACCCTTCATGATAATCTCCTCCCAATCCTTGATCATGGTCATTGGTCAATTGCAGGTACAACAGGAACTGCCAGGTCTTTGATGGCCGATAACCCTGCATGATCCAAATAGGTAAATTTTCATTTGTATAAAAGAAAGCTGTAAAGAACCATTTTAAAGTGTGATGTGAATTAACTCATTTTGTGGTATGTTCAGCTTTGGAATATACTCAAAGGACTGATGCCAGGCCAGAAGACTGGATAATATATTGGCAGGTGATCTCCTCTGCATTATTTTGTAGACGTAGATAGAAAGAGATAAAGATGATTAAAAGTTAGTTCAGCCAATCAACAAATGTTAGATAAAATCATTGTTGCGGGCAATAATTAGAAGAGTTCATTTGAAATCTGAAAGTTCTCTTCCCCTGCACGAAGGCTGCAAGACCATGATATGAGTTTAAATCAGAGGTTGGCAATGTTAGGCTGTCCAGAAGCTGTTATGCTGGTAGCCCTCCTAACATAGCCAATAGTGAAGGATGATGACAGTTGCAGTCCAACAACATCTAAAAGACCAGGCATGTCTCCCTTTCCCAGTGGAGAGGAAGTTGTTATTCCAGATACTGGGCTCTAATGGACTCTAATGACCTATTCAGTCTGTGTCATGTGCCTGGGAGGCTTTGGGCTTGAGTTTCTGAAAATGCAGTCAGCTCTATTCCCCTGCCAGGAAGAAAATATCTTTTGAAACTGATAATATCTTTTGAATTTCCAAAACAGTGATATGACAGAGGGCAGAGGTCTCCTGTTCAAAGGGAAAAAAAGGAATAAATCACAGATCTACATTCGGCATGCCGAAACTCCTGGACGTGCCTAAAATTGCTCTTTGGATATATGCCATTGTCAGGGGGAAAAAATATTACTTGTAAATGTTGGGTTGGATCCAAAGGTGTACCTCTCCTTCCGCACGTGGAAAACATCTTCTGCTTACAGAAGGGTAGCTTTATGTCTCACACATGGCAGAGAGCGTTGTACAAGAACAGTGAAAATAAACTCAAACGATGGTCTTCTAGCTTGAGCATTGAGCTTGTTCAACTGCATGCACCAGCAAAAGTACACAATTGGATATATCAGTCACAACAGTGAGCAAATTCTCACACCAGTATTTGAGGAAACAACTGAGTGTCTTTTTCCCTTCAACTCACGTTTCTTGGGATCTAACTTGTTTTGTTTTTTTGGAAGCTTTACTCTTGCATCCATGGCTGGTATCCAGCTTTTCTTACTACTCAGTTCAGGTTGTTAATCTCATGCCAAATATGTAGCATAGCAGATTTGCTTTCCCACCAAGGTAGTTTTCTGAAAGTCAACTGAAGAGAGATATTTTAATGATTAAAAAAAATGGAGAGGATTTTCCAGTAAGCATTAGAAGAAACTGTTTATATAAGGAATTTTTGCAAAGTTCTTTTTCTTTTACACATTCCTGATACAGGGGCAGCATCAAAGCAGTTTGGTCTTTTCTAAATAAGTCATTGAAAGAAAAGGAAGAGCACCCATTTTGAGTTGTAATCTATATGGAGAGTGATTGTTTTCCCACCTCTTATTATCCATCATGTGGTCTGAAAAGTCTCTAAGTCCGTCTGGGTGATCTTGCAAGTACATCATGCCAATGGTTCTATGATAATGCCTCGCAAGTACACAATACTAGTAGTATGCTATGCCACTCCCAAGCACATTATGCAAGCGCATAGGACAGAATAGATTTCCACTCAGTGTGCACAGAAATTTATCAGTTTGTGTACAATAACATCACTGTATAATTTCATACATTTTCTCATAAAGAATGCTCCGGTTTCCAAGTGTGCAAATCACCTGTCACAGGGTTGGTGAAGCTTTGCTCCCCCAAATGTTTTGGACTTCAGCTCCTGGAAGCCTCTGCCACTATAACCAATGGCCAAACATTGTAGGAGTTGTCATTCAAAACATAAAGAGGGCTACAGTTTCATGACCCATGGCTTATGAAGTACAGCAAAAGTAAATTTGAAATAATTGCTATTGCAATGGATTAAGGAAGGGCTGGGCAACTGTGGCTTGTAGATGTTTTTGGTCTGCAAGTCTCATTAGTCCTAACTTGCATAAGCCAATGGAGAAGGGCTATAATGGGAGTTGTCATCTGGAACATCTGGAAGGATACTCTTTGCCTACCAGCAGACCAAGGCACATCAATTGAAGTGAATTGTTTGGATTAGCAGAGTATGGAAAGAGATTTAACTCTCATTATTCCTTTGTTAGAGGACACATATTACTGCATCCTTACAACTACTGGATCAAATTGGGAGCTGGGTTCAAGAATGTGTTTCACCCAGCAAAATATGTTCCTGTTTTGCTCAATGGCGTGGGGATGCTATTGAAGAAGGGAAATGCCCAAGTTGCCCATTGCTGTCAGTGCTTCTCCCACAATTATGCATTACTTCACCCTAATAATGCTTCTGGAATGATGCTAAGGACCAAGGGGATGTCATTCTAAATGATGCATTATTCCCAGGTGAAAGTACTAGATTCAGTTTCTGCTGTCCCAAAGCAGAAAAGAGGAAGACTCCTTTTTGAAGTTATGGAGAATCCTTAATAGACATGACTAAACTACATTCAACAATGGCCTGATTTGGTATAATGGAGCATCCACTATTCCAACCACATCAACCACAAGCTGTTTCCTTACATTGTCCTAACAAATCCTGCATTCCATTAACAAAAAGCAAATAGGCAAACAAGGATCTTGTGTAACCTTGCATTCTCCCATTGAGAAAAAAATTATTATATTGTTCCCCTGCTTTTGCAACCTGAAGATGAGGTTGCAAAAATGCATATGTGCGTAGGGGCTTTTTGACTCAGCACTAGCTGAGGAAATTTCTCCCAGTATCATCATCTTCTTAACTAGTAGGCTTCATGGTCGATGAAGACAGGTATGCCTATAGGTGATGCCCATCCCGGGATGCTTTATTCAAGCTGGTAAGTTGCATGAGTTTGGTTGGAGCCACCTCCGTTTTCCCCCAGGACAATGCTTCTGGGTGCTTGTCACAGTACCCAATGTTCTCAGAGCTTGAAAAAAGTTATGTTTTTCACATCATACCTTACAGATTCCCCAACCAGCATACCCATCCTGGCTAGACAATTTGTGACATTGTGGTCTAACAAAGTAACCATATCAAACTCTGCCCATCTTTCTGACTTGTGCGGAAACTCCCACTGTGACTGAATATATAGCAGTGCCCAAAAAGACACCACTGACCGGCCTCCCATCTTTCCAGAGGCACAGAATGAAAAAACCTCTTCTAATCCAGGAAAGAAATCCAAGCATTCCCAGCTGGCTCCATCAGGGATCACCCTATCGTTCATTGCCTACAGGCATGGTGTGTTGTCAGGCTGCTGGCCCTGCCACAAGCTGATGCCTGAGCAGGTATGTGGCTGTCCTGAGTTGGTGTACCTCCAGTGCCTCCTTCAGCTCACCCAACTTCATCTTCTGCACCTCAGTTAATGGGAGTGGAGAGAAGGATCTTTCTCTCTCCACCTAAATATTTCAGCAATCAAATATTGACTGATAACTTTTCTGAGAAAACTGAGCCATGACAATGTTATCTACAGTTATAGCTTGTGTTTTATGTTTAGATTGCCACCTTCTCCCTGGAACCTTGCCTGAAGTAGCCATTTTGTTCTAGTAAGGACAGAAAGAGCAGAAGTCTCTTGAAGGTAACCAGGAATAGGAGAGGGACCTCTAACCAGCAGCAAGGGAGCTAGTACATCATTACCAAAATTTGGAAAAGTTTAATTTTTTTACTAGAATACCCACACTTTCTGTAACATGCATTGGTTGTGCTGGCTGGGAGATTCTTGGAACTCAAGTCCAGTTCCAAAAAATAGATAGATAGATAGATAGATAGATAGATAGATAGATAGATAGATGATAGATCACAAGCTCTCATAAGTTAATCATCTGTTTCTACTGATTAAATCAAAAAGAAGTTGTCCTCCTGCAGTCTGGGAAACTTGGGAACTTTGGATAATGCAGATGTTTTCCTGATTGCCATGTCATCATCCAGATATTCCATAAGGGTACCTTTAAAGTGGGTCAGTCCCAGACCATGCATGAAATCACATGGTAGGTGGGTTGCACGTGGACCTTTGTAGGGGTTCAGTACAGCCCTTGAACTCATCATCAAACCTTGGTCACTTCACTCAAATTTTGCCCCCTGCCCCTCAGATTTTTCAGTTGAAAAATCATTCACCCAGGTGGGCTGAATAATTCTAATTTGGTGGCCCCCACAATGAAACAGCAAAAGATAAACATCCCCAAAGATGCTAAAAGTCACAGAGAGTGATGTGATGTCATTTGCAGTGGCCCAAACTGACAGATGTGGTGGTGGCCTAGTATAGCCCTCTGGAGCTCCAGCTGAGGTGGAAATGCCAGTGATGTCTGGTGATTTCCATGTCATGGGGCAGCGAATCCAGGTTTTAGCCTGAACTTTAAAAAGCTTTCCAAAGTATTGAAGCCTAATCCAAGGTTCAGCACCTTGGGCAGTTCCTTTAAATTTCAGAGTAGCAACCTGTGTAGATTCACTGTTCTACTTATATGAGAACCACCAACAGCACTGGCAAGTCCTCACCCCTAGTCTTCCTCTATTACAGTTGCTGGTTTCAGGAGCATTTCAGTATTCCAAGTGCTAAGCGTCTTTTTTGTAATCAATAAATCAATAAAGTCCATTGTATAAAGACATTGATCAGTTTCTTGTTGGACCTGAAGAAGCTTTCTCTCTTCATTTTGTTGGAGTGCAGTGCATAATCTACTATGTGTATACTTCACCTACAGAGAAGATCTGAGGTGATAGGTATTACATATATGACACCATCAGGATGCCTAGTATCTTAAAGAGAAGAGGAGGACAAGCAGTACCACAAGGAGCTTACAGGCTCAAAATCTTACACACAGGAAACAACAGAGGAAGAAGAAGGTGGATTGTGGGGGAACAGGAATATATATAGAGTTATTTCACTTGCATATATTTAGGCTATTTTACAGGCAGAGTTCCAGTTGGGGCATGGGGAATGGAAAGTAGTGCTTAAGTCTCCATTGAAAAGGAAAGCTTTCAAGAGAGAAAAGAGAATGAATTAGACGTACTGATGAACAATAACAAAAAGAAAAGAATCTCTAAATTTTATAAATTAGTGCTGAAAAGAGAAATGGAATCAGAAGTAGTCAAAGATACAATGGGCACAGAATTTAGGACATTCAATTGAATTAGAAGCTTGGGAAAGAGTGTGGAAAATAGATATAAAATTTACACCAAATTTAAATTTAAGAAAAAACTTTTATGAAATGTTTTACGGATGGTACATGACCCCAGAAAGATTATGAAAAACAAAAACAAAAAATGGGAATTCAAATTGTTGGAAGTGTGATGAAAAGACGGGGTCTTTTTTCCATACGTGGTGGACATGTAAGATAGCAAAAATTTTTTGGAAGGGGGTACATGATGAAATCCAAAGAATCTGTAAGCTGAATTTTGAAATGAAACCAGAGCTTTATTTGTTAAATATGCTAGGGCAACAAAGGGAAATAAGAGGTCATCAGAAGATATTATTATATCTAATAACTGCAGCAAGGTTGATATATGCGCAACACTGGAAAGAAAAGAAACATATTGATATAGAAGAATGGAAGTTAAAAGTTCTGGATGTGATAGAGATGGAAAAATTAGCATTTTCTTTGAAGAATAAATCTATCCAGAACTTTGGGAAAGAATGGAAAAGAGCATTGGATTGGGTAAGGATATAAATGTATAAGAAATCAAAGAAGAAATAATGTAACTGTTCTTCTCTCTGTAAGATGGAACTTATGTTTGTAATGGAATGGAAATAAACAATTTCAGCTGGAAGATTTAAGCATGGAAGTGTGTGTGGGGGGGGTTATCTTCGAGATAAACTTTCAATAAAAATTACAAAAAAAAGAAAAAGAAAAGGAAGGCTTTAAGGAAAGGTCTGCATGAAATCAAAGGGGTCACATCACCGAATACAAGGGTTGCACGTCCTGTGCGTTCATACGCAGGCACACATAAACCCAATTGGAAGCCTGGGAACCATCTTCTAGAGGATTACTATTTTTCTTACTTCTGTGCTTAGTATAGTTAGAAAAATACCACTGGGAGGGGCAGGTGTTAATTTAAAAAAAGGGGTAATTGTTTCCAGGTGGTAGATCAAGATTTGGGATTGGTCAGTCTATTTGCTTAAATATATAATTAACATACACTGATCAGAAAGCATACTCAGAAAGGATTAATGCACACACTGTCATTAAAGAAAAAAAAAACCCACAGTACTTACTGTTGCTGCCATCTACTGTGAGTGCAGCAAATTCAGTTTCTTCTGTTATGTGAGAAGCAGGAAGCAGGTTGCTTTGCCTCCTAGCTCACACTGCAAAAGGGGAGGGAAAAAGGCTGGAATCATGCAGCCCTTTAAATGTTATTGGGCTGCAACTCCCAGCAGCCTTAGGCAGCACAACTAGTGGTGAGGAATGCTGGGAGTTAGAGAGATGCACTTTGCCTGCCTCAGTATCATTTTAACAGAACAATAATAAATATTTTTAAATAATGATACAATAATAGTAGCAGGAGAAGCAGCCATGGCCCAAACACTGTGTATATGTACAGAGGCCAGGAGGTTATTTGAAAGCTTGTTCTAGTTCCCATGGAAAGAACTCCATTTCTTGACAGGGTAGACAACGCCAAGCAAGTTGACCTGTCCTTCTGTCCTGTTGTCCTGCACCCCTGCTGCTCTTAAGGTTTGATCTCTGCCCTTTTGGAATGAAAGTATGGCAATGGGGAAAGGATCTCAGAGGAGGAGAACTACGCCAACTCAAGCGTTTTTTTTGCAGGGCAACCAGTACAAGTTGGTGCACACAGCTTCCTCGTGCAGCACAACTAATGGGAGCTTGCTCTCCTCTGTGTGGTCAGACAGGGTTATTGTCTAGAAGTGCTAATTGGATATTGTGTAGGAAAAACAATAGCATCCTTTTCTTTAACTCTTGTACTTTTTGCATTCTTTCTGATTCATAATCCCGGACAGGTCTATGATCCCAGACTTGTCAAACTTTAGATCAGTAATGCAGGGATTACTTAGAAATAGTGGTCAGATTAGCCTCAGCTACAGACTCCTACAAGAGCCATGTGGTGTAAGGGTTTGAATGTTGGAGCAGGGCTCCAGGACACCAGGGTTTGAATCCCCACTTAGCCATGGAAACCCACTGTGTGACCTTAGGCAAGTCACACTCTCAGCCCCAGAGGCAATGGCAAATTCCCTCTGAATAAATTTGGCAAGAAAATTCTAGCATAGGGCTGCCATAAGTCAGAGCTGAACTGAAGAAATATAACGACAACAAATACTTTCCTACACTGATTTATCAGTTTGCATATGTGTCACAAGAAGGCTGGGCCATTATGACTAGAGATGTGAAGGCCTGGGAGGGAAAAAAAATTGTGGAGGAAAAACATTTTTCTCTAAAAAAATTTAATGGAACAACTAAAAAAAAGGGGGGGATTATGGAATATTTTCCTTTAGAATGATGAATAACATATTGAAGACAAGGTGTTCCTATATTTACTCCCTCCATATTATTTCTAAAAATTATGTAGTAGCAGACATTTATGTAGGACTATGTACAGTATCTCATTGCATTGTAATTCTTGGTCTTCGTTTCCTTTCTTCAGTTATTCCTATGGGAATGTTTTCTTTGTATTTGGTCATCACCATGGAGGATTAGAGGAGACATTTTTTTTTTGTTTAATTAATGTTGATGATTTCTTATGTTTTTAATGACATTTTTTTCTGTTGCTCATGAATTGGCAAAACTAAAGAGGTTCCTAATAATTCAAATGTTCCTCACAGTTCTGAATCTTTTAGCTTCCGTTTGTAATAATGTTTTTAAAAGTAAATTAATTGTGTAATTATTTTCTGAATAAACTGTTCCTTTAACATGCTAAACAATATACTTCCATGCAAAATGAAGTTATACGTGGTGTATTTTAGGTTCCTAAAGTAGCAACGTGACTTGCAAAGTATTAAGTGTGCTAATATTGCATTTTTCAATTTTTCTGAATTTTTTTTTTTTTAGGAAGAAAGAAACCCATTTCCCCCACAGGTTAAAAATTTCCAGAATTTTTATATATCTAAATATGACACAAGACCAAATTATGTGGTGAGTGAATGGGTTTGGCTTGTAATGACTTGGGTATGTTAGAACTGGAGGAAGGGGAGATTAATTTCCAAACTTCTGTCTCCCCTAAATTCCTCTCCATCTCAACCCAAATGCAACCATTTCCCTTGCAAAGCTTTTCACATGCTACAAGAATTAGAAAATACCTATCACTGGTTACTAGAAACATACTCTGTTGATATTGTGAATTAAATCCCACAGCTTTAAGAACCACAACTCCCAGAGCCAGACATTTTAAAGATTAATGGCAGAATAACATGCAACTCACAACAATTGGCAATATTTCCCAGACAGAGCCAGATTACATCTCTCTAAAAGGTGACACAAATAAGACTGGGAGTGTAATAAGTATTTTATTCCATCTAGCATAAAAAGGATGAGTGGTGATGAAATAACGGAAGCCATGTGTGTTCCTTGGTAAAAATTCAGTTCATAGGCTGATGATCCAAGAAAGAATAGGTCAAGAATTCACTGTCTCTCAGAATTTTTTTTCAAATTTACCCTTGGCAAAGCTAAAGTGAGAAGTTACAAAATGACACCTTTAAGAACCCCAAATTAACCAGTATTTTCCCACCATCACCACCATCTCCAATGATGTTCAGTGGAGTATGGTGCGGACTACTCCATGGTGCTTTTCACTTATAACTCGTAGAAAGGGAGGGGCAAAACCACAGACATTTTGGGACACCAATTTAGTCCCTGGTTTCATTTTTCTGGTGTATCAAATCCTGCCAAGCAGCATGCCTCACAGCTGTGCCAGAAGTATGATAGTTTCATGATGTGACACTGCTTGGCAGTGTGGTTTAACTATAACCACCTCCACTCCCTTCTGCTAATGGAAGAAGGGTTTTGGTTTTGGAAAGCTGGAGGGATGTTTGCTTAGAACTCCTAGCCTCAGTACCAAGACCTTAATAGAATACATGTATAGTTCATTTCATCCCACCAATGTTCACCTCTTTCTGCTGGGTAAAACAGCCTTGGTTGGCTACAGTGATGGTCTTGTTAGCAGCACAAGAAAAAGACTTTCCATCCTCCAACATGCATTTGAAACTGCAAATATTTACTTAAGAATCTAGGTATATAGTAGTGTTGTTATTGTTAATAATAATAACAGCTGGCATTCAATATGACAGTTATGAATTTGTAACCTAAGATTTATAACTGGTCTGCATTCAGTAAGCTATATGTGGCCTTACTGTAAGGGCCTTTCTGCACTATATTGTTATAGTGCTATTATTCCACTTTCAACATCCTATGGAATCCTGGGGTTTGCAGTTCAGGGAGGGGCATTTAGAATTCTCAATAAACTACAAACCCTGGAATTCCACAGGATGTTGAAAGTGGAACAATAGCACTATGACAGTGTAGTATGGAAAGGCCCTAAGACTACATAAATGCTCCCAGCCCAGCCCATCTTAACAGCCAGCGACCAGATTGGATGGATTGGGTGAAGGAAGTCCATTCAGCTGCCAATTAGGACATGTGGAAGGTAATTTTTCCACTCCCCTCCTGCCAGCAGACAAAGCTGTGACAGTCAGAAACTGGACCCCTGCAGTAAATCTTTGTCACAGTGTCATCCACTGGTAGGAGGGGGCTAGAAATGCCACCTTCCTTGTGCCTCACTTGGCAGCTGGACAGATTTCCTTCGGCTGATTTGGCTCCTGGCTGTTAAGGTGGGCTGGGGGAGGAGTGAGGCCAGGAGACATTACTTTGTTATACGTATGTAATCAAATAGCAGATATAGAATATTGGCTGTTAATAATAATGTCCAGAAACCTGTTGGGCAGTTACAAATGTGTAACCTAGAGTTATGCACTTGTGACTGTTTGTATTTACAATCTCTATGTAACATCTAAGTTAGAGGTATGTAGGGATCGTGAAAGTCCCCCAATCTCCCCCTACCAGGAAGCAGCTGCTGTGATCGATGGAGGTCTGTTCTCCTGTTGAACAGGAAGCAGCTGGGTGACAGTGGCAAACATTGCCTCCCCCTTGTGTGAGTGATCTCTGGCATGAGGAGGAATTGTGATAGGGTCTTGTTTCTGCCTTTTGCACTAGAGGGGATGGGAATGCCAGTCAACTGCTTTCTGATCAGCAGAGGAACAGACCCCCATTAATCACAGTGGCTTCTTCTTGGTAAGTGCAGATTGAGGGGATCAGGACGGGATTCACTGAGTAGCACAGTAACTATGGTGCTTACATATTTGTAACTCCCCAACAAGTCCATCAGTAATAATAAATATTGTCATGCATTCCTCTCAGTCCAAGAATCAAAGTGATTCACAAAGGTGGAATGCTATTTACATAGAATTATTCTGCCCTGGTTAAAAAGAAAGAAAGGAATGATAAAGTGCAATAGAGCTTAAGTTTTTTTTTAATGGGAAACATATAAGTATTTTAAAACAGTTTTTAAAAGAATTAAATTCTAACAAATTAAAATTATGTGTCCATGTCTTCTCAGAAGTCCTAGTGAGCCAATAGCATTTACATCTAAGTAAGTATACTTGTATCCTTATCCATGCATACTTGCCTTAGTAGTGAATCCCACTGAGCTCAGTGGGATTTACTCCTGACTAAATGTGAGAGCTAGCATAATGTAGTGGTTTGAGCACTGGACTATAACCCTGGAGGAGATCAAGGTTCAATTTCCCATTTGGCTGTGGAAATCCACTGGGTGACCTTGGGCGCATCACACACACTCTGCCCCTGAAAACCCCATGATACGTTCACTTTAGGGTCACCATAAGGGGGGAAATGACTTGAAGGCACACAACACCAAAAACGTGTAGAAGACTGCACTGTACAAAATTCAGTGCTGCCAAACTCAAGATGTTTATAAGCTCAAAAACATGAATGCAAAGGCACCCTGTTACTTATAGCAACTGGTATTTGAGAGTCATAATGTCTCTGACAGTTTTAATTTAAGCATTTAAATCAATTAAAAGAATTTTAAAAGTCATTGTTAGACAATTGCAGATAGGAATTGCTGAATAACAGTTTCTGGATTGAATTTACAGAAACAAAGCAGGTTTAATCTGAAAGCCTCTGGCTCCAGGAAGTGTCCCAGTGCTCTAGGAACACATGTGACACACACCCCCACACACAGATTGGTTTGAGACAGAGAGGCTGGACATGTGGGCATGTGTGAAAGTAAGTCACAAGTGGTAGGCCATGACTTTTATTAATGAAAATTAACAGGATGGCTGAAGAGAGGAGGAGGAGAACCCAAAAGCCATGTCAGCCCAGACAAGACCCCTGCCAGGCAGGCCAGATGCCAGAAAATTAAGCCAAAGTAAAAATGGGCTCATCCTTTAACTGGTATCAATCAATCTATTCTGGGCCTGGTTTGACAGGCCAAGGCAGGCTATAACTGAGGTTGTCTACATCTCCACAGCACCTGTCCCCTCAAACTTGTTATTCCTAATCCCTCCAGGATTTCTCTTTCCTAGTTTAGATTGTTCCACTTTCTCTCCTCCATACCCAAAAGTTGTGAAAAAGGAGCATAGGCTCCACAAGATAGCACCACATATAATCCCAATCAAGAGTACAGCAGTTAATGGTGGGCAGAATGCCCTAAACCCCGATAGAAGAGGAAGTTTCCTTACCAGCTCAATCAATGTGCAACCCGCCACAACCTAGGGAAAGAACAAAGACTAGAAAATTTAGAGAGGGTGGATGGATCACACTGGGCTCTAGCTCCAAAAGGGTCACTTGCTGGACTATTTGAATTTAAAAGGTGTACTGAATCTTCACCGAATATCATGGGCCCTTGCAGCAACAGATTTGCCTGAAATCCCATGGGGGAAATCTCACAACGCCTATGAGTCACAGCTATTGCATGATCTTCTAATTGGCCCAGGCTGAGCATGGCTTGGCTGGGCGGGTGTGGCACAAGATCTCACTTGGGTGCAAATGTACCCCCAACTGCATACTCAGGGCTGAGCAAAAAAAAAACAGTTTTACATGAAGCTCCGGACTTGAAAGAAGAAACGTGATCTTGGTGTCCCCATCCTGGCGGATGTGTTTGTGATGACTCCACTTCATGGGGACTTCTCTGGTAATTCCATCTCTGCCTTTGTGGGGAGCGAAGCCATATGGAGGGTGTCAATGGGTGGTGAAAGAGGGAAGGAAAAGATATGAATCCTGCAACCCTCAGTCACACCCTGAATGCAAAGGAGAGTTTACACAAGCTCAGCCTGGTATAACAAACTTCTCTCTCATTGCTTGCAGTAACAGAGAACCTTGTGGTTTTTCTTTAAAAAAAGAAGGTTTGGAGAAGGGGAGAATACTGACAAAATACTTCCACCCTGCTGGCAAGAGTGCAGCATGGCTCTGGAAAAGTTAGAGACTCTGACATGGGAACACTTCATCTGTCAACCTATACTGTAGGATTGTAGCCCTATGTGCACTTGCTTGAGATAACAATAGGACTGCCTTCTGTATAGGTATGTGTGAGACTATCCTGTTAGTATGTTAATTTGCCAGAAAAAAGACGATTATTAGTTTGGACTTTGGTTGCTCAACACTCACAGGTAAAAAATCCTAGACAGCATTTTTTACAATCCTTTTCTGAAGTGTGTCTAGACGGTGAACCTCAAATGCCTTGGCTATACAGCTGAAGCATACCTGAACTACTACGGCTATCCTCTGCAGTCATTAGGCAGGAAGAATAAATGTTGCAGGCTGACTTGTTTCCTTCTCTGTGTAAGATGCCTTTGTAGACATCTGTGTAAGATGTCTTTCCTACAGAATAACTTGAAATTTAATCTCCTTGAAAATCTTTGATATATCAAAGATATATCAATTTTTGATACCAAAGAAAGGCTTCCAATGGCTATGCCAGAATGCAAAACACTAAATATTTCTTTATTACCAGCGCACAAAAGGATTTATTAATGGAAAGTAAACTTGTCTGAGCCAGATATTTTATTCCTAAACAAGCAGCAGATTCCTCTGCAACTGTGTTTTTACCACATTATAGGCATTTTTATTTTACTCCAAGCAAACATACCTGTCTGACTCTATATAGACTTGCTCTCCCACTTGATCAGTACAAATATCCCCAAACGGGGATTTTGCATGTCACTGACATTTTATCATAAGTGTCAGTGGTACTGGGTCCAAAACAAAAATTAGAAAGAAAAATAATCTATATCACAAAGTGATTTCTATATTTTCTAGAAATTGGGTAATAACATGAAGTTAAAAAATTAATAGCCACTGCCCTCTGTAAGATCTGCAGTAATTCTAATTTCATTCAGGGACACGAGGAAAGGACTGTAGTCTGTCTCATCAGCTTAGGCCAAGATCCTATGTACTACAAGTGGGCAACTGCAGAAAGCTGGGGGACACAGCATGCCCCTCCTGCTACATGTTCCTCCACTGAAATATTTTTTGAATAACTAAAAAGGCCCTCCATGTTTCTTTGGGTCCATGGCAAAGAGAAACTTCCAGTTTGCATCCTTGTTGAAAAGAAACCTTTCCTGGGCTTAAAGTAACTCAGGAGATCCCTAAAAGGATGGCAACAAAATTTCCCCTTGCTTCTTATGAGGAATGGAAAACACAAAATTGGGGGTTCTGATGGGCCCTGAAGCCTCATAAATAGCCTTGGAAGACACTTGAGGCTGACATGCCGTACTTTCCCCAACCCTGCTGGACATGCTTAACACAGACCCTTTTCACATGGCATTTGCCATGCGAAAGGGTGCCTGGAGCATTGCATGATTGTGAGGAGTGATCTGCATGATGCACTCACAATCACATGATGCTCTAGGGTAGAGCAGGCGCCGCTTGCACACTTTTTCATTTTTGGCTTTCAGCTGAAAATGGTGCATGATTGCACATTGCTCCAGGGCTCCGCACTCACTTGCTGTGCACGCGGAGCCTCTGGAGCCATGGCGGTCACGCTTCCTGCCCCAGCGCAGCCTGGGAAACTCCTAGGCTGCACTGCAGAAGGAAGAGGCAGAGCTCTCACACTGCCTGAGTGGAAGCAGGCAGCTCGTGCGGAGCTAAAGCAGCCGGGATGCAAGAGCCTCTTGCTGGAGGCTGCTCATGCAATCCCTGCATTCCAGCACTGAAAAAAAGTAAGGTGTGGAAAGGGCCAATGTCAACATTATTTTGCAGAGAAAAAATGTGGATTTCTTTTTTAGATGCAAAATCATGTTTCCTGTTTACAAATGGTTTCCTGTGCAGAAAACACCACCATCTGCAGCCATCACCTTCCAGCATAGCTACATGAATAGAACTAGGTGTTCCTCCATGCACCCAGCTCTGGAAGATGATGATGGACAGGTACCTTTGTCCCAATTGATGTAACTTTACAATACCCCCCTCCAAATCCATTAAAGATTAAAATTAGAGAAGCCCCATTCTTCCTCAAAACCATATCTGATGAAGTATAACAAAAAGTTCCTCCAAGCCACATCTTACAAGTGGAGTTACAATTCAGTGAACATCTGACATGGATAAGCCTGGGGTCCTTTCACAGTGCACACATATGGTTGTTATGACACCATTTTAACCACTGTAATTTCATCCTATGGAATCCTGAGATCTGTAGTTAGGGAGGGTTATTTAGAATTCTTGGCCAGACAATAGAGAGTACAAAATTCAGGATACAGGAGGAACAAAAAATGGCAATTAAAATGGAATCATAGTGCTATAACTGTGTAGTGTGAAAGGGTACCTGGTGAAGTTGAGAGATACTCTTATATCCATTATATGAGGAACATTACACCAAGGTTTTTGGTTCTGAGTGGTGAAAACAATTGGAAGAATTCTGGAAAGAAAGGCCTTCAGTATTGGCCAGTGAGGGAGCCAGTTGTGTTGAAACATGTCTGGCCTTTGTCCACCAGTAAGATTGTTTACACCATTTCCATACTCTGTTTCCGTCACTGGCATGCCTGCTGACTGGTAGTAAAAGAAACACCCAATAGCAAAACTTAATAGGTTCACCCGAATGGCTACACTCCAAAATCAAGCACAAATGCCCTACAGAAGATAATGGAATCAACCTACAGTGAAAAAAGACATCTAAATAGCTCACCACATCACCAACACATGTCAGAAAATACACACTAAGACAAAATGTGTTAATGACAGTGGAATTTTTTTTAACGGCCTTGAACTCCTCTATTAAATATGTATTCTTTTTATACTGGCAAGTAAAATAGTGGAGTAAGCTCCTGGACTTTGAAAGAGAAGGAACTCTGAGGTTTCTAGGAGGGGAAAATAAGAGAAATTGATTCAGTCCTTCCAGGAACAGGCTGTTCTGCTAAAAGTACGTTCGGAGATTGATGACTTTGGGCTGTTCTGTGGCAGTTCGGAGTTGACCTCCATTCACGTTCTAAACCCACAAATGTTGGAAAA
The DNA here is from genome assembly GCA_948474755.1 of Ctenosaura bakeri. NCBI lineage: Eukaryota > Metazoa > Chordata > Lepidosauria > Squamata > Iguanidae > Ctenosaura > Ctenosaura bakeri. Next base: position 126,312 of record CAOLHI010001386.1, on the reverse strand, counting down.
CCAAACCAAAACCAGCAAAATGACAGAAAAGAATCTGAGGCTATCTGCATGATAACATGGATGTTCTGGGAATATAAGTGAAGAGAAATGCTGAGAATTCTCTGCTAAACATTGTAAGTCTTTGTGAAATGAAATTTTCTAGGTTCTCAAATAAAAAAGAGTGACTGTAACATCAGCTGAACTCTGCAGTATAGACCCTTGCTCCTCCGATTGCTATAACTGCATGCTTCTTGGGTATGTCCATCACAAAATATTGTGTAAAGTAACCAGTAAATTGTTTCTTTCTGTATATTTTCAGTAGTTCCAATTCTCATTCAGAGGAATAGTCTTTGGTCCAGATTGCCCTCACAGACATGCAGTCTAAATTCTATGATGAAGCATAAGCAACTGTGGAGAAACCCCTGGAAAGATATTGTATAGTACTTTAAACTGGTCCTAGTGTAGCTATGAGATCGCTGTCAAGTTTTTCCCTTTGAAACAAATAATTTTAGTGCAGTTTTATCTTTGATACCAACATCATCAGGTCCATTTTTAAGGTCTCTTGTCTGCTCATAACTGATGGTGAAATCATACATAGCCAAGACAACTGGTGAGAGATAGCACAGAATTTTGTTTTTAGATTGAGGTCATTTCAGCACTACACTCTTATAGCATGATTATTCCACTTTCAACATCCTATGGAATCCTGGGGTTTGCCGTTTCAGGAGGGGCTGACCCCTCCAGAATTCCATAGGATGTTGAAAGTGGAATAACTGCGCTATAAGAGTGTAGTGCAGAAATGGCCTGAGACTAAAGACTAAAACCTGTTTTAAGATAGGTTACGGGAATCTTATCATTTATAACCTCCAACTTCAGTCTCCATCATTAGTTTACTTGTTATCACACCAGCAAAGCGCATGCTTACTTTACATGGTTCAGAGTGAATTAATACTATAATGTAAACTTCTTGGGAGGTAGTGACCCAAGGGAACGTGGTAAGTTCCATGACCAAATAGGGATTTGTGTCTCCTTGTTCCAGGTCCAGCACACTAAGCGTTACACTATCTTGGCTCTCTCAGATCAAAACTTATGATAAAAATGAAGCTGAGGCTTAAGCATAATCGTAGAAAAAGAGCACAATGTGTGAATTTGATACTTGGACTTTATGAACTGAATACATGGCAACTTTAAGATATGGTAAATGAAAGATCGAGGAACTCAGCTATTTAAGGCTGTTCCCTTTCACTTAAGCTTTCACTTTCACATCAGTTTGAGATAATCTTTTTGTTCTCTCATTCTTGTTAACTTTACACCTGCATCTAATATATACAGGAACTTCTAATCAGTGAAGATCAATGCAGTTGTCTCTACTTAGATATATATTAGATATAGATATAGATATAGATAGATATAGATATAAATATAGATATAGGCCATTTCCACACGGGGCGAGGGAATCGCCGCGTGATGCTACTCACCGAACTTTTGGGCTCCCCAGTCTGGTCCACGTTTCTCCGGAGCAGTCCGTGGCCACCGCTCCGCACTGCTCTGGGGATGAAAATGGCAGCTTCCGGATGATCGAGGGTCTTGAACAACCGCTGACTTGCCAGCCTAAAACCCGCCCCTGGCAGATCACAGGCTCGCACCAATGAGAGCCTGCGAATTTGCATATGTGAGCAGGCTCGCAGTGGCGCGCTCCATGCTTTTGAAAGACCTGTTTTTAGCGGTCTTTCAAAAGCACGCTGGATGACCACTTGGGGTCGTTCGGGAGCGGGCTGGACTGCAGATCTACATTCAGTAGGTCCGATCCAGTCCAGTCCTAGGTGCAGACGTCCTCCCTGGAGGACGCTCTGCCCTGTTTAGAAAACCCCGTGCGGAAATGGCCATAGATATAGATATAGGTAGACTCAAATACTTCCTAATAGTAACTTCCCAGTTTCTGGGCAGCTCTTTCCAAAGTCATGGTATCCTTCTTTCCCTTTGTAATATTTGTAGCAAATTCAGCCCTGGATCCAGACAAGATTTTTTTAGACTGTATAGACTGAATATTGATATTCCACCTGGGTTTTTTTTTTTTTTTTAGGGTAAGGCGTTCTTCCATTGATTCCTTAATGGTCATGGATGTAAATGGCAATGAACTGTTTGCCAAGTATCTTTACTAAGTTTGTTTGCCAAGTTTCTTTATACTGCTTATGCTATTTGCATACACCCATTGTGATCTCATTTGCTTTCATCTGAGGTATCTGTCTAGTTAAATTTATCAATTACATGACAATTTTAAGAAAATTTTATGTTTACAAATTGAGTTAATGGAAAGTGCAAATAGAATTTGAAAGTGTTTTTGACATAAAGGGGAGATCAGCACGTCAGTCAACCTGTACTTCATGGAACATGCAATCTTTTCCAGAAAACAGCCAACACCTCTCAACTGGCCCAGTATACCACCCCACATCAGTATCTTCATATTGATTGGATTGTGCCTTCATTTGTTGGGCTTTATGCAGCACATTTCAAAAACAAGCATTGATTTAGCACATCTACTGCCTCATCTGGGTTACACCACTTATTTTCATAGATCTACTCATCAAGGAAATTTTCCTTGACCATTTGCTTAACTTCATGAATGCAGCACTTGACATTACCATTCTTCACTCATTCCCTTGGTATTCTCTATTTATTATTATCCTGCATTTTTTTCTGCCTCCATCTCCACATACTTGCATTCTCATTATTTTGTGCTGACAAGGTGGATTAATACTGAATGTTTGTATTAATGCACAGAGGGTAATAGTTAGATTGGAAATGCTTCTTCGTTAATTGAGAGTTTAAAGATTTTTCTAACAAAATTTTAAAAATCAATTTCTTCATCATAAGAGAAATGTAACCACCACCAAAACACAAATTGGTTGGCATTCTGTTAGTGGCATACACAGATGTTGCTCCACCTTATGTGTATCTTTTCTTGTTTGGTGCTGAAGTTGGCATTCTCTTCCACCCTCTGTAATGACCAAAGTCCCCCTTGGACTTACTATTTAGCTGCCGTGGCAAGTCTCCATGGGTGTTACATAGCTGGTTGAGAGTGGAAGTGGAGAGGACCCTGGTAGATCTCACTGGATGGTATCATCATTTTTCACCTGGCTACATGGACATAACCAGATGCTTCTTTGATCTCCCTCTCCACAGAATGGCCACAGAGGGCTGCAGAAGCTAAACATTAGGTCTGGAAGGTATTGAGTGAACAGAGTATCATAGTTCTCTATGTGAAATTATTATGCTATTCTGTGCCATACAGGATCTTGGCCATAATGTTTCTTAAGGCAGTCCAAGTGTGAGAACTAAGGTCTCTCAGAAGAAATAAGAAAACAGTAGGCAGGAACAGTGAATACATCATGCTTTTTCCAGTTCCCTCTTCAGTTCATTCACTTTTCTTTTCCTTGTTTAGCTCTCTGTAAAAAATATTACAAAACTGTCCTCTCCTTCCAGAGTCAATAACATGCTTTGTGCCAAGTGGTATAATAGTTCACAAAGAAGTGGAAGACCTTGGAATGAATTAAGCTGATTTAGGAAATCAACTTCCAATTAGGTTCCAATTGCTGCAACTGATTTTTCACTGCTAGACATTGGGTAAGAGGAGGGATAATATTACAGCAGAATAACACTTAAAAGCTATAATTTCTATTCTGTTCAAATACAAAAAAACTGAAAAAGCATTTCTCTGGCTTAGTTAATTCTATGAATCTTTGTCATCTCAGTTACTATTTTAACACAAAAATAGAAACTGCCTGTTGACCTTGTTCCCAAGTTATTCCAGCAAAAAGTTAAAAGGTTGTTTGGTAAATATTTATTACTACATCTTAATAGATTTGACCTTACAGCTGACAATCCTCTAATCACTTTAAACAATTCCATGCATATATGACACAATGTTCTATCTGTATCATTATCTAACCCTTTTTTCCAATGTGTGTCTGAGTACCAAAGTAAACGCCCAGTTCTTTGGTTTGCAAAATCTTTCTCCTTATTATGGAAGCGGTACTTTTTTAGAGCAACAAATTCCACTATTTTTAGTGTCTAGCAAATTCAGAATTGTCTTAGTTCACTCATTCCTCATTCATTCAGAACAGCCAAATGACTTAATTTGTTCAAGAAGTGAATAGAATATTGTATTTCCAAATTTAAACTATATATACTTCTTGGTGTTAAAGGACTGTTGAAAGAGGGACTATACTTATGTTTAACAGCTGTGACTGTGAATTCAAAAACCTTCTAATTAGTGCAGTACTATGTTTGTACAATAATATTTTTTTCTATTTACACAGATATAACTGCAAGAAATACAAGGGCAATTTGGGAGATAGCACCAGGGTTATATGTATACCACTCTCATGACTCGCTACTCACTTAGAAACTTTTAAATTTTCCCCAGGTGAGCTATCAAAGGCAATTTGATAAGTTACATAAATCTGTCACTAATGGGGCATCCCCATCCCTTTCTTCAGCTGAATGGGAACATGTGTGTTAATTCCATTTCGAATGGCCTATAGCAGGGGTGGGCAACTTTGAATCCAGGGTTCAGGCATGCCTCCCAAGACTTGCCATAGATCATCCTCCAATCACCTTAACTGGATAGCAAATCAAGTTTCAACAGCAAATTCTTAAAAATCTTTGAAAAAGCAGGAAATGTTTTAAAAGATGCGTTCCAGTAGGCCTCTGAATTCAAATCAAGCATTCTCTGCTTGTTTTAATGGTATTTAGTGGTCTGTTGTTGAAATTCAGCAGTAAGATTTGCTGCTGAATTTTGGCAGCACTTCTTGGTGGTTGTGGCGGTGCACCTGCAAAGCACTTGCATGTGGTTCATAGGCTTATATTGCCCAATTCTAGCCTAACCCATGAGTGCTGAGAATATCTTCAGCAAAATTCTCATCCTTGAGAACGTCAGTGTAGCCATGTTAAGAACACCAGGAGGGCACTACTATGTCAGGCTTATCTAGTCAGTTGTTCTATTCTTGCAATGACAAACTACATGTACATTGAAAGCCCACTGGGAGAACATAAGCCCCAAAATACTCTCCCATTCATGCTTCTCAGCATCTGGTATATAAGGTTAAGGTAATACTATGGCCAGACACCACTTACAGCCTTATCCTCTGTGAAGGACAGTTGAAAACAACAATTTATGATAGTGGATTTGGCAGATTTTGACAAAGTGTAGGCCATTTCTCCACTACACTGTTATGGTGCTATCATTCCACTTTCAACATCCTGTGGGATTCTGGGGTTTGTAGTTTCCTGAAGCTCAAGAGCTCTCTGGCTGAGAATTCTAAATGCCCCTCCCTAAACTGCAAACCCCAGGATTCCATAGGATGTTGAAAGGGGAATAATAGCACTATAACAGTGCAGGGCAGAAATGGCCATAGTGTTGATGTAATGCCAGTTCAAAATATTGGACTGATTGGAATACTGAAGGTAAACAGCAGACAAAAATAAAAAATAAAAAATGGCCAGACAGAATTGACTGAATAGGATAGCATTTCACAAAACTGAAGAAGAACGAACTGTTTCTTACCATAATTAGGATCACACTCATGAGAAAGGCTTAATTTCTTAAATTTTTCAAGGAGTGTATTAGGGAGGGGAGGTAAGAGTCAGCATTGTGTAGTGGTCTGAGCATTGGACTATGACCCTGGAGACCAGGTTTGATTTCCCACTCAGCTGTGGAGACCCACTGGGTGATGCTGGGTGTGTATCACACACACAGGGCCCCAGAAAATCTTGTGATAGTTTCTCCTTAGGGTCTCCACAAATCAGAAATGACTTGAAGGCACACAATAACAGCAGCAGCAACAACAAGGGGGGTGAGAATCTGTCTTCATCTTTTGCCTCAAACACAATGAAAGATCTTATGGTACCTTAAAGACTTCCCAGTTATATTTGATGTAGGCTTTCATGGACAAGGGTCCTTAACTGATGCATCTGATGAAGTAGGATAAGGTCCACAAAAACGTACACTCAATAAAAGTTGGTAGTCTTTTAGATGTCATAAAACTGTTTGTTATTTCTTAAGTCTCCACGTTATATCTGAATTTATTATAGGCTTCCTTGAGATGGGGCAAATATACCAAGAGTAGTTTGTGATATTTGTTGTTGTGATTCTTGACTTCTTAAACATCCATCCATCCATCCATCCATCCATCCATCCATCCATCCCTATCTATCTATCTATCTATCTATCTATCTATCTATCTATCTATCTATCTATCTATCTATCATTTCCATCCTTCCATCCATCCATCCATTCATCCAAAATATGTTTTTCCAGACTATTGTCTGGCAATTCCTGGCACTGGCTGCAACATTTTATTCCCACCCCTCAAACAGATTTTTGTTTTCATTCCATGACATACTGAAACAAAAGGATCATTCTCCTTTCTCTGCTTTCATTTCTGTAGAGTTATAGTGCATCAGTGCAAGAGCCTTTTTTTTTTTTTACTATAGCATTGCAATTCTAAGAAAAAAGAATATGAAAAATCCAAAGGGGAAAAAATTGTCCTCTAAATCAGAAGACCACTTCAGCAAAAAATGCCCTGGTTTTAAAAATCCTATGAAAAGTGTAGTGTTCATCCAAGAACTTGCTAGAAACAGCTCCCCAAAAGTATAAAATGAGTGGGTACTGCAGTGACAACAGCTAGCAAACCCTAAGAAAAAACCCCAAGCAACTATGTGGTGAGAAGCAGATCAATCTAGAAAAGCCCTTTATGTATTAGGAAAAAAAAGTAACCACAGAAAATTTAAACTTAAATTTTTGGATTTTGCAATCCTTTGGATCTTGCAATGAATCTTTTCCATCTCACCTCTTCCTTCCACACTGCTTCTGAAACTCCTTCTCCCTATGTTGATTTACAGGGTACCTTTCATAACAGAAGGAGTCTGCACACCTGATTTCTGTCGCAACACCAGTGCTCTGCTTACAGAGCAAGATCCCTCTGTTTTTTTTCCCACGGGGAATTATTTACCTCAAACAGATGCATTCTCCCCACAGTTTTCCTAACCAGGCTGCACATTAGCACACTATAGTTTGCAAGAAGAATCTTGAGATTGCAGAAGTGAATCTGACAGATAAGGAGCACAAGTAATAGCGCTAATTATGTTACTGTTTATCATTCTACATAGACAGCTTAGTATGGTTACCTTTGTGACTGCATTCAAACTTGCACATCCCATATGAATAACAAATAGGTGCTGGAATCCTATATGATCTTTTATGTAACGTAACTGCGTATACCTAGCGTATACCTAGCAGAGACGCTAAGAAACCCAGGCCATTTTTGTGCTAGACTGTTATAGTGCTGTTATTCCACTATCAACATCCTATGGAATCCTGAGGTCTGCAGTTGCAAAGGTCCCTCCCTAAACTGCAAACCCCAGGATTCCATAGGATGTTGAAAGTGGAATAATGGCACTATAACTGTCTAGTGCAGAAATGGCCCCAGTTACTGAATTGTGAAGATCTGTAACAGGATGCCAGAAAGAGCACCCAATGTGCATTGGTGCCTGATGCTAATCAGGAATGATGTGATGTGTATCAGAAACAATGCAATGAGCCTCAGGATCAATGCAATGAGCATTGCACACTTTGCATTGGGCACTTTGCTGGTTTTGCTACATAATGTAATGTAACAACAGCCTTCTACTGGGTATGGATGTTTTGCAACTGCACAGTTCTAATTCCTGCAGACATAAGTCCACTTACGAAAACACAATGCCCCAATAGGATTCCAGCCATGCTTTGTAGTTAGCCTAGAATTACAGATCAGGCTGGGTGGGGAGGCATTTGCCTAAAATCATGGTTTAAAGTATGATCATCCTTTGGACTCAGCTGCCCTGTCCTCTACCGATAGAAGGTTTACATTTCTCTGGTGGACTGTTTTCTCATCCAAATGAATTGAGCTTCACCTACAGCAGCCCCACTGCCAGTCATACAGGCATTATCTCCCACCCCCACCTGCACCCCCTGCCCAGCACGCAGCTTAATGTTAGACATGGCAGTCTATACTCGGTGCCTTCCGTGAATAAATGAGGAAGAAAGTTCTTGGGTTCTTGTGGAGACGCATTAAAATGAAACTGGAGTATAAGTTTCCTATTTTTACAGGTGGCTCCTTTCTAACATTTGGTTAGTCCGATAGTCTATGTTTTATTTACTTTCAGGGACTTCTTTTTTGTTCTTTCTTTGCACAATTCGGCATCTAAGAGGAAAGAGAAAGGCAGAGGGTGCATCAAGATTATCAAATGGACATTTTTTTTCTCAAAAAAAAAACACCCCTAATTTAATGTTGGTAATTATTGACAGTGTAAGGGTGACGGAATTGCACAAACTGAATGAAGACCTACACCAGAGATTGAGAAGACTGACTACAGCCCATATGACATTTTCTGGATAAAACTGCAGGATATTTTGGTTGCCTGAGGCAGAGCAGCAAATGATGCTTTCCCCTGCAATCAGGATGCCATAGTACCTCTGAATAGGCAAGGGTTTTTTGCACCTGGGACTGAGAATCCAACAAACAAAATTCCTTCTCCTTCTCTGGCAATAAAAACAGAACAAAAATAAGTAACATTTGCTGTCCAGCCATGACACCGCAGATCTCCTACATGAGAAAACAGTTTTACTCAACTTATTGGTAGGGCCAAACTACTATGTGGTAAGCTATTTCCTGGAGAGCTGGTCACAGCTTTATACCTTGACATTACTTTTTAATCAAAGGGATTTACATAAGTCTTGATTTACCATTCAGCAATTGATTCAGTGGTTTTACTCTGTTGTCTTTGTGTGTTTTCAAGTCACTTCTGACATAAGGTGACCCTGAGGTGAACTTATCGTTGGGTTTTCTGTGAGCCGAGAGTGTGTGTTGTGACGAAGCTCACCACGTGGTTTCTACGGCTGAGCAAGGAATCAAACCCTGGTGTTCAGGGTCCTAGTCCAGTGCTCAAACCACTACACGAACCTGGCTCTCTAGCTGAATAGTTGAATAGCATCGGATTTAGTCCAAAAGGTAGTATTCAGGTTTATTTAAATCCCCTTTTTGTTACTAGCAAAGTAAGTGACTAAAGGAAGTTGTGTTGTGAGAAGGTCTTTTGGCTTGATGAGACCTGTATCACTGTAAAGTGTCAGGAAAATGTTTCCATTATCAAAAGATCCCATGTTTTAGACATTAAGAATCACCTGTTTGGCTTGGAAAGATAACAGGGTTTAGAGAATGTTTAAAGAATTACAAAATCAAGTCTCATTGATTTCAATGAATCTTCTCTAAGCATGATTACATTAGCCTCCAACCCAGTATTTTGATTTAACTTTGGGACGATCAGTCCAAATAAGCAGCCAGCCAATTGTAGCTATTCATTATTTCAACATTAAACTAAATACAGAAAGCTGTATGTTAGGCAGAAATACAGAAATTGTAAAAGCAGTCACTGAAGCCAGTTCCAGCCATAAGGACAGCTCTTATTTCATTTTCAGTTGCCATCCCTGAAGATTATTTTACTCAAGAGATCATCATCTAAATTATTTGTCCAGACACAGCAAAGCATTTCAAGCAACACCCAAGGAATTTGTGGTTGGGCTTCCCATACTGTATGACTATTGCTATAATTATAATCCTGTGTAGGTGTTCAGTGATTCTGAATGATTAGCTAACCATATGCTATTTATAAAAAAATGTGTCAACACTTTTTCAGTTAATTTGATAGAATTAAATCAAATGATGAAAACTCACTCTCTGACCATCTGATATGGCATGCCAGGTCCTGTGCAAACTCCAGTTAAAATTAATAATAAAAGTTGATGAAATTCCAAGGGTCCCACCTCTACACTTTCGGTCAAAACAAGAGAGATCAAATTTTCAGCCTAGGTTTCCTTCAGCCACTCAGGTTGAACTGTATTGGCTGCATCTACCTAGATTAGACACAAGGGAATAGCCAGATATGGCCTAGTTATTAATTCACTTAAATTTATGTTAGTCATGGCTCTAGTCATGCATCATCTTCCAGTTGTTTTTTTTAATATCTACAATATTGCCACACATTTAATAACATGGACTTTGTTCTTGGAAAAGACTGAGAAGTGATCATCTGACCATCTAGCAGATGATAGGACATGGCTTACTTTGGTGAACCACTCAAGACAAATTTTTGGTAAACATAGGACAATGACATGGCTAGTTTCTTAATCTATGCTGTTGAAATAATCTGTTTACCATGGAGGAAGAGTTCACTTGGTATTTTTACACTTATGGAAAAAAAATCCCAAAGCGAAATGGGAAACACTCAGCAATGCCAGGAATTTGGTACTGGTCTCTTCAGCTACTTGACTCAGAAATGATCTTCATTTGCTGTTCATTCAACTAAACACACTCCTAGGATAACAATATGAATATTCCCTAAGCTGTGGATGGGAAGGAAACACATGGCCCTTGATTGCAACACCATGATTCCCTATCATTGCTGATACTGGCTAGGACTGCTGGGAGTTACAGTCCAACAGTATCTGGAAGCCCATATATTTCTTATTCTTGTCCTAAGGTTCATGCACTGCAGGTACATGATCTATAAAGGAACTTATGCCTAAGCTATAGAAAGTCTTTTTGCTATTGATTAACATTCAGGGAATACATGGTACATACAGTGCAAACATGCACATTAAAATGCCTGCCAACACGGAACGCTTGCAACATGTCAGGAGACCCTTGACATGAGGATGATAAAAAAGTGGTCTGTGGCCACAGTCCTACATCATGCTTGTGGAGCATCACCATCTGCAAGCCTACCTCTGCAGGGCTTCTGAAAATCCAGGAGAATGATGTTCGTTCTTTTTTCTTATTGTTGGGAACCTGCCTTGCATGTGTATGAGTGCATTCTACAAAGAGATATCAAACACCTCCTTTACAATGTCACAGAGGTTTTGGTACCCTGATGTAACACATATGTCAAAAACAGGACTCTGACCTATAAGTATCGCTTTAAGATGATACTGTCTTAAATGTATCATTTTTTTGAAAAAAAATGCAAAGGCTAAGCAATAGCAATAATTAATTGCTAACTTCTTTTTGGGAAATTCAAGATGGATTAAAAGCAAGTGTTTTGATTCTTCTGAAGCTTTCCAATTTGCTGTCATTCTGTCACTAGATGAAGTCACCCTGCGTAAGGCTGTTATGAGATATACTATTTCCCCTAGTACATGTTTCCACTTTGTTATTCTTATTCTTATACATTTTAAGCAGAAGTTATCATCACTGTATTCAATAAGGCATAATCCTATATGAAGGTCTATAGGACTGCAATGTTATTCTTCAAATTGTTAAGAACACTACAATACAGTCTGTCCTCCATATATGTGACCTCCTGATTTGTGTGATTGTGGATTGCATCCTGTACATAAAATGATGGTGAAATGAACATGGATGTGCTGAAGAGTCCACGTGCATGTTGCTGCCATTTGATAGTATAGGATGCAATCATTTGCTTTTATTTTATTTTATTTTATTTTATTTTATTTTTGTTATTCACAGGGGGGTCATGGAACCAAACCAACACAGATCTGGTGGGTTCACTGTATGTCTAAGCTATATATAGTTCTAGCAATTTAATACCACTTTAACTGTGATGGCTGTATCCTCTGTAATCCTGGGATCTGTAGTTTAGTGAGGCACTTAGAATTCTATGCTGTAATTCAAGGGAGTGCACTGGAAGTCTCTAGCACAGAATTCAAGGTACCTTACCAAATTATAAATCTGGTATTCTGTAGGACGGAAACTACTGGCAATCCCATTTAAGAGAAAAATATGAAGATAATAATTTTTCATTTTTTTAAAAAGAAAGTCATATTAAAGTATCTTTTATTGAGACAGACTATTAAGCCACTAGCCCCCTATTTTCTAGTCTGACACATCTCCTTTTTTAGTGACTGGGATCTAGACTAGAAAGTAAGCATCCTAAAAACCTTGATATATGTCACAAAACCCTAGGATTATTGCTGAACCTAGAACAGACTAACAATGGATTTCCCCTTCTATAACAGAAGGTTAAAGTTTCTATGTTAAGTCTGAACATTTAGATTTAAAGGAGAAAAAAAACTTAACTATTTTAGGGACTCTAGGATACTTATCAGAGTTTCAAAAGTGATGCATTTTTTTTTTAAACTAAGCAGTTTGTGATGGTTTAACGACTGCCTGATTCCTGCACTAATCTGAATGGACCCAGTAAATATCTGGGTCCATTCAGATTAGTGCAAATATCAGAGTTAATAGGATGTTTGTGGTGTATTCTATCTACAAACACTTCTATTTCTGATAGAGCAAGAAATCTTTCATGGTCTGCATTCTGGTTTGGCTTTGTCACATGCATTTTGCAGATGACCTGGAACATCCAAACTGATGTGGAAATAAAGATTAGATGGAACCATTACTTATAAATAGGGATGTAAATCCTTGACTATTTTGCTTTTGCATTTAATGCTGACTAATCTCTATGGATTTCTCCCTGTTACAGGAGGAAATGAATATTTCTGTGCAATATTCTCCCTGTATTTGAACATTCTGAAGTGGTGCAGAAGAATTATTGCACAGAAGGAACACATGTTTTCTGTACATAAATCCTTTTTCTATGCAGAAAACATGAATTGTTTTGTGCAGAACTCATGTGTTTTTTTCCTCCACAGAACAATTTCTCCACAATACTATGGGATGTTTGAATAAGAGGAGAAAACTAGACAAAATTATTTTTCTTGACAATGTTTCCTGACTCTCAGGAAACACATTTGTCAACTTGGGAATGAATAATTGCTCATATTTGCATCCCTACTTAGAATTATGTTATGTCCTTGAACAGAGACCAAGTACTACAAACACAGTGCCAGAGCTGTACATTTCTATTAACCTGAATTATCAGCCACTCCAATTATGTAACTACAAAGTGTCCTTTAGACATTCTCCCAACTGCACAGAAAATACTTTTCTTTGAGTGGTCTCCAGCCAGCCAGGAAACTGATGAAATGACCCAAATCAAGTGACAGAGAATGAATGCATTGATCTTCAATGTGAAATCAAAATGCTCATCTCCCTATTGTGCTGCAGCGTAAGTTCAGTAGTTAGCCCTGACCCACAGGGCTTAGTCATCTTAATGTTGCCTAAATTGTAAATGAGATTCTCACAAGAATGGCCAGCATGATCCTAGGACACCATTTAAAGGGCTACAAAGAAGATTAGATTCCCTATTTCATACCTACAAGTACAGTGGAAGAACCCTTTCAAAGTGAATAGCACTACGATTTCACTTTAGCTGCATTGGTTCCATCCTATGGAATCCTAGAGTCTGATATTTGATCAGAGACATTCTAAGAAATCTTTGACAGAGAGTTTTAAATGTTCCACCCCAAAATGCCAATGCAAGGAGTCTATAAGACATGGCATTTAAAGTAGAATACTACACTATGGTTGTGTAGTGAGAAAGGGTCACACGTTCTAAAGAGATAGTTGCTTCTTAGTAAGGCTGAAAAGAATATTCAATAATATTCAAAAATGGTCAAAAATGTGTTTCTCAAGTGTTGGAAAACCCTGAAATGGGAATACAGTCAGCCCTTCATATTCACTAGGGTTAGGGGCACAGGACACCAAGTAGAAAAATCAGAAATATCAAAATGTGTTTGTCTGTGGGAAGGAGACCAAGGCATGATGGGAGAGTGGGCACCCAGGGTCCAAAATAGGTCAGGGAAAGGAGAGGGAAAATGGGTGGGTCCACCTGGTGGCCCTATACTTACTCTCATTCAAATCCATGTATCAGGTAATAGGTGCTGAGAAAACAGGTTGTAGTGCTGAGAAATCAGGCTGCAATTTGTCCTTAGCTGACCGGGCAGCTGATGGTGGTTGTAGAAGAGAAGGAGGACCAGAGGTGGTTTTTTTATGGGCTGCATGGCCTGATTGGAGCTGCTAAGAGGGACGGTTCCCCCAGAAGAGAAGCACCTGGGTGGGAGGTCTGGGACTAGAGAAACGTGTAATCAAATCTGTGAAAGTCTAACCCGCAAATGTGGAGGGCCAACTGTATTGAACTAACAAGAATCTTTGTAGTTTGGGACTAATTCTGTGCAAAATGCGTACATTTTTGTGCAGAAAACACCCTTTTCTGCATTGCTGGAGGGGAAAAAGTATAAATTTTGGACAGAAAAAGTCCTGAGCTGGAAAGTCTTTGGATTTATTCACAGCAGGGAGAAAATTGCTAAAGTTATTGGTGACTTCCCCAAGAATGAAATTAGTGAATAATTACTTCTCTATTGGCTAGCACTCCAGACTACTGTCATGAGGGTTCTGTCCTGTATAATCTTACCCCCAGCTGTATCCAGTGAATTACGAGGCTGCTAGGGATGGCCCAGAGGGACAACATTTGATGTCATCCCTTACTGAAGTAACTCATGACTATTCCTTTCATCTTCATTCTCCACTGCTTCTGGGTCCCCTGGTTTCACTGTTTATTCACTTGAGCATGTTAATGTAACGGATCAGTCAAGACTGAGATAGCGGTGGTCAATCAGAAGAAAGGATGGAGAAGAGACAATAGCCCATAATAGGTGGTGTTCACCTTCTCCCAGGCTGATGGTTGTTGAGTATTCTTAGGCCATTTCCACATGACAATGCTCTTCTGCATTGTTGCATTGCAATTCAGGTATGGAAGGGAGTGTGTCAGCAATGCTCCCCTCTGCACCTGCTTGCTCCCTGTGGAAGGAAGCACAATGGCTCCACCTCTTCCTTCTGCATACCTACAAGCGCAGCTGGGCACTTGCCATTGCTGCACTGGGGCAGGAAGCATTGCAATTGCGCTTCTGCAGCTTCCACACAATGGTAAGTACAGGAGTGCTGCACGATTGGAGGTGTAAAATGGATTTTTTCCATTTTGCAAATATTGCGTGAGTACAATGCTTTGCAACGGGATGGCAACAGGACAGCAACAATGTCATGCGGAACGGCGATCTGCCAACAGCTGTCATCCCATCCCAGAAGTGGCACAGTGATGCTGTGCAGAAAGGGCCTTAGAAGGGAGTGTTTCCCTCGCTGCGTGCGGAAAGGGCCAGTGTTTCAATAAAATGTAACTTTCTGTTTTTATAAAAGCAGTCTCACAGAGTGTCATTCTACCTACTGGATTATACATGCTGCCATTACAACATTAGTACCAAGAGTACCACTTTCTTTTAGGATTAAAAGTCTGCTTGTTCTTATTGCTGGGAAGGGCCAGAGTTAAAGGAAAGCAGGGGAGGGAGATCAATCTGGTAGGAGGAGGTCAAATGGGGACAATACTGAAATGGGTGCTGCAATTCCTAGCTGGGGAGGATAGATGCAGACCTCTGTGTGTGTGCCCTGGCTTGATCCAGAAATCTCCCAGGCCATGCAGACCTGTACTCAAAATGTGTCAGGCTGGGCGGCAAGAAGTGTCACAATGGGATATGAATTGAATTACATACATACATACGTACATACATACATACATACATACATACGAGTCCTTGAGGAAGTATAGCCACTGGCCACATTGTCTGGGTGGGTTCTAGGGGGGCATAGTCCAAAAAGGTAACTTTTACAAAATCTAAGAAACTATTCAGCTACTCATGGTAAGATTTATCATTTTAAGTGTGGCCCTCTAGATTATACTGACTTGAAGTTTAGTCAGTGTAATATAGGCTAGGATTATGGAACCTGCTGTCTAATTCCCAGTGGTAGTCCAAAAGAATTGGGGTGCCATCATTGTCTATCCTTGTCCTACAGTCTTCTGGGAAAAGTACAATAGTAGTGGTAGACAATAAGTATGTGTCTCCTTTCTCACTGAATCTCCTGTGATCAGATACTGTGGAAGAACTTTCCCCTCTGCCAAAAGAAGGTTATAGTGGAAACTCCTTATTCCACTGTGGAGACCTGAGTGTAAGAAGGAATTACCTGTTCCTCAGACATTCCAAAGGTCTATACTGCAGTGCACAGCAAGTCCTTTATGTGACCTCAGTGCAGTGGTAGCTGTTTTAAATTGTAAGTGAATCTCATTGTGGTTTGAAAAGAAAACTGAAATAGACCTGCTGGAAAAATAGGGTTACTCCTGTTTTCCAGTCTCAGTTCTCACTGTTCTGGTTGCTGTCCCATGCTTCAGTTTGTCCACATCCTTATTAAAATCAGAGCTTGGATAAGTTACCTTCCTGGCCTATAGCTCCCAGAGTTCCTCAGCCAGCATGGGTGATAGATTCTGGAAGTTGTATTCTAGAGCCTAAACTAGTGAAGACAAAACATTGCATGAATGTGTCAGAATTTGTTCTGGCTCACCATGACTCCCTCTGTAAAATCCAAATGGCTGGTTCTGAATTACTGAGCCTTTGTATCAACAGCCTTGAACGCTGGATTCTAATCTGGTTCCCACTCAATTCAATTTGCTTGCTTTGACCTACAACTGCCTAAAACATCTTTGGAGTAGCCTGTCTGAAAGTTACTTCCTCCCAATGAGTCTTCTTGCATATATCACTAGCCCAAGAGGCCAGGTGGGTGAGTACATGGGACAGGTGCCTTCTCTGTGGCAGCACCCTGGTTGCAGAACCCCCACAAGTTGGGCACATCACTGTTGAGCTTCTGTTCCATCAGAACTTTAGCTTTTAAAACTGGTTTTTAAAATTACTTTTAACCTGTTTTTAAATAATGTTTTTTATACCTTTTGGTATGTATTGCTTTGGGATGCTGGTGGGCAGAAAAGAAAACATCTGATTGATACTTATTAATAAATAATATAATTATAACAAATAATTGATTTTGATGTAAAACAATTTCACTGCTGTTAATATATTACATGTATCCTTTTCATGGATCTGGTCTTAGGGTAACAAATTCAGTGGCTGAGATGTATCCAGTACAGTTGCTCAAGAAGTTCTGTAGTCTTGGGGCTGTCATCTCTGGGTCTGAAAGTTCACTAGGAGATGCAGACATCTGATAGGACAATGGTTCTCTACCTTTAATCCTTCAGATGTTTTGGACTTCAGCCCCCAGAACTCCCAGCTGTATGATCAATGGTCAGGGATTCTTGGGGCTAAAGTCCAAAACATTGGGGGGGGGATCAAAGCCACTATGTTATGGCATTTTTCTCTTACTCTTCTGGGAGCACCTCAGGTTCCTGGGTTGGGCAGAGCTGTACTCTTAAGTGTCATTTCAAAGGCATACAACTGCTCATCTTCTTTTTGCAAACCCACTATTCCAAACAATGATTGCTTAATGGTGCATTTTCTGTATTACCAGCCTGAAGAATCCAAAAACACATCCATGAGGCAAATGAAACTATGAAAGTAATAAGGTCACAGTGGTATTTATGCATGTAAAATATTATTGGTTAAACTAGCAAAACCAGTAAATTAACAGGAAGTGCAATACAAAGGCTTCTCCCTCATTTCCCTAAATAATCTCAACGCCATTTTGGAGGTATGAATCAGGTACATATAAATCTGCATCCAAACCTGGCAATTTACAGTTCTGCATGCTATGAGCATGCAGTGCATTATTGTGCTAATGCTCCTTAATTTTTCTTAAAAATAGAAAGTCTATCCACCACGTAAGTAGGCAGCCTGCAAGCCATTTTTATTTTCTTTAGAGTAGAGCTCGTGTTGCAAATGGCAGGAAGCCATGAACCACAAAAATAAAACCATTCTAACCCTAGTGCTAAGTAAGGAAAACAAAGATGTCTCAGCAATTAGCAGTATTATATATGTTAGTACTAAGTAACAACAGATGTTTCAGCCAGAGCCTAGTACATTCCTTGCAATCCTTCAGAAACCAAAAGCCTCTTGACATTGCTATACATTACAATTATCTTGGGCTTTGTGATCCTTACCAACACATTCTAGCATTTGTTAGTATCGGGTGGCTCTTACCTGCATCTACATCAGCATGCCACATACTTCTGCTGACTTAACAGACTAGCAAGTGTGCTCTGTAAAGACATGCGCAGGCCATGAGTCATTAGCAAGCATGCAAGGCTAATTGGCAAAACACTCATAAACGATATGGAAGGTGGGTTAATTACAATTCATTACGTAAACAGTCCCTGGGCCATTGTTAAAAAAAATGCATTAACTTTCAAGGTCCAGTATTTTATGATTCACTTTGCAATGTTGTGAGAAACTCTTTGTATCAAACTACATTCATTATAATTCAGACCACAAAAGTCTTTACAGGGTTTCTCAACATTATTTCCATTCTTGTTATATAGGAATTCATATGGGCTTCACGTTGCTAACAACTAGCAAAAAGATTTTTTTTTTTCTTAAAGAAACTTATGGCATTTTCTAACCATATACACAGGCCAGTTTTAACAGCTACAAAATTTAATTGCTTCCCCTCTCCCATTTGTTCATTCTAGCAAATAAAATTGAGGGTGGAGGTGTGAGGACAGGCATGGGTGAGGGGAGACAACTCCATTTTTTTAGAAAAATATATAACGCAAATCTATAAAATGTATAAACACAAAACATTGGCAGCATTCTGTAGTTTCATTGTTATTAAGCTTGATTTGGTGGCATTAACTGATTCTGCTGGCAGGTAGGTTATCTTTCAAGTACAATTAGGTTATTTTAAATGGTAAAGAGGACCTTCTGCAGATCCATACTTTCTTGAGAGAACTTGCTGGGATACACAGCTATGTTGGTCAGAGGGTTGTGCTACTCCATTTTTGGCTCCTTTGGAGGACTGTCATTTTGGGTGACTGTAAGTGATGATGCATCACTTCTGGTTGCCTGTTACACTATTTTGACCAAGGTGGTTAGTTCTTTCAGGGTGGGGATTCCCCCAAGAAAGCATTATATTGCTCCCCCAGTAGGTTTTTCAGCATTTAAAAGTCTGGATTTAGGATGAAAAAAAAATGGGCTGCCAGAGTTTTTTGGGAAATCAGTAGAGTTCTCAAGGGTCACGCTATATCTTCTCAGGGGTCAGAGTAGCTCATAAGTTGCAGAATTCCCAGTCCTGATATAGTTGATAAAGCAAAACAAATTTTCCATAAATGCATTTCTCAACTCAAACACTTTAGTTGCTCTGATTTTGTGAGTCAGCTTTTCCATTAGTATGGTATTCTGAACCCTCTTAATCTACTCCAACATACTAGCAACTTTTTATTCCTTCCAATTATTGGCAACTTTTGACACTGCTGATGTTAGACAATAAATCCTTCATTGTACTTCTGCCATGTTTTTATTATTATCCTTAAAAAACTGATAAAAGAATGATGGCATGAAAGAATGACAACTAATATCAGTGATTATTGATTGATAGTGCTTCAGACCAACCTTTTGAATGTTTGGATACCTAAGCAACATGTACAAATGCATCTTTCCTGCAACCTCTCCAGCAGGAAGGGGTTGTGTCATAACCCATCTCAACAAGTTTCACTGGGGAGATGTAATGCTAATTTCCAGACTGCTGACTGTTCAGATTCAGAAACATTGATCTCTAAGTCCCCTTCTCAGACTATCTGGATTTCTATGACACTACTAAATTGCTTTTCTGTAAGCCATTGATAAATATATGTCATGAAATATTTTGAAGGTCCTTGTTTTTTTTTTCTTATTTTAGTAAATGAAGGTAACCTGATGAAGTTGAAGCCATTTTATATTGGATTTTGCTATTTCTTCCTCCAGTTCTGCCTCCAAATAGATTTCTCCCCATTTTGAACAAATTTTGTATTCTGAAGAGTCCACTGTTACCAAATTTTTAAAATGTCATAAACCAATATTCTTACAAAAAATCAGGTGGATTAGGAACGGTTGGCTTTTTCAAAATTTATAGTAAAGTCATCTGAAATGAATTTTAAAAGATTGTCTTCCAACAATCAGCTGAACTGGAACAGCTGAATCATTGGTCATCTACATTTTCAAACAGCTGGCTGGCTGATATCAAATCATGTCAATGAGTGTTGAATGGGAAGAAGTGGAGAAGAGGCAGAGCTTTTGAAAATGTATTGTTTCATTTTCTCCTTCACACTTATATGAATTTTCTATGAAAAATGGGCAGTGTGGTGTAGTCATAGAATTGTAGGGTTGGAAGAGACCACAAGGGCCATCAGTTTGAACATTTGGACTTTGGAGAACAGGGTATAGACTAATATCTGAAAGAATTAAAATAGATGAGAAAATGTATGTTTTTGAAAAGAACAAATCAGAATTTGAAGTGTAGTTATATATGGATGATGAACATTTGATTGGTAAGATGTAGAAACTTTTGTTAGAAATTTAATTGGAACAGGAACAAGTTAAAGACTGTATGATAAAGTGGACTTAGAAACTGGGATATAATATACAGATGGAATACTGGGGAATGTGGTCAAAGTGAGTGAAATTAAAAAGTCCCCCCTCCAAATTTGTGGGTTTGACCTTCATGAATTTGATTATTGGCAAGGAATGTGTTTGCCTCTCCCCCACTGCCCCATTTTCCTCTCCCATCCCTTGCATTCCTCACCCCAGGCTTGCCAGGCTTGTGTTTACAACGGACATTTTTTTCCTTTTGGGTGAGCAAAGCCCCCTCATTGCTGGAGGCATGTGGTTGCACATTCTGCTGTGTATCGGCTGCTGATTGGTCAGGTGCTCTCTTTGTTCCCACTCCTTCTTTCTCAAGATGGCTGCCGGAAGTAATTAGAACTCCCCTCTTCTTTGTCTGAGGGGAAAGTACTGGTAAGCCTTTTAGGTTGTCTTCCCCCCGCCAACACCAGTGCCAAAAACAAAGGAATGGGAGGGGGAAGCTCTGGAGGGCAATTGGAGGGCAATTGGAGGGGCATTATTTGTGGTTTTCCACTTTCATGAGGGTTCTGTGCCCTGAACCCTTGTGAATATGGAGGGGCTACTCTGCTATGGTCTTTATGAGAACCTTTGTAAAATGACGTATCATTGGTATTTGACTCCGGAGAGATTGGCCAAAATGCATAAAGGGTTTCTAATGTATCTTGGAAATGTGATCAACAAGTAGGGTCATTTTATCAAATGATGTGGATCTGTGAGAAAAGTAAAGAATTTTGGAAACACCTACATAGTTTGATTCAGAAGATTCTGAAGTTATGATAATTGAAATTACAATTTTTTTTTGCAAAAGTTATAATTGAGGTTATAATTGCAGTTATAATTGAAGTTATAAAAATTGTTTTTACTGGAATTGATAGACAACCAAATAAAGAGGGGATACGGAAATCTTTTACATTATATGACCATTATATGACCATGGCAGCAAGATTGACATATGCACAGACATGGAAGAACACTGTAAGTGCAATGAAACTGACTGACCTAGCTGAAATGTAGAGAAAAATCATTAGTGTCAGTTTTGAAAGATTGGGAACTTTTGATTGTCTTTTGGCAGAAAAGTGAGAATAACATGTTAATTGTAGGGTTTGATAATTAATAGCTTTGGTTAAGTTAAAGAAATGCATGAATAGTATATACTGTAGTTGGGGAAGTTATATAGTAAAATCTACAACCATCGTTAGGAAAGTTGGAAGTTGATGTTAACTTTTTTCCTCCTCCTCCTTCTCCTCCTCCTCCTCCTTTTCTTTTTTTATTGTATTGAAAAGTTTTTAATTTTAATACACACACACATACATATATACATTATGGGGGAAAACAATCACAACTGTTGATTTCATAAACATGTATTGTTAAACTATATTATACTGGTATATATTATATTATAATATTATATTATACCATGGATTTCCTTTGATTATCTTGTATCAAAATGATCTTTAGAATTAATAAAGGCTTTCAACATCATTTTAAATATTTGGACCAAATTCAATTGTTGTTCAAAACTAGAGTTGAGTCACTGAACAAATGAAACTTATGTAAGTGTTAATTTATCAAATTCCCATTGACAATTAAATTTAGGGCTTTAAGGTTGCAGTCAAAAAAATATTTATCTAGCAGTAAGCCCATTTAACTTTATGGAACTTGCTTATGAATAGACATGTGAAGGGCTTGCACTGTAAATTCTGAAGGACAAGGTATTATCACTAGGAACCATGTCACTGCAACCAAATCCTCTAGACATCTCATCAAATGACAATATCTATTATAAATGTAATAATCTAACGCCAGCTAAATTCATGTTACACCATAGTTTTGCCTTTCATTGTCAGCATATTATTTTGTAGATATAAAACTTTATGTCCTAACATAAAATTTGATTAAAGTTATATAAATCCAGGAGGTATATAAGAAACTCAGTGTTCCTGCCTGAGGTAAGGTCCCACAGTATGTGCCTTGACATTTCTGTATTGAGATAATGAGAGAAGATGAACATTAGTCAGCATTTGATTTCTAATTACAGTCTCAGAGTTTCAAGGATGATGTTCAAGTTGAAAGAACTAGCCAGCTATAGCCTTTGATGGTAATTCTCTTGAAGAGAAATTTGTTTCAACTTTTCTCAATGAATGTGGTTTCCAAGGATAAAGATCAAAGCAATGACAGTGGCCAAAGCTACGGCAAAACCAGAACGCAGCCGGTATAACCTGCAATTAACACTACAGTCTAGACTAGAGGCAAGTCCCTGGACAGCTTTAGCTAACACTGACAGAGATGTGGCAAGACAGAACATTGCTGGTGTGGCAAGAAAAGAGAAAGCCAAGCTACCAATTGGCAGAAGGGCAGCGGGAGACATGTGTGCATACATGTGCGGGGGTGGTGGTGGTGATTGGATTTGACTGAAAGGAAAAAAAAATGTTAGAAAACTACTTCCTTCCTGGTGATCGAAAATAAATATTTTTTAAAACGTAAGATTTGTTCATCTCTCTTATACACTAGGATTTAAGGATACACTAAGTGAGGTAGAAAACTTCCCAGTGTAGCTGATATGTCATTTCATGTAGAAACCAATAAGTGTATGACAAAGCCCCAGTCCATCTCTTTTCAATTCAACTGATCTGACCATCAACGTGTGAGCACCCTTACGACCATGATCACATTATTCTTGATGATGTTTTGACTGATTGTATCCATCCCCACCTGCAGGGCCGGAGAAGAAACCCATTAAGACGCTCCACTCCTAGAATCCAATGGACTTTTGGTTGCTGCTGGGGCATTTCCAGTTACTATGGGTGGGCACTCCTGCAAAGGCCTTGGTTTTACTATAAGAATGGTTAAGACAGAATGGGCAATTCACACAATTATTCCCAAGTGTCCTCTGTGGCTAGAATTCATTGGAGAACTACAGACTAAGAAATAGGTGATAATGGCTAGAATGCAGGTGGCACAAATTTTAACAGTTAGGCCCTTTTCGCATTAAGGCTTCTAGCGCGAGCGGGGGAGGGCGGTTCGCGCAAGAAGCCTTCTCCGGGAGGCTGCTGCTTCCCCCTCCTTCCTTCCGCAGGCGAAGGAACGAGGGGGAAGCGACAGCGTGGTGCGAGCCGCCCTCCCCCCGGGTGAATCAGGAGCCTGTCCCGTCCATCCCCCCCCGCCCGCGCGAGAAAGGAGCCTGTCGTGTCCGCCCCCCCGCATGCACGAGAAAGGAGCCTGTCCCATCCGTACCCCCCCCACACGCGCGCGAAGCAGGAGGCTGTCGCGTCCGTTGCGCTAGCGCCCCGCCCCTTCCTTCCACAGGGGCGGAGGGAAGGAAGCGCGACCTGGCCGCCTCCCCGACGCTCCGCACAGGAGGTAAGTGCGCGTGGGCGCCGGGAGCATTGCGCGAGCGCGGGTGATTTTCACTTCGAGATTCGAAGCGAAAATCAAAAAACCCGCGATCGCGCTGCTTCAGCCCCGTGAGCCCGGCGGAAGTGGGAGTGCATCGTGCAGAGCGACGCTCCCACTCCCGCGAGGCTCACGGGGCTGTTGCACGACAGAAGGCCCGTGCAAAAAGGGCCTTAGTTAGCATGACCAAGTGAGTGTACCACTTGTTGCTGATGGTAAAATGTTTGTACTTCTATCTCTATTGAATCCTTAAGTAGTGTGCCATCCACTAGAGCTTTTTAGTGATGAATCAGCTATGAAAATCTTGCCCCAGTGGAATCTTCATATAGTCCTCAGAGGCTGGCTGTGACCACATTGTGGGACACTGTGAAGTCATTGATATTCACCTCACATTTTACATTGCCATAATGAAATGCCTGTGAAGGTGTCCAGAAGATGACCTGAACTGGTTGTAAGGGATTATTTTCAGTTCAGGCCAGCTATGGATCTGGACAAAACAACTGGAGGAATGTGGCTGACACATTATTATCATGTCTCTATCTGAAGGTATCAGGTCCCCTATGATCCCAGAAGCTAAGCAGGGTCAGACCTAGTTAGTATGTGGATGTAGGATGACCAAGGGATACTAGGAATTGCAGGCTATATTTCAGGTGAAGGCAATGTATTCCTTGCTCAAAAAGGTAGTTAGTTTCTTTAGAGCTGACAAGAGTTGGGCTTAGACTACAATTCCCAGAATCACCTGGGCAGCACAGCTACTCTCCAGCCTGGCTGCAAGATTCTGAGAATTCTAGTCCCAACAAAAATTTCCTTTTTTTTTTTTAAACTGTAGGGTTTCATTGGGCACTGGGGTACATGGGAAAAATGTACATGAGTACATGAGACTCCATCTCTCACTGCAATATTGTGACCCTGGGAACCTCAAAGGAGTTCAGGAGGGGGATAGAAGGAAATTTTTATTTCTTGAAATGCTTATTGAATGTTTCTTGTGGCTCTGTGATTCAAGCTTCTTCAGAAACACCTTAAACCAGTGGTTCTTAACCTTTTCTTCACTGAGGACTCCCTGTAAATATAATTTGTTGCTGGGGACCCCCAAGACTTAATTTAAGACTTAAATATTTAAATTTAGATTTTAATATCCAGATATTCATTTAAGTATTTAAACATGTATTTATTTATTAATGGCTCCTCGAAACTAGGATTCAAACCCCCATTCAGACATTTGGTGATCTTGGACAAGTCACATTCTGTCAGCCTCAGAGGAAAGCAAGAGCAAATCCCCTCTGAACAAATCTTTGCAAAAAGACCCCAGTGATAGGTTCACCTTAGGATTGCTATAAGTCTGAAGTACTTGAAGGCACACAATAGCAAAGTGCTGCCAACAGGGGAGGTTCTTTCTAGCCATCATGTCTCCCCCGCTTTGAAAACTGACTTATGGTGACCCTAAGGCGAGCCTATCACGGGCGTTTCCTTGGCAAGCTTTGTTACCTTTGCCTTTTTCTGAGGTTGAGGTAATGCGACTTGTCTGAGGTCATCAGGTTTTCAAGGCCAAGTGGTGATTCAAACGCTGATCTCCACAGTCATAACTTGGGTGCACACACACTCCTCCTGCTGTGTCTCTTTTTTTCGGGGACATGACAGTGGGGAGGTGCAGGCACTGAAATTGCTCCCTTGTTTGCAAATAAGGGAGCAGTTCTGGCACCTGCACCCCCCTGCTTCTGCATCCCTATAGCTGCTGCTGCTGTTGGTGTCCAGGAGCAGGACTTCATGGGCACTCTGTGAGGGCTCTGTCCCCAGACCCCAAGTTAAGAACCACTGTCTTAAACAATCTAGCAACTAGATTTTAGATTCCAGCTGCTGTCCCTTAATGTATAGCTGAAATCTTGTGTAGCAGTCGAGGTAAAACAAGACCTCAGTTCCATTCTGCTGATTTCTCTTTATGTCCACATGAGAATCAACTGACCCCTATATGCCTCCATTTTACCCACCAGGGATACAGAAGATTATTAATATTCACATACCTCCCGGCATGTTGAGAGATTTTGTTAATTAAAATTTGGGAGAACTCTTTGAGACGGTTGGATAAAAGTTTCTCAATGCCTGAAAGTTATTAAGTATATATCCTAGGCCTCTGCTAAATTAGAGCAGGTGCAGATAGTCATTAAGTTCATTAAGTGGCAGGCACTGTATACTTTTCTTCCCCTATTAGCATCAGCATTTATAGTAGAAAATTTTTCTGAGCTTATAGGACCTAAGAGCCTGCCCTGCTTATTGCGCAGTGGCTCACTACTTGTGTGTTTGCACGTACAGCCACCTAGCCTATAGAAGAGCTATGTTTCTGTCCACACATCCAAATGCCAATGCTATCCTTCGGTTTCAAGAGAATGTCTGTTGAAATGCATTTCTTTTTAAGCCCCTGAGCTAGTTCAGAAAGTAGGCCCAGCATGACTGTCTTCAGTAACAGGGCTACAGTATCTGCTGCTGAAGTGTCTGATTCAGAAACTGAATCTGCTAAACTTTTGTGACATCTAAATTATGATGAAGTAAACTTGGTGGTGGCTGCTGGAGGAGGAGGAGAACAGACCTAAGTTTATCAATCTCTTCAGAGCATAAGTTCCCTTTAGAACCATCTTGGAATAGTATTTAGGATTTTGGATTGGGACTTGAGAGGTCCACATTCTAGACCACTCTAAGCCACCGAACTCAGTGGGCCAGTCACTGTCTTTCAATCTGCCCACTTCACAGGGTTGCAGTGAGCTTAAAAAGTGGAGGAGAAACCATGTACATCTCAAGCTCATTGGAGGACAGATGAGATATAAATACAATTTGTAAAGCAATAGCAGCAACAACAGCATCAATAATGCACCATGGAGATGACATATAAATAGATAAGTAATTGTATATGCATTTTTTAAAATTCTTGTCTTATAGGGTATGTCTAAGCCAAAAGCATAGCTTAGTACTTTGCTTTAAGAAAGTAATTACTAGTAATTATATTTCTGGTGTCTCACAAATTATCGACACAAATTCTGGTGTTTCACAAATTATTTTTATTAAAAAAAATCTTTTCATATATTTAAAAAGTAATTAAAATTACTTTCCATCATTTTAAATAATCAGAATGCTGCCCTATGTGTACAAATATAGTGAGGCCACACATGTCTTGTAATCATAAAAGTCATTAAAACAGTTACAGATACTCTGTAAAAGCTTACAGTAACAATGTGACTTAGTTATGCATCAGTTACTGGGAAAAGGAAATAACTATAAATAAATTGCTGCTTCTAACCTGGGGCCAAACTTCTCAACAAACTAGGCACTCTGTGTTGCCTAAATCTCCCTCCTGTGCTTGTTCCCCCCGACAGGATATTCTGTTTGTGAAATGGCTGCCCCAGCATATGGCTGGCTGCATAAATTTCATTAATGCTCTGGGCTAGGTTACCCTATTTATTGAGGTGTGGGGCAACCAAAACACCAGCTATCCCTGCAGACATTATCAGTTGCTTAATGTAGCAGCTTGCATTACCTGGAGGGTACAATCACATTCCTGCAGTGATCTGGCCCTTTGGGTTTGTTGGATTGTAAACTGTTTAGGATCAAGATATTTCTAGCACCACCCAGAAGGAAATGTTGCTTCTATGGAGAAAAATTCAGCTTTGAAAGTGATAGGGTTAAGAAGCCACCTGGATGGCTTGCATCCACCGTGACACGCACAGAAAGGCCATAGTTGCACATTCAAGATGTTGTTACCCCACTTCTATCTTAAATACATTCAAGATGTTTCTCTCTCTTCTTATTTTCTGTAACTATGAATTCCACTGAAACTAGCTGCAGTGGATGCTAGATCAGTGGATATGATATCTAAGGATGAACAAGTGCTGAATCAAAGATTACTTACTTTTAACTGACTAATTACTGAATAATTGTTTCAGTAATTAACTACAGTAAGTGGTATGGCAGTGGGTGGGAATGCATAATAGGTCAAATTAGGTATCATTTGGAAAGTCATCCTTGAAAGTATACTCTGAATCAAAGTGTGTTTGGTGTTATTTGATGTAATAATGCCCTCAGCAATGAAACCCTTTCAACCAAGAAGTTTCTTGAGTAAACTGAGAAGTCATGGGATAACAGGATGGATGCTTCCTCTTCAGGAGCACTAACGAATTACATAACAGGAAACAGAGAGAAAGAATAAATGAACAACCCTCAGCACAGAAGAATGAAAAGAAAAAGAAAAAAAGAGGGGGGATCTGCTAAAGAGCTGTATAGACATATCCCTGTTAACAAGGCCACTGAAAAGAAAATTCCTTTTTACAAAGTCTTTTTATGCCTGCCCAGTCCCTTCTTTTCCTCCCTATCCTCTGTCTAGCAGAAAGATTTTTAGTGGCATTGGAATTTTGAAGATGGTGAAAGAAGGCTGGGGAAACACAGACTTTCAGCAGTGGGGTTGCAGCACTGTGTCTGCATTAAACAATGCAATAAAGCTTGAGCTGAGAAAGAATGGGATTCTTCTCCAGTTGAGCCTCCTGTAGTTGTGTGTGTCTGCCTACGACAGGCAAAGAAAACAGCAGCTGCCTCTAGAATACCTTGTTGAACATTGTGGGGAAAAAGGCCTAGAGAGAAAAAGGGAAAGGAGATAAGGCTGACTCACCAGCTACCTCCAGCATGTTAAAGAAGCACAGATCTAGAAGTCTGGCCCCCAAAATGGAAATCAGAAGAAAAATAGAGCTTGATGATTGGAAAAAGTCATCCCCAAGTGCATTTTGGAAAAAGACTTCAAATGGTCTTCTGAAGGATCAACATTTTTTTCTTTACTTATGCAAGGCATACCAGACTTGGCTGTTTCATTACACACGTACATATTGTTGGTTTTGATCAAAAATTTGCTGAAGCATATTGACCTGCCTCCCCTTCCCTCCCCCCCACTTTTTTTGGTGGTGTAGGAACCTATCCCTATTCTGTCCATTTTATTTCTGTTTCTCTTAAAGTAATGCCCAGGGACACAGCTGCTTTGCTAACTGAGGTAAGCCTATAACTGGAAGGGTAGATACTTTTAAACTTGTGCATAAATAAATGGGAACTAGACGGGAACAACAAGCTGGCCAAGTTTGCTGATAACAACAAATTATTCAGACAAAACAAAAAAGAGGTGGTTAGGAGCTCCAAAGGATCTCTTCAGGGTGGGGAAATGACAAGTACAAGTAAGTGTAAAGTTGCCATTGACAAAGTACAACCTCCACAAGATCCCCTAAAGGACCTTTTCTCCCCCCCCTTGCAGGCTATACTACTTCCAAACTCCTCCAAACCCCCTGCATCTATATAGTAAAGTAGGTGGTAGACAGACAGACAAAGTACAAAGCTCCATTTTGCTGCTCTTGGAGGCGGAAGGAGTGGCAGATTTCACTTTAGCAAAGTTAGTGCCCCCTTCCTTGTAAAGTCTCAAAATCAGAAGGTGATGTGGCTCTCCAGTCACTTCCACTTTCAATTCTGATTATTCTAAGAAGGTGTCTTGCTTTTTCAAGCCAGGTGCAGCCTGGTTGGTGCTGTGTCAGGTGAAAAAGTCCCCTCCCAACTTCACCAAAGTTGCCCACCTCTGATGTAAAATAATGCTTATTGGGCCAACACCACTAACTTCCCTTATGGGGGCTGAACCGTCTGTAAACTGACCAAAAGAAGGTTTGTTGTGGGGTCATGGTGCATAGCTCAGTGAAACGCCACCTGCAGCTGTTGGGCTTAGGGAGAAAACAGGAGAAGAAGGAAGAGGAAGAAAAAGGTAAACCGTGATATCTACTGTAACAAGATGTAGTGATGCCCATCAACTTAGATGGCTTTAAAAGGGGACCAGAGAAATTTATGGAGGAGAATTGCGCTGCCTCCAGGATCAACAAGGCTTTGAATGCCATTTGCTTGAGAACAACAATGGGAGATGTCTGTGGCCCCCTTATGTCCTGTTTGTGGGATCCCCATTGACATTTGGTTGGTGACTACAGGGAACAGGCTGTGGGATTAAAGAGCCCTTTACTCTGATCTAGCATGGTCTGTTCTTATGAAAAGTCTATTTAACTTTTGTAATCAATCATCTAGTGCTTCATCAATCTGTTAATTGCAGCAATTAAGGTTTTAACCCTAGTTAAAACAAGATAAAAGAGACACTTCCTTACACCATGAAAGCAGCCCAATATACTCCTCCCGCCTTCACTCAGGGCAGATTTCTGTGGCTTTCTGTTCTGGAAAGATATCTGCACAGCACCAGAGGCAACCTCAGTATTGCCAGTAGCTACAGAGATAAAATACCACAAGTTGCTTATGAGCCAAAAGGAATTCATAGTAAACTAACCACCCACAGAGAGTGAGAAAAAGTAGACTTTTCAATTTTATTAGCTTAGCAGAATTCAACAGAGCTCTGGAAGCCTGCATGGTCTTGCTTGACTACAGTATGGTTCATTATCAGAACTATTACCAGAAAAAAAAACATATTTGAGTTTTTAAAGTTTTTTGGGGGGAGTAGGAGGAATTCAGCAATGGAGAATTTTATTGCTCTTCTTTTTTAGTGCCTTTGTTGTTCCCAGTGTGCTCAGGGCCATTGGAGGTGTGGTCAGATGAGCCCACTATGATTGTCTATACTTCCATACCATCTCAAAACAATATGCACAATACATGACTCTTAATATTGTGACTCCCCAGCACCTTTCCCTGTGCATCTTTACCTGGAAAAACAGGTAGATTCCAAAACTTGCATAGAGAATTGTGTGCTTTTTTGGTTGGCTTAATAGAGGTATTGCCACAACATGGAATTTACCTGTTAAAGGAAGTTGACACACTGAAAATCCTTTTAAAAATAGGACAAATCAGACACTGGAATTTTTTTTGGGGGGAAAATCACAGTTTCCAGAATTTTGCAGCCAACTAAGTAGCTTTTCCAGAGTCTGGGATGAATTGAAACAGTCCTCATAGACTTCCTCACCTACTGCAGCCTTATGTCTCCCAAGAAATAAAACATGCATATTATCTATGACACGCAAAGTATAAGAGGGTCCAGTAAATAACCATTCTTTATAATCTAAAGCTAATATAGATAATAGAACCATAGGACCAACCATTGTTTGGTTACTCCAAATCAGTATGTGAAACTGAATGTACATTCTATTGTTTCATAGGCTTTTTTGCCCTCTTAGCATTTTCAGGTCACAGTGAAGCAGCAGCCAATGTATTTATCATGTTGGATTTGCTCTGTAATTAGCTTTTACAATTAACTGTCTTCCTACTTCATAATCAGTTCAGATTCCACTATGAGCAAATTCACTGTGGATAGTTTCTGGATTGCTGATGATGATGTTGGGGCCCTTTGGCACCATAAGAAATGTGACCCTTGGAACAGGTTTCAATGTGATACGCAGGCTGCTCAACCACGGTCACCAAGAGCAGAAATATGACATGTGGGGTCCTGTTGTACAAGCCATATTCCACTTAGTAGCAACCCATTCGAGACACACAGGTTGGCCAGTGCCCATCCAGTTCACCTCTCAAGACAGCAATGGTCAGGCACTCCGCAAAAGTTCTTTGTGTTGCCTCAATGACACTAGTAAGTATGCTGCTGAGTGTGTAGATTTTTTCTCTCCTGTTTGTCACCACAGGTTTGAATTGAGCTTTTGTCATCAGCAACAGTTTTGTGAATGTCCAGCGTTAATTATGCCATTGCCACCATCAGTACTTTCCAAAGTTCCTTATGATCTCCCTATATACAGTCCTACCATGATCCATGTGTACTGCATATGTGCATGTGTAATACTTGATGCATTGGGTGAAGTGCAAACATACTCCATAGAGGTGCATGCTATAATAGAGTTTGTCATCACTAAGGTAATTTGATTTTTGAGTAATTTTAATTACTCATTGAGTAATGAATAATTTTAGCTGTGAAAAAAAAATTGACAGCTGCATAGTTTCCAAAAACTATTTGCAGTTCATTTGCAGTTATTCTGTGCAAAATTCACATGTGGGGATTTTACACAGAATGACGAATTTGTGCCCAAGAAACAGACTTTTTTCTGTTTCATGGTGTTTTCTCTGCAAAATCATTATGTGTGAATATTGCATAGAATAAATCCCGAACTGTGAAGATTCTTGTCAGTACAGGATTCTGCTCCTCAGCTTTCCTGACACTCAAGAAATGCTTTTGGACTTTCTTTTGAATATTATCAAGTGTCCTTTCCACCCCTATTCTAAGGTACCTCAGGGCTCCTTATTGGTTTTGCAGCAGCTGACTGACATGGCTGCTTCTTGGAAATTGCAGATTCAAAGAGACTGGTGAGAAGGAACAGCTACACGATTGACATCCCTAGCGATAGTACTACTGTAGGCACTAATTTGTTTTGAGAGGTAGTATGAGATTAAACATACAACCATCAGTAGTTCTTAACTCCATTTCTTATTGGTTTGCTACTTCTGGACAGAGGTTAAAGCAGAAATGGTTTCTTCAGGAGCAGTTTTGCTCTGTTGTGTCTGACATTCCAATAGAGGACTGGTGTTTTCCCCCAAATCTCAAGCATCCGTCCACTAGAGATCTTATACTCTATTTATAGACTGTGCTCCAAAGGGCAGCCTATAAACTGATGTAATGTGTGGTCCTTTACCCACTAGTCTGGGAGTATGCCATACTTCACTCAAAAAGATTGTGCTGAAAATAAATAACCAAGGAGATTCATTCAGCAGAGCAAAATAAATCTGGCGTGTACTGAAGCATCAGGATTCAGAAGTAGAATTGAGTCCAATGGATTGCGAGCGGTTTTATTTCTTTAATTTAAAAATATTCCTCAAAAATATAAAATGAGTATGGAAGGCAAAGGGCTGGACTATGTTATAACTTTTGTCCCTAATTTGTTAGTTTTCCTGTTTGCGGGAAGCTGACATTCTAAAAGGCCATTCCCCACCTACAGTACGGTGTGGTTAAATCCATTCTACCACCTTTGGAGTCTTCTGTCTTATTCTGCTTCATGAATAGATGAAGCCATAGAGGAAGTTTCCCCAACTTCTTATTGCTCAGATGTGTTGGACCACAACTTCCATCATCCCCAAACAGATAATCTACTTTGTGTTCCAGCATAGTCAATTCGTCCCACACCGCCCGAGTAGCATGGGTGGTGGTGGGGGGACGGCCTTTGCCGCCCTCCCGCGAGAGGAGATGGTTTGCGGGGGCCAATGGAAGGGGGCGGGGCAGAGCATAATATTTAAGGCCGCACCCCTTTTGGGGTGTAGGATAAATCCTATCCTTGAGGAGGGCCCTGGGATCACCCCACTTGCTATGCAGCGGGGGGTGGGGCCTTGGGGCTCACCTTCCAGACAAGGGCTGGCCAAAAGTCATCATGCAACTTCAGCGGTTGGTTTTGGGGCCTGGTATTTCGCCCAACGGGCTAGGGGAGATGGTCGGGAGCTGCCTCTTGACCCTAGTCCGAAGATGCTGTTGACCCCCCCCATCTCCTCAGGTCATAAAATGCAAGTTCAAGTTCACGGTCAAGTTCACGGTCAAGTTTAAGTTCATGTTTAAGTTCACCCCTTTATGTTAATTAGGCATATTAATAAATTGCCCTAGTTCAACCCAAGCTCTGTCTGCGATCTCGTTATTTCGTGGGTTGGGCGGCAAAGACTGATGAGTTGAGGAAGGGTATCACAGAAATTCTACCCACAGGATTCCAAGAGCAACAGAAGGGTAAAGTGTTGCAAAACCCATGTCTGAACCATGCAGATGACACCCAGCAAGATCTTTTATCAAAGCCACAATATCCTGATTCCTCTGTACTGTGTACCACATGTTTTACATATATATTATAAACTGTGTGCATATCTCATATTAAGAGATGTAAACAGCTCTCTTAATTGCAGTGACAAATGAACCACTTACATTTCGCCAATTGCATAATTTGCCTAGAGGATGGGTTCATAATGACACTGGAATTGCACATAATCAAGGAAAGGGAGTCTGAGAAAGGAAATTCATCACCCTCACAACCACAGCACCAGGAACTCTTCTCTATTAGGCTGTTTGATTAAACAAACTGTTATTAAGGTGGGCCCTTTTTGAAAAACCTCACTGGAGTCCATATAGCCCAACTGGCTTTGTAAGGCATGAGTTGTGTGCTTACAGAGGGCATCAAACTGTGCAAGTCATTAAATGGTCACCCATGGGGCTCAGCCCAACAAAAAGTAGACCATTTTCTCTTTCCATTAGAAATTAATTGCCCTGGTCCTCTAAATGGTTTCCTAGCACTCCGCAAAGCAGAAGCATGCACTCGCTGTTGACATCTTTGCCATGATTTATTTCTCTAATTAAAGTGGGAAGAAAACTTGGCACAGGCACCTTCTTTTTGAAGTTAGCAATAACTGTACTGCATAGGCAACAGGTAAGTGAAGTTAGATCTGGGGAGCTGTGATAATTGGGATCACCCCCTCCCAGTGGGCTAGACCCTGAAGAGCAGCTTTGACTGGTGTCATATGAGCTCAGGATGGAAGACCTATCTGACTTTTAAGCAATGCCTGGGAAAAATCGAGTTCAAAGGAACTTGCTTGCATAGGGTAAACCATCTCTGACCAAGAAAAATCAATGTAGTCATTCAGTAACACCTGCTATCCTGAATTCCTTCCACAAGATGTGTGAGTACATGAGAAGCTTGATTAACCATACTTGCTATTTGTTCCAATGCATCACATGATATTAATGAGACTCCATGTTATTACAGTCCTTTTAAAAGGAATTTCTCTCTTTCTTAGACAGATGGTTGAAATGTTTTGGATGTGTCCCAGACATTCAGTAAATTTGACTGCCCTCTTCAGTGAAATCTTTGCTTTTGAAATTATCCAAGATATGAGCCAAAAATTTAAATAAAATACAGTTTATGAAGACACCTAATGGTGGGGGGCAGTGGTCTATAGAACTAGACGCTTAAACTGAATGATGACAAGCTGAGATTTCTGCACATGAACTGAGAATGAGAGTGTTGGTGTTCCAGAGAATTCCACAAGCGTGTGGAAGTCTATCAAAACAGCAAACTACACCTTCTTGGCAGTAAGATCATTGTGGACCCACATTTGTCAGATGCTTGTTACTTCCAATTATTTTGCAAACTGTGAGGGGAAAAAAAACTTGTAGAAAGCACCAGTAGAAATTATTTTAAAAAGCAAATCGTTCTTTTTTAAAAAAAAAAAAAAAACTAGTAGGAAAAACAAAGGTGAAATGCTATAGAAAGCCATGACGCCAACTGTCATCTGATTCACAGGGAAAAGTAAAGACAAACAACACTAATTGCAGGGGACAAGGTGTGTTCTCTTCAGAGCAACAGAGTAAATATTTTATTTTGACTTGAAAGTCATCTAGGGTTTTTTTCCCGTATTTGTCTTTTTGTCACAACGTAGACACTAATCAGCTCATCTGTGTGAGGATGTCTGTGCTAACACCCACCTGTTCTTTGTTAATGGACAATTAAGGCCATGATAAATAGATGTTCTTCTGACACTTGCATTCCCTGTTGCCTCACTAGTTACCATCTTTCCATCAATAATATGCCAATTGAGGCAATACTCCAGGCATCTGATAAAGTGGGCTGCAGTCCACAAACCCCTGTGCCAAATAGTCTTTAACTTGTTAGTCTTCAAGCTGCCACAACACCCCATTGTTTTTTCCTGCAACACTGAAAACTTTGAGCTGTATTCCTTTATGTAAGAAGAAATGTCTGAGTAAGTGCCAATCCAATGTGATAGCACTATTTCCTCCTGATTTTGTATTTCCACTTCTTCTCAATGAAAATCTGTTCTACATTTTCATTTTCACAGATTTTTAATTCCCTGCTATAGTTTATATTGCAGAAGGAAATGAAGCTCCTAATAAATACAACTATATAACTCTCCTACACACATTTACTTACGTTTAAGGCCCAATTTAACTTTGTAGGACTTACATGTGTGTAAACAGTTTAAATGCCTAACCCATTCTCCCACAAATAAATGCAGGATTAGTCCTTCCCAAAGGACTTTTTAAATCATTGTTTGAGTCCATTTCCCAAAAATCTTAAGATGCACTTCAGGTATTTCCTTCAATAAGCTGCTATCTGTCCTCAGCTCTTGTCTTTTCCAGCCTTTTCTTTCTTCAAAGTAGTGCCCATGAGACCCAGCATGGTATAGTGGTCTGAGTGTTGGACTATGATTCTGGAGACCAGGGTTTGAATCTCCACTCAGCTATGGAAACCCACTAGGTGACCATGTGCAAGTCATACTCTCTCAGCCTCAGAGGAAGGCAAAAGCAAAACCTTTTCTGAACAAGTCTTGCAGGAAAATCCTGTGATAGGCTTCCCTTAGGATCATCATAAGTCAGAAATGACCTGAAGGCACACAACAACAACCAAACAACAGTGCTCACGAGGTAGGTGTGTCAAGCAAAAGAATGCTAAGAGTAACTAAACTGTACTTCTGTCCTTCTTCTGGAAGGACTTCTGCTGCAGCCTCACCTCGCCCCTTGCCTCACTGTGCTCCTAACTTTTCCTGTTCCCTCTTCTTGCTCCCTTGATTGTCATGCTAGTGCCTTGCCTATGTTCCTTGCTCCTTGATTGTTCACCCCTCTATTCCTCCCTCCCTCGCGCTTTCATCGTCTTATTCTGCCACGCCTCCCATTGCACTGTGCACCTACTACTGCACTTCCTACCCTCCCCTCAGCTTACCTCAGCTTTTACCTGCTCCATACTTCCATTGTGTGCACCTGCCACTGCACTCCTCAAACTCTTTTCCTTCCTCTGTCACTTACTTCATGCTCTTTTCTGTGCAGAAAATGCAATAGCTGGGGACATATTCTACATAAAATTTGCAAATGGTGTTTTTGTACAGCAAAAGACATTTTCTGCAAAAAAAAAAAATCACAATTCTGCACAGAAATATTACATTGGCCCCCCACATTTTCAGGTTTGACTTTCATGGACTTGATTATTTGCAAGTTTTTTCAACCCTAGCACCCACCACCCCAGGTTCTTCTTCTTTGGGGGAGCCTTCCTTCTCAG
This sequence comes from Ctenosaura bakeri, assembly GCA_948474755.1. NCBI lineage: Eukaryota > Metazoa > Chordata > Lepidosauria > Squamata > Iguanidae > Ctenosaura > Ctenosaura bakeri. Next base: position 89,583 of record CAOLHI010001386.1, on the reverse strand, counting down.
CAGCTCCAATCAGTCCATGCAGCCCTTTAAAAAACCACATCTGGTCCACCTCCTCCTCCAGCAGCCATTGGCTGGCCAGCTAAGAATGATTCACAGCCTGATTTCTCAGCATCACAAATCCTCTCTCAATGTCCCCCAACACCCAAGGAAGGAGATGGGAGAGAGAGAGAGAGAGAGAGAGAGGAAGTATAGGGACACCATGCCAACCCACCTCCCCTTCCCTCTCCTTTCCTTGACCTGGTTTGGACCCTGAATGCCTATTCGCCCCACTATGACTTGGCCCCCTTCCCACAGACACACACACAGACACACAGATACACACACACTTTGATATTTGTGATTTTCCCACTTTTGCAAGGGTCCTGAGTCCCTAACCCTAGTAAAAGGGGGGGACCAACTGTATGTCCTGCACGGAAAATACTGCTTCCCACACAGGCAATGCTGTTTTCTGTACAAAATGCCATGTGCAAATTTTGCACAGAATAAATCTTGAACTGCAAAGATTATCCTCAGTTCAGGATTCTTCTCACCAAAGTTTCCCAAAACTCAAGAAAGACATTTTTGGTCCTTTTTCAAATATTTTTCAATATTCTTTCCATCTTTAAGACAGCTCCAGTCTACAGTTATAAATATATGAAAAAGGCATTAATAGGTGTGAGACTTTACTCTTTGGCTAAACGTATTCAAAGATATAGCCACGTTAATGTGTATCTGCACAGAAAGGAATCCACTAGCTACATACAATGAAGACAATAGGAGGCTGGTTTCTTATAGCATAATGAGACAAAACAGTGTCTTTATATTTTTGTACCTCAGCTTCAACAATGAAAGCTTGGAAACTGAACCAGCTTTTAATCCAGATGACACTGTGTGGCATGCCTAAAATCTGGATGAAGTCCAGCAAATTGAATAAAATGGCACCCCTAGCTGCACTAAACCAGCTGAAGATTTGACTATACTTTATTCTTCATGCAGTATCAGCATAGGGAGCTAATGCCAAGCTAGCAGTGTTAACTCCCACAGTTGGAGAACACTTGCTGATCAGTAATTACTTCACTCTCACTGCATTTTATTACAAGACTCAAATATTGCATACACAGTTTCACATATGCCCCCAAGCTTCTTTGACTTCTCCTGAACCAATTTGCTAGCTCAGGCAAGAGAGGTGCTGTTGGAAAGCTCAGGTGCAAAGTAATAAATTTTTGGTCCCTCTGTGACCTACTTCTTCATAGCAGTCTCTACAAATGCCTGCCTGTCCCTGCCCCTGCTACTAAGGAAGTCATAAGGAAACAGGATGGAGATTAAAGCTTCTTTCCCTTACTAATGTCACCAGGAAACACACTAGTTCTACCTCTTGTCATTGTTTCAACATTCCATGATTCAGAAGTGAACCAATCAGTCAGCTGGGCCTGCTCACATGTCTGGAAGGAAAAGGAATTTACAAGTGGCTACTCCCACCCCAGCTTCTTAGTATATTAAACTGCCAATTAATTTGAAAGCCTGCACTAAGGCTATTGCAGATTGAAGGAAAAAAAATGATTTCTTTATCCTTGTTTTGAGCTTAGGAGCGAAGAAAACAACTGTGTAATTTTTTGTAAACCTCATTTCTCATCCACCCCTTTTTCAATTATGTCTCCCCTCTCCTCTCCTCTCCTCTCCTCTCCTCTCCTCTCCTCTCCTCTCCTCTCCTCTCCTCTCCCCTACTGATTCCCATGTGGATGCCAGAAGAGGCCCTAGGTTAAGAGCTTCAAAATTCAGAACAGATAGAATATCTCTATGGGGATTTTGGCGTAAAAAAAAAAATGAGTCTCACCTGGATGCAAAGAAAACCTCCATCTTCCCAGCTGCCTTTCCTACTTGTTGGTTTACAATCTTTTAATCTTGGAATAAATTGATCCATCATACAGCAATCGTTAATGAAAACAAACATTTCCTATAGTCGTTTATATTTGCAGTGGGTTCTGCCACTTTGTGCTCTGTTGTGGGTGCTAAGGTGGCAAGAGAGTGGTGGCAAAGAGAAGAAAGTGTTCTGCATTACAGAGCAGCAACCTGTAACCACTGTATTTTTTAAAAGTAACTAAAACATTTGAGAAATAAGAAAGAAATAGGCATGATCCTGTCAGTGACACGCGTAGGGATAGAATGGAAATTTATAAATTTCCCTACTGGAGTCAAATCTGGAGTTCCCAACCACTTGAGAAATTTATGCCGGAAGAAAAATGTCACAAAAAAGTCTTGTGCAATAAAAATGTTGTGCAGAAAACAGCCGTCTTGTGCAACAAAACTGTGTGGCTGCAGCTTTTGTTACCTCAAGTTTCTTTTCCTGCTGCATAAAAATCTGTGCAGTTTCCTGTCATTGAAAGGGGGAAAAAATCCAGAATGTCTCAAAGGTACCAGATGAAAAAATTGTCTCATTGCTATCAATATCCATTGGGACTTGGAATATCAAGACTTATCATTCTTAAGTGTGAGTATGACTTATGTGTTTGCATATCACTTTTTTTGTATGGAGGCATAGGGAAATATTCTGTAGAACCTTGTGTCCCATGCAAACCCTGTCTCCAGGCAGCTGAAAAGGCCTTGGATGGGTTGCCGTCAGTGCTGCCTATCTGTGGGGAGAAAATGCAATTCAAATGGGGAAGATAGGGCTGTTCTGGGTCAGTGTGGAAGAAGGAAATGGAAGGTGTACCCCATCTTTAAGCATACCCTCATGTCTTTCCCCTTCCATGTTCAGAACAAACACATCTTCATGGTCTGAACTGCCTTTCCGCTCCCCGCAGGCCAGTAGCAGTAGTGGCAGCTACTCCAGAGGCTTTACAGCTGCCAGGATGCAGGCAGAGCATCACACTTCACTTGGTTGTTAGTAGGACTCAGTCAAAGTGTTCCTTCTCCTTGCAATGCTTTCAGGGGCATTGGCACAATAATTGTAACCAGTTACTTTGAACAGTTTTCCCAAAGACTGCTCTGGGCTGTAGCTCACTGATGCAGTCTCCAAAAGAAGAATGTCTAAAATCAGTCTAAAATCACCTTTTTGCATCATGGGTATATAAGCATTTTTAGCCAGATTTATCAGACTGAAATGTTAAACAGGAGAAACCAAAATCCTCATTTGGCTCATGCAGGCAACTGATTTGCATAATCAGACCAGATACGGCCTTCGTTCAGCACCAAGAGGAGAATTTGGATGTTGTCTTAATAGACTTAATAGGGGTGGGGGAACCCTGACTAGTGATTAGTGGCTAATGACTAAACTAGTAGGTCCTTAGTCTGACTCTTAATTATCTGCAACTAGTAGAAATGTTTCCATTTCCTTCATTTTTGAATCCTAAACAGAGACCATTGGATAAAGGCAGAATTGAAGTTTTCCGCACAAACTGTTTCTCAGCAGACTCATACGTCTTTGTGCACCTATCTCATTTAGACAAGACTCCATACTTTTCAAGGGAGAAGCCTCTGGCAATGCTTCCTAGCATTATTTGTAGAGGGTGACTTGACTTGTTTTTGCTGTAACTGCAAAAGCCAGAGTTTCGTGTGTACAGTCTTGTTAAAGTACTCAAGCAGATAGGAAAATCAAAACATTCAAATAACTTTGGATTATTTAAATTAGGAAGGCTGAAGGCATAACAATGTTTCATGCCAAGAAAAAAAAATATTCTGGTTCTTAGTCAGAGGTTGTGTACAAGAATTCTAGTCCTCAGCTGCAAAAGGAACACAAGGCAATAGTAACTTCAGAGCAGTTCACCTGGCCCACCCAGGGAAATGCTATTTCTAGATGGAAACAGAAAACCGAAGTTCCATGGAGCTAGACGGTCCCTTTAATCTAACATGAATTGGATGCTGCTAAGCCTAATGTTTAATTTGAGAAAACAACCTGAAAATAGCATTAGAGGAAGTAGTGGATTTGTTGAAATCTATACTTTTCCCAATGGCATTTCTGGAAAACACTATATTTGACCATTGTGCCTTACTCCATGAGGTTACTGAAACTACAGGCCCATAGCTGGGCTTCCTGTGTGATATGGCTTGTAATTTGGACTGTTGAGGAATGGGGTTTAAAAAGTCTTCGTTCTGAATTATTTAGTTCTTTGCATCAAAGCTCCATCCAATTCCTTCACTTAAATAGAAAATAAATTAATGGCAGAAACAGGTTCAAATGAAATGGAGGGTATCAGTATAGAAACTGCACACAGTTGTTAATAAAAGAGAGAACTATAGAAAAAGAGCTTGGGACAATTACTTGTTTGCAGAACAGCTCCCTGAATATCCAACTAACATACTGACTGGGGAGTTCTGGGAATTCTCATTCTAAAAAGGAACTTTTCCCAGTTCTGAGCCTACTGCGTAACTATCAACCCATTCAGCCACCCTTACTGACACCTACAGGTTAGCCTTTAGAAAACTTTTTTCTCATTCCCAGCCCTTCATCTTCAATATTTATTTATTCCAGTGTCTAAAGTCACACCTCTTTCTCACATAGCTACATGGTATTTTGAGGTTGTCTCCTATCTATGTACAGGTTTGTTTGTTTGTTTGTTTGTTTTTAAAGGGCAAAGTTTCCCCAAGGGACTTTGAATTGCTTTAATACTTTCATTAGGCTAATTCTATTTTAATGTTCACTTTTTGTAAGTTTTATTGTATTGTTCTTTTAAATTGTGAGCAACTTTGACTCTCAACGTTTGGGGGGAAAAGAGAGAGATACAAATAAAAAATAATTTAGTAGTAAAGTACAACCATACTACTGCTCTATATGGCCTCTTTTGCAACTCTTTGGGCTGTAGCATTTTCTTCCAGAACTTATCATCTGTAGTATCACAGAGTGTTTTACTCAACATGTAACTAGGCTCTTTAGATCCTAGAACAAGGTGTCTAGTTATATGCTACCTAAAATACTTTATGAGCCAAGCACAGGAGTGGAATGTTGTCCATGTTCAGGCCCTATTTGTGTGTCTCAGCTGCTTCGGCAGAAACTGAATTCTCTCCATGCTTATGTTTCCGATTAATCCATGTAGTTTTTGGTAAAGTTCTGATTCAATATATTATTTGAGGTTTGAGGTTAATTTCATTTTTGAAACTGTAAGCATTTCACATTTACAGAATTATATCTATGCATATACTATTGTTTGATCACAGCTCCTCTCTTTTCATTATGTATAATGCTTACTAGTTGGGTTTCGAATAGCAGTAGCCTAGATGAAGACATATGGAAATCAATATATTCCACATAGAGACCCTGCATGCTGCAACTGCTTAGTCCTTTATCAATATTAAGGGAAATTACTACATCAACCTGGCTGTCATGGCAGAGCTAATGCCATCATAACCCAGTCATAACTCATGCATAAATATATAGATTTCTGTGCAGAAAAACTACATTTATTTTTGCAATGTATGTTTTCTGTGCAATTCTTCTTCTTCCCTTTTTTGTGCAAAACACCAATTTTCTTCACAGAAGCATGTTTTATTCTTGAAAAAACTGCAAATCTTTTTGTGTAATTTTCCCCAGCTAAGTCCCGAAGTATGAGTAGTACTTGACAATAATGCAGAAACCCTTGAATTTTCACATAACCTGAAACCATAATCTGATTTATATGCCTGAACCTAACCATTGAGAAAGATAGATATAGCAGAAGATGTGGCCTTCTCCTTCTCCTGAGTGTCATCAGTGACGTCCTCAAAGCAAGCCCACCAACAATAACTGAGGATGGGAAATGATGAGACAGAAGAGTTCATCAGTATAATGGTAGCTATTATGAGGAAAACTAAAGATTTGTTCCCCAACAGGAAAATTCATTTTTCATCCATCACTGAGCAAGAGGTTGAACTCCATGATTTCCCAATGCCCTCCAACTTTAAAAGTAAATTTTACCACTTCCTCTCTCCCTACAGACACCTGCAATCTGCTACACTAGACTGAGTATAAGAATGGGTAAATCCCATCAATTATGGGCAAGTTCAGCCTGAGTAAAAGGACCAGAAAGTCCCAGGTTTTATTCCATTCTCTTGATTTTGTTTTGGAGATCATGCATGCTTTGATTATTCCAAGAATAATTTCTGTTAGTTCCCAGTATAGTCAGAGATGTTTCATATGAGCTTCCTGATCAGTTAATTTTAACCCAGAATAAAATCAGAAAGAACAGGAATAAAATCTGGGACTTTTCAATCAGTCTGGATGCATTCTTTGTTTTCTTCATCTCAGCTTTTTAAACCTGATGGTCTTTCCATGCTGAATATATATGTGATTTGTGGATTCTTTATTTCTATCTTTATTTCTTTAGGTTTTTTTTTTTTAAATTTCCAACTTTTTTTAAAAAAAAATGGATTGAAACAAGATTTCTCACCCATTTGTAATGGCCCATTTCAATTTTGGTGCAGCTATTCTTGAAATGGAGAGAACCATGTTGTACCTACCTATGTTGTACCTACCTATGTGTCAGGAAAAAAGAGTTCTCAGTCTCAGTTCATGACTAACATGGTTGAGTACACTGAAGTTTGTAAAATCATAGAACCAGAGAGTAGGAAGGGACTGCAAGGGCCATCTAGTCCAATTCATTGTCTTTTAGGAACACACAACTAAAGTAGTCCTAAGAGATGGCTATCCAATATCTGTTTAAAGATCTTCAAAGAAGAGTCTACACCAGTGGTTCTCAACCTTCCTAATGCTGCGACCCTTTAATACAGTTCCTCATGTTGTGGTGACTCCCAACCATAAAATTATTTATTTATTATTTACAATGCCTCCCCCTGGCAAAGGCCACCTCGCTGGCCAGGAACGGGGGGGGGCGGGCAGGGAGGAAGAGGAGCCGCGCATCTCCCCCGGGAAAAAACTCCGAGAACCCGCCTCAGACTCTGCTTCTGCTTCGCTCTCATTTCCGCTGGTGGGGGCAGTGTGGGAAAAGTTTCCAGAGTGTCGACCCTGGCTGGGGGCGGGGGAGGAATCTCAGCGCCTTTGTCTTTTGCGCCCGGCACAGCTCATCCCCCCAGAAAAGCGCCGCCTTGTGGCCCCCTGGCCCTTCCGCAGCACCCCCCTCCATGGCAAGTGGGGCAGGGGCCATGGTGAGGAGGGGGCCTGCCCCCCGTGCTGCTGCCGCCCCCCAAGCTGGCCCGTCAGATGAGAGGTTCTCCCAGTAGCGGAGAAGGGGAGCGATTTCAGTCCCTTCTGAACAGGGGACAGGAGGATGCGAGCGTGTGGCTCACACTTGTGGCACCACCACTCCTGCTGTGGGGACGCTGTGGCTGTATGCGCTCCCGCCAAAGGGGGCAGGAGGACGTGAGCGTGTGACTCGCGCTTGCGCACCACCACTCCTGGGCCTTTTCCACACGCTACCTTATCGCAGAGGTGGAGGGTGCCGTTTGCGCAAGCAGGTTCTTGCATGAGGCGCTTTCTTCGCTGCTTCTTCATCCTGCAGCTGGCTTCCTGGTCATGCGACTGCTCCACCCCTTCCTCCCCCAGCGCAGGCTACAGCTCCCAGGCTGCACTACAGAAGGAACGGGTGGGGTGGTCACATGACCAGGAAGCCAACTGCGGGACGAATAAGCAGTGAAGAGAGCGCCTCATGCAAGAACCTGCTTGCGCAAATGGCACCCCCCACCTCCGCGATAAGGTAACATGTGGAAAAGGCCCAGGAGTGGTGGTGCACAAGCACGAGCCATGCGCTCGCGTCCTCCTGCCCCCTTTGGTGGGAGTACGTGCAGGGGACAGGACGACGCAAGCACGTGGCTCGTGCTTGCTCACCACCACCAAGGAGGAAATGGAGCCTAAGACCATCGGAAATACGTATTTTCTGATGGTCTTAGGCGACCCCTGTGAAAGGGTTGTTCGACACCCAAAGGGGTCGCGACCCACAGGTTGAGAACTGCTGGTCTACACCCTGTCAAGGCAGTCTATTCTGTTTAACAGACTTGGCAGCCAAAAAATTCTTCCTAGTGTTTAAATGTCTCTCTCATTGCAATTTGGATCCATTACTTTGTGTTCTATTCTCTGGAGCAGCAGAAAATCAGATCAATCTATCTTCTACATATCATCTCTTCAGATATTAAAAGATGGCTGGCATGTCACCCTTCAGTCTTTTTCTTCTTCAAGTTGAACATACCCAGTTCCCTTAGTGGTTCCTCATAGAGCTTAGTTTCCAGACCTCTGGTCATCATGAGAGCTCTCCTCTCTGGACATGTTTCAGCTTGTCAATATCCCTTTTGAGCTGTGGTGCACAGAACAGGACACAGCATTCCAGGTGAAGTCTAACCAAACCAAAATAGAATAGTAAACTCAAGTTCATACCTAAGCATTCAGAAGAATCTTTCGCTTGTATGGATGATTATATCAGCTTTGATTTCCCTCACATGCAGATTCTACCCTCTCCATCCCTAGTTTGCAACAGAGTGGGAGGTGGTGCAGAGCAACAATGAAATATGTCTCCTCTTCCTCTTCAACAGTAGGAGTCTCTGCTGGATTGCAATCCTTTTCATAAATGGAAGGGGCCCGTCCACTCATGGAAGAGCAATCCAGAATCCAAGTCTAAGCCCTTTCCATGGGATGTCATCATCCTGCATTGGGGACAGGAGAAGGAATGGGACCTGGATGACAGTTCTGCATGATGTTCTGCTGGGATCCAGTAAGCTGCAGAAAGGGCCTAACTCTTTATAGACAGTTAACTGTATCTTTAAGCCCTCATTTAAGTCATTTTGTTATAAGAGCAGCAGGTCTTATGTGAAATCATAGACACCAGTTAATTTAATAAGTGGTTTATATAATCCATGGGGGTGAACTCCATGGCTGTTGACGGATCAGTTGGTGACTAGACAAACACTTGTTCTACACTGGAACATCTGGAGGACTGCAGCAGAGACATTCAGTATTGTCACTCAAGAAGTCAGAAAAGAAGAGGAAGTAGAAACCAAAAGCTACGGAGTCTGCCTCAGTACCATAACATCATTTAATGACTGAATGATAAGAGAAAAGATGAGTGTGAAAATCTTACCCATATTACAGATCGGGGTGAGAGAATTGTGGTTTGCCTTAAGGCTGCTTAGCGATTTGTGGCTGAGGTAAAATTTGAATCATGGACTTCCCGCCTCATAGATACTTAGCGATTATACCATAATTACTCTCTGAGTAAGATTTATATTATAGTGAAACTTGGGGGTTGTGAAAGTAAAATGCTGGCATATGAAAGAAAAATGCAATGAAAGGAGTTCAGCGGGCTAATTTAGCAGAACGTATAATTAATTACAAGGGAAAGCAATAAATGCCATGCTTTCAGAACAAGAACGCGAGAAATACAGCAATAATAGAAAATTGTAATAATGCTAAGACAGGAGTATGAAATAATTGGTATTAGAAGCCAAAGAATTATTCTATGCATTTTTAATTAGATGTATATCCCCACCACAGGGATGGGGAACATATGACCCTCCAGATGTTGCTGGATGGTAGTTTTGGCATAAATGCTTTTACACATGTGGTTGCATTTTTTTTGGAGGTTATCCAAGGATGCTGTATTATATACAGTTGCACAAACTCTGTTACATCAAATCAATTGTTATTGAGAGGACTATTGACTTGCGAATGAATGGATGCAATTAGAAACAAGGATTGTGACAAAAGCAGTATCCAGTGAAGGAAGCAATCAATTACTGCTCAACTCAAGCCAATCTAGCAAAGCCTACCCTGCCATTAGGCAGAGTAAGGCATTCACCTCAGATGGTAGATGCTGGGGAATGGCAGCAAGTAGCTGTAGCACAGAGCAAAGTGTACTATGCACCCTTCCCTGTGCTCCCTTAGCTAGCTTGCTGTCCTCAAGTCTAGTAGAAGACTGTGTTCCATCATGAGGGTTGAAGTTCAGTTCAGCAATTCAGGCCAGTTTTTGTACTGGAAGGAGGGCATAATTTTGCTCACCTCTGGCAGCAAAATATTTTGAATCACCCTTGGAATCCAGAACAATCCCAATTGGAAGGTAGAAATGGCAAGCAATACTTTGAAAAGCTGTAAACAAAAGTATCAAACCAATGTTATTGCGGTCTAGGCCTACCCGGAGATAGCACTCGATATCGCTTTGATATCAAACAATTCTGCTTTCCTCTGCCACCCCGCTCCACGTGTTTGTGAGGCCACCGGACAAGCACGTAAACAGGCACGACTGATAATTGCTGGACATTCCATTCCCCACTCAGGCAGGCCAGGTACAGCTGGTTTGTCGCTTCAGGGACCTCTCCGGCAAACACCTCATTGCATATGCACAATACTAACAAAGGCTCCCTGCCCCAAGCAGGCAACCTAACAAAGCTGTACTAAGCGCTCCGCATTTGCATACTGGCTACACTATTGTTAATTCGGCTCTAATTCAATCATGCTAAATTCTGACCTTTCCAAAGCTTTGTCCCACGCCCAAAACGCATTGTTCTCACCAAGTAAGGTATGGCCTGCAGTCACAATTCACCCTATAAAAACCCCTGATTCCGAGACCATCCTTGGATTGCTCCTGAGTTCCATCCTGCCTTGCCGCCGCTCTGCTTGGCGAGCCTTCCCCTCAGCTCCAGTAACTGAGACTGTTCAACCTGGGATCGCTCCCAAGTTCCAGACCGTCTTGCTGCCACTTTGCCCGGCGAGCTTCCCCTCAGCCCCATGTGCTGAGCTTCTTCATCGCACTCCAACTCCACTCTCAAGGTCCAGGACTATGAGACAGGTGTTGTATTGCCCATTTCCCTCTGAAAATCCCTACTCCTAAGTCAATCTCTGATTCCTTAGTTATCTGTGTGACTGTGGTGTCTTTAATATTTATCTGTATTCAATAAAACATCATTCTTGCTATTTTAACCCGTCTGACTGCTTGACTGACCTGACCCCGTAGACGCTGGGTTGCAAGATCCTGCTAAGTTACCCTGCCTCTCACTAGCTTTAGTGAGTGCTCCAGCTAATTCTCCCCAAAGTTGTGTTGTTGTTTGTTTATTTAGGTGTCCCTCCCGGGACCCCCAGAAATCAGGGTAACACCAAGCCTGAACTAAAATGGAGTTAAACCTTTGTTTCTTCCTGAATCTTCTTGAATCCTTAAAAATAAAAGTGATTACACTGATTTAGAACAAGGGTTCACCTAAAATAGTGATTGCCATTTCTATTATGGTTAAACACTCAACTAGTCCCAACTAGAAGGAATTATGAGCATACAAATTAACTTCTTTATAGGTTTGCCTCAGCTCCCTGCCTCTGTCCTCTGACAGGGTGGAGAAGTCAGAGGCAGAAGAAAGGCAGGTGGCTTTAAGGGCCAAGGATGCTATCCACTGTAATTAAATAGCATAAATTAAAAGCTTGTTACAAAGTTAATATTACCTGTTCTAGTTATTTTTACTTTGTATGTGTTTTGTGTGACTTGCGGTTCTGGCTGATAGTCATACGAAGTTAGGCTTGATAAGTTGCTCCACCCTAATTTGAAATCAGTACAGCAATGTAAATCATATTTATATTCTTCCATTTGGACCAGAAGGGAACTCAATTACCGAGTTGCAATTGGACTGAACCAGAAACAAACTTGTTTCAAAAGAGCTTTCATCAGAAAACATCAGTTATATCCAGGCCTTTGCCAAGAAAATTGGAGGGGAAAACCCTCATGTGAGATCATGTCCAACTCTGCTTGCCAATTCCTTTGCTTTCAAGCAGGCTCATGAAGAAGTGGGATAACAAGTGGTAAGAAACAGTCACACAAGGCTTGCAAGAATCTCTGTGATGGGTCTGAATGCTCCTAACCATCCACTGGGGTATCGGTTCCAGCTGGCATTAAGGTGCAGGGGGGTTGCAACTTACTATGGCTCACAGTTATAATTACAAATCCCCTGAGATTCTGTTGACAATGATATGCTTTAGCATGCTGTGGTGTATTTAGATCAGTGAAAGAGAGGCCTTTAAAGCCTCTAAAGGATCTACCAAAAGCCTTTCTGCTGGTTTTCTGTGCCTTCAGAAGGACAACTTTGCCTGAAAGAAAAGGGAAGAGGCAGGTTTAGCTGTGAAGGCAAAACTCATTGCCAGTTGGGGCCAACTGTGGAGGTGTTTGGCACAATCCTTGATACAAGATGCAACCTTCTACACTGTGGAGTTTGTATTTTATATGGGTAAATACAGTGATAGTTTAGTTAGGTACCGGTAGATAGGTAGACGGACAGATAAAACTGTAGCTCTCTCTCTCTCTAAATATATAGTCTTAAATTTTGTTTAATCAGCCGGAGCTGATTAATTTAGTTTAATATTTCATTGTTCTTGTCAGAAAAACTGACGGACATAGCACAGAGAGAGGCTTCCACTGAACTTGTCAGAAGTTAAGGGGTACTTGATATAAAGGACAAACTGAAGCTCAATATATATGCAAAAGAGTTCATTCTGCAAGCCCAACATATTACAGCCAGAAAATATTTGTATGCCTTTCTTCAGAAACTGTTAAAAGCTGGGGGAGGGACAATACACATCTATTAATAATTATAAGGTATAAACTAAAGAGGTTTTCTTCCTCCCTCTTTTGCAAAGACTTTAGTTCATGCCTTGGTCATTTTCCATCTCAACTATTGTAATCTTTTGGCTAGCTTCTATTATCTCATCTTAGTTCCGTGGTTTCTATTCAACATCCTACTTGTATGATTATCTTTTTGGCCTTTTCTTCAGACATGTTATTCCACTTTTGATTTCTCCACTTTGGTTGTCTGTTCCTTTTAGGATCCACTATAAGTTTCTTATTTTCACTTTTAAAGCCTTACACAACCAGCTTCCCCTCACCTTTCAACCCCCATTTCACTTGACCAACCAGCTTGGAATCTTCGTTCTATGAATTCTAGGTTTCTCCTCCAGACAAGGGTTTCCTTCCACTTATCTAGATCCTTTTTCACTTGCTGCTCCATAAGGGAATTGTCTACTTGATTTTTTGTGGCTGCTGCTTCCCTCACTGTTTTTCAAGGTTAATTGAAAGCTCTCATGTTTTTCAAAGCCAACAAATACCAGGTGCTGAAAACTGTTATTTTAGAGGAAGGCAACAGCAACCACCTCAGAGTATTCTTTCCCTAAGAGAACTCTATGAAATGTATGGGGTCACCATAAGTTGGCAGGTGACTTGAAGACACACACACATAGTTGGCTATGTGTAAATACAGGCCAGCATCTGTCTTCTTTTTCAAGTTGGCAACCATTGTGGGAAGGCATATGTTGGTCAGTTCTATTCTGCTTCAGGTGATTGGCTAGTGGCCAATCTCTCTTTTCCAGGCAAGCGACATCAGCATGAAGCCACAATGGCTACTGTCCCACATTCAGTCAGGCAGCCCTCACAGGAAATACAAGACTAACCACTCTCTCTTTATCAGGCAGGCAAGATCAGCATGCGGTCACAATGGCCAGTCTCTCTACTTTAGGGGACCAGTATCAGTACAATGGAAACACACCTCCCCCTCCCTCTCTCTCATAACAGCAGCGACACTGAAATGGATGGCAGAATATGGGCACAAGATCAGCAGGCAAAGCGCAAAAGAAGAGTTGGCAGGTGAGGACCACAGCTTTCTGCAGAAGCACTGCAGTGCTTCTACTTATACCCCAGGATGGGCTGGCATCAGAAGAGAAAGAGTAATGGAGGAGGGTGCAGTAATTTTGGCAGCACCACAGACATAATAGGAAGACAGCTTGCAGAGGCTGCCAGGGCTGGTTTGAAATAATTACCCTAAACAAAACAAGTGGAGACCCGCAACAAAATGTTATGATGTATCTCTAGAATCTGACAGCAGCACCTCAGGGATCCAGCCAGCCTGGAACAGGAACCTTGTAGCCCCTGTTTGGGGTTCTTGGCCATGTGGGTGTGGGGAGAGGGATGGGTCTTTTTTCTCCCCCACTCTTACAGAGTGCAGTGTGGCTCAGATCCATAACTGGCTGCCACAACACAGAGCTTCCTGTTTTACTGTTATTTATGCTTCTGAACAGTGTGAAAGGGGATGGTGTCTGTTCTTCACTTTTTGATATATGAGTGAGGAGGAGGAAAGGTGTGTCATCCTGTGCTTTTTCAAACATTCAGGGTATACATTTCCCATCCCTTATGCAAGCAGATTTCCACTTGGGCAACAGGATCTTCCTTTCTTCTCCTCTGAGAATCCTCTGCAGCAGATTTTGAAGGCATGTCAGGCGATATGTATACAGTGGGAAGGGGAGAATCATCCCCTCCCTACTCCACTGATGACCTCTGTTCCCCCTGTGGGGGGGGGAGTTAATTGAATAACACTCTAAATTCCCATTCTAGGATGCTACAGTTTTTGGGGACTCAAGCAGACCAGTTAGACACACTCCCACCTTCTGTTTTCTTCCCCTTTCTTTTCCATACCCCATCAGTCTTGGAATGCTCCACAACATAGCATGACCTGATAAGGATTACTGAAGTATTACTGTACAAAAACAGAAAGAAACCAAACTACAAAGCCCTCCATAAGATTAAATTGTACAAAGATGTCATTCTATCAATATAGTATTCATATAATCCATTTCTAGGGAAAGTCATGTCAATGAACTGCTAATACTGAATCTTGTTAAACTACACCCCTTGCACTCATTTAAATTAGTATTATGTTACAAACCAGTGTGGTCTAACACTTAAAATGTCTCTCTGAAGCAAACATGCATTTTCTCATGCCAAAATAAAATAAAATTAACCCAGAGTTGGAACAAGGTGGCTCTCCAGATGTTACAGGACTGCAAATCCCAGAATTCCCCACCAGTGACTATACTAGCTTGAACTGCTGGGAGCTGCAGCCAGTAACATTTGGAGGCACACAAAATTCCCATCCTTGCCTAAAATGCACCACAACAGCCCTGCTGGTCTAGAGCAGCAGTAGCTATTAGTATAACATTCTACTTCCATATATGAACCAGGAGACAAGGGCTGGCATCCTGTTAGACACATTCACTATAGTAAGTGAATCTAATGCTTTCATATGCATTCCTCCCTTTAAAACATCTGGAACCCCTCCTCTCTGGTTCACCATTGGGCTGCAATAACCACTCCAACAGGCATTCCATTGCTGGTAGAGACAAAAAGATTAGCAAAGCATATAGGTATGTTCCTACAGCTAGACACAGTCAGATGAAATCATCTGCAGAGACCTCTGGAGGACCCCAGTGGATCTTCTCAGATGACGCCTTTGGTCTTTATCTGGTATGGGGACTGAGGCCATTTCTGCGCTACACTTTTATAGTGCTATTATTCCACTTTAAACCTCCTATGGAATCCTGGGGACTGTAGTTTAGGGAGGGACCTTTAGAATTCTCAGCCAGAGAGCTCTTTGACCCTAGTAAACTACAAACTCCAGAATTCCACAGGATGTTGAAAGTGGAATAATAGCACTATAAGAGTGTAGAGTGGAAATGACCCTAGTCAGATGCTTCTCCTGTTCCCTTCCTGCTCTTCACCAGCAAAAGAATGGTCAAGGAAGGGGGATTATTGTAATGTAACTGTGGGTCTTGGACATGGTGTCCAGGGAGTGTAGTAGAGTCGTGTATGCAGAACTCTTGTGCTATGCTTGACTCAATCAACCTGTGAGGATATGACTCAATTGCCTTTTCCAAGAAGTAAAAGTGTTACCCTGATTGGTGGGGGTCCCTTAGGGGGAGTCCCAACAGCTATCAAAATTGTCTCTTGTGGGGAAAATTAGCTCTGAGCACTGCTTTAGGCATGCAAAGGGGGCAGGGTAATTAGGATCTTTAACCCAATGTTTACGGGGTCAGGCGCAGTCAGAAATCACACAAGTTGTTCAAATTTAAGTATTTTATTGACACAGATGTTAAAAATCCATACAATCACTCAGCTGCACTCCAACAAGCATACAAGACTATAGAAATTTAGAAAGAGGTGAAAATTAAGAGAGAGAGAGAGAGACATAAGGGTTTGATTTAATACTGTACCAATCCAGAAGTCTTCAGCTGGGAGAAAACGATCTCAGCCACGCCTTTAGAGGCTGAGGGGAGCTTACCAGCTTCATGGTTTGCAGATCTGAGAGAACTCTAAACTCCAAGCTCAAAACTCCAAACTTCAAAAACTCCAAGCTCCAAACAAGAATGAGAAAATGGCCCTAGTTATAGAGCTGACCCATGTCCTCGGGAAACAGATGGCTGCAATTTTATTAAGATGGATTTCAGCTTTTGTAGTTCAAAGAAAATACAGCCAAACATCCTTGTAGTTTCCTGGAAGATGAATATCTCATACAGGGATGCATACCTCATGGTGTCAAATTCCAGGCTGTTGTGCATTGTTTATTTGTTCCCAGAGAGTTATTGTCTCCTGATCACTGCTGAAAATCCATTCCAATGGCCTGTGATCCATTTACAAGATTACCCAGGATGTGTGACAGAAAACCAGGGGATTTGTTGCCCCCTTACCTAACCCTGTCCCAGGGTTTACAACTTTGATATAAAATTAATCTAACCCACCAGAGAGGTTACTTGAATTTGCACGTAGGCAATAAATGGTTGTACGATCTAAAAAAAGAAAAAAACTAGACCAGGTCAGTAAATATCCCCAGTCATGTAGCAACAGAAGACCTCGTGTTATAATTGCCCTGGTGGACAAATGGTCTTTAACCTTTTAAGGAGTCCACTTGAAGGGAGTCAAAGTGTTGGGCACTGGAAGTAAACCTTATCAAACCCACCTCCAGAAACTCACACCACAGCCTCAAAGCGGAGGAAGATCCTGTTATTTAGATGATCTTCTGATATCAGAGAAATGCCAGGTGTGGAGATGTTTTGCCTTCTGCCCTGTTTGTTTGTTTTCCCTGGGAAAGGATTTGCCTTCAAAGTAATTTTTTCCTACAAATAGTCCATGTTTTAAGGCAAGTTAGGAGACAGGAGGGGCATGCAAGAAGAGAAAAGCGATGCAATGCTGTGATGCCTAGCAGAGTGTCTCTTCGCTGAGTTGATGTTCTATCCCTGCGTCTCTAACAGAAGGCTTCAGGAGAGGTGCAGTATACTTACTATCCTATTTTTACTCTGCAGAAAGAATGAGACTTTGGGGTGCCCTGAAAAAGTTAGGACTTAACATGAGTCAATTTGACAAACGACCCACCCTAGAGCTCATTGATGCACTGGCAAAAAAAAAGCCAACTCCAGTTGTTCTTTGTCAGAGGACTCTTTCTTCGGAATGAATGAGTTCAATCAGAAACTATCTCAAATTTGTATCAATACCAGCACTGGAAGGGAGGAGAGTGGTGCACCTAGGCTAAGTCTTTTTGACAACCTAGTCCTAGCCAGTCAGGTCAGTCTAGTGCAGTCAAGACTAGAAGGAGATTTTTTTTAGCTGAAACACTACAATTAGCAGTCGTGTAGGGACATGGGGGAGGGGGAGTGATTTGCCCCAGGCAGCAATGTTTTGGGGGCATCCCAGCCCATAGCCCTGCCCTCACATGCCCTGGCCACACCCCCACGCACAGCAGTCATGCCCCCCGCACAGTGGCCACACCCTTTGTGCTGTAACCCTGATGCCTCCTGACCCCCCCCCACACACTCCAAGCTCCTCCACTGGCAATTAGTAAATAGTTAAAAGGATGGCTGAGTGTGTCAAGCCAAATGTGAAACCCAAAGGAAAGTGGCTCTGCTGTTGCTTAATTTTATTGATTGTTAACTCTGGTAGTTTTGAGTGTGTGGTTTCTGCTGACTTTAGCTTGGTCATGTGTTTTACTTATTTGTCAAAATGTTTTTACTTTTTATAGACTGCTTTCAGTGGCTCTTTTCTAGAGAAGAAATGTGTGAAAATATTTTAAAGAAACAAATCATAAAATCAGAATATAACAGTAATGAGCTATTAGGAAATAGTTAACACTTTACCATAAAACATGGACATTTGCATCCTGTTTTTCATATTCATTGATCTATACATTTATTGAAAATATGTAATGTTCACTTCCACAGAAGCAGTGGGCAATCCTCAAAGAGCAACTGGTAATGCTTAATGATGTGCAATGCCACCACATGCACATCACACTTCAACTCATTAGGGACACCAGCCAAAAAAATACAATTGCATTTATAAGGGAACTTTCAGAGGAAAGAAATGGCACAACCACCTCTGAGTGTTCCTTGCATATAAAAACTCCATGAAATTCATCGGGTCACCATAAGTTGATGGGCAGCTTGAAGGCAGGCACACACACACAACACTAAAAGATGCCAGCTATAATTTTTGAAGTGAGAATAAACACTAAAGTGAGGGCAACATTCAGTGCAACTTCATTTTCCCAGAACTGTAGAACTTGCAGTTTTCTCAGCTCACCATTGAAGGAACAAAGAAAATGTGCCTGCCCTTTGGGAGAAATCTGGAGACCAATTAATGATACAGAGGTGTAGTATAGCTGGGTTTCAACAGCATCCTCACAGGCCCTAGTATCTACCACACCCATCCCTCCTTTGGGCGAGATCTGTTCCATTAGAGGTACATCAAACAAGGCACATTCATTACTGCTATTAAGACAGGCTGTGTATGTCAATTTGTCACCAAAATGACCCTAATGAACTAAACAAGTTTACTCCATGATTATTAAATATACCCCCACCTATGCAAATTCACACAAACATTGCACTCATACCACAGGTAAGCAACCACTGGGAGGATGACATCTTGAATCACTGAGGAAAATGTCTGGTTTATGCAAATTACAAGTAATTAAATGTGAGTAGTTAGAGGCATGACATCTCAGTGAGAAAGGAATCTCACGGTTCACTGAAATCACCTGGCAGTGGGTGCAGGACTTCTCAGGACTCAAGCACCACAGATGTTCACTTCCCTCCCACTAAAAGTCTGATCACCAGTACCTAGATTGGGGCAGCACTGGCTGATACCCATCTGTGGGTAGTTCCATTGTAATTTTGAAGATTTGACTATTGTGCAGCAACCTCAAAATCCTTCCTGCTGATGTTTATGGCAAATTATACTTCCATTTAATTATAAATTATAAACTTGGTTCCCAACTAAACTTTTTCCAGCCTTTTTGCTCATCTCTCTCACTCTACATGCTACAAATACTATCACCTCTGCTAATCTCCTCTGAAACGTTGCTTATTTGTCTAGAACCCATTCTAACATAATAACTAACTGAAAACAATGGTGCTGTTCCTACTGATGCCTGAGGTAGAGAGTTACTACAACACCCTGTATCTTGCATGCAATGTTTATTCTAATGCTGTCTTTTTAAGAAGGGTGTTTGTCCTATTTGCACACCATCTTGCTTAGCCCCACAATTAAAATCTTCTGAGCAGTGGTTTCCAGCTCATTAAAAACAAAACAAAACTTCAGTCCTTACTTTTCTGGAATCATGCTGATTAGAAGTAAGTCCCACTATATCCAGTGTAGCTTACTCCAAGGTAAGGAGGTATAGGGCGTGATGACAAGTCTTACAATGCCTTACACTAAAATAAAATATATTTTTTGTATAAATATGTACAGCATTGCTTTTAATGTGGTACTCTTGCTTATTCCAAGGAAGTCTCCACATTTTATCTTGTTGTAACTTTTAAAAGTCTTTTCTCTGTCACTGGTGTTTTTGAGAAATACAATTTCTAGTTTGTCCAAGAGTTAATAAAGTGTTTTTTCATAGAGGAAAATTGAATAGGTCACTATTAAATGTTTGTTACATCCTAACTGCATGAGAGACATCTATTAAGGGCAAATTTTAAGTCCATTTAGTTCAGTCCACTCACTCACATCAGATCCCAATCCATATATTACTGTTCTGTTTACAAAAAGGTCATGAGAGTAATGAATTCTTGTTGAATTCAATATGTGTGGGACAAAACCACTCACTGTAGCAAAGCTGAGGATGGGATGCTTTTGGCTTGTCTGAAGCAGTCTCTGGAATTCTGGGGATGGCAGCCCAAAAAGTAATTTTTCCAAATTTCACATACTAAGGGTGGGGAAACACTTTCAGACTAAGGCTAAATCTAACTTCAGATAAATTTTCAGAGGGGGCAAAGACAAAAGGATAGAGCCAAAAATATCAGGCTATTTTAGCTCAAAGCTCTTCCTGCCAGTTGATGAGCCTTAGTGGGGGCATTTCAAGTTTTTCAAATTTACAAATTTCAAATTTTTCAACCTGAACAAAAGCTAGAAAACTCTCAAAGAATTGTTTCATAGGGAAGAGGAACATGTCCAACTAGAGAAGTCCAGAGGGACAAACTAGAAACCCAGAAGAATCAGATTTGGCTGAGGGACTGAGATTCTTCATTTAAATTATATATGGAATATGATCATTGATCCATTTATCTCTGAACCACCTATCTCTGCAGCTGCTCCCTCAGGCCTCAGGAAGAGATCTTTCCCATCCCTGCTACCTGAGCTCCTTTTCCATGAGTGAATCCTAGTGGCTGAACCTGGGGCCAGCTGCACACATAGTGGCTGGCATCCAGTTAGTGACAAACATAAATTAAGTCCAACATAAACCTGTGTACATCTTCTAGGGGTCATTGTGGAGGTTACCATTCTCTTCCTCCTTCAACAATGACCAAAGCCCCACTCCCAATACCATTTTGCTGAGACAGCTCTCCTTCTATGCCCATTCAGTGGTTGGTAGAGATCCAGCATGAGATAAGAGAAACATCCAGGTTTTTCCTCCATAGCCAGATGCAGAAGGTTTATGTCATCCATCCAGATGTTTGGAGAACCTAGCAGATGTTGGTGGATGATTTCATCTGCCTATGTAACATAGGCAGATGCTCCCCCAACCCACCTCCGACTCTCCACCAACACTAAATGGACATGGAAATGAGTCTATCACAACAAAATGGTTAATCTTGAGAGTTAAGGGGGAGAGGGGAGCTTTAGCATAGTACTACCTGCTGAACTTTAGTGATGTAGAATCTTAGTGATATAGAAGCTCAGTTAGGACTGAGCTCTTAGACTTTACCATTTGGCACTCAACACCATTAATGTTGCCAGTTTGCTGAAACCTCCTGCAACCTGTAAGCAATTAATGTACTAGATCAACTGAGTAACACTGAAATACTATAACTGTCTACTCACAAGAAAGCACCATGGAGATTGACTTACAATCCTTTTGAACTGAACAAAAGGACATCTTCAATTTTATCTAGCTAATTTAAAAATTTCTTAACTACTTACTTCAGAAAAATTCCAGTGTGGTATACAAAAAAGATGAATAAAGCCTACTAATGCAAACATATAAATACAGTATAATAAAACAATCTATAACTGTTATAATATTCAATAGTGAATTAGAGACAACAATGTACACACACACAAACTGACTGAGGATTGCATCCAACATAATGATAGTGGAATAGCTACAAGAAAACATATGGTTCTATTAGTGGAAGTATATTCTGTTAGAAGTTGTGGAAGCCCTAGTGGAACAAAGGATGCAACTAACACAAGAAACATCTAGTGCAGTGGCATAGTTATGACTTGAGAAGCATTTGTACAATGGCTGAGAAAGCTTTTGTATAAAAGCACAAAATCTTGAGCAAATGGAACCCAAGTATCAGATCTGCCACTTAGACAAAGATGAAAACAGGATTTCTGCCTTTGGGTTAGCACAGAAGACAACCGCATGCAGACCTAGGGTCAATTTTCCCAGAGTTCCCACTGTTAGGGAACTGAGAGATTTTTAGTAATAAGTCTCCCAATCAGCAGAGTATTTTGTAATGCACAGGCAGAAGCTGAACAAATTACCAGCCCCAATTCTATCACTCCACCCCCGGCACACTTAATCTAGCTCAAAATAAACACAAACAGTTTGGTCAAAAGTATGTAAAAGGATTTACTCAAATAATCTTGTGCATAGTTTACACAGGTTCAAATTCTTGAAGAAAGTAAGACAAAATTAAGCACTCACATGCTTACAAGAAAGCATGCTTGCTAGAGAATCGGAGACCACATGCTTCCAGAGAAGCTGAATAACAAAAAAGAGGAAGAGAATATGCAAGGGGAAGTGGGTGTTGACCAAACAACAGGAAGTTTACTCTAGGCAGTCCCCTCTACACCTACAATACACATGCAAACTAACTAGCCAGTTAATTAAGCATGCAGAGGTTGCCATTCCCAACACCCATATCTCCCAGTGCACTAAAGTACCATTTTTTTCTTCAGAGTCCCCCTCAAAATGGAGGCCTGAAGCAACAGCATACCACTTTTTGTCACTATTTTGACATATACTCCATCCTATAGCACTCTGAAGATACTACACAGGGAGCAATGTGTAGGGATGTGAAAAACTATCCATCATGTGTCTTGTGTGCTTCTCACATACATAACTCTAAACACATTTCATTTCAGAAAGCACTGGCTTAACTTAAACAAATCTGGGGAGTGGGAATAAAAATGTTTTGGTAATGCTTGAAGCTGCCAGGAAATACTTTAGAATGAGGACAACATCGTGTAGATCTTCAAAATAAAATTGGTTTGTACATGAGGTTTGTACAGCCTGAGACATTGAAAGATTTTTTTTTTCTCATCTAGAGGAAACTTATTTTGAAAGATGATGAGTTGGTAGATGTTATTTTTAATAACAAATGTATGATGATCAAAGTTTATTGATCCTCCTGTAAACTTTAACCAATGACTTCAAGAAAAGGGGAGACTGTCAAGGTTACAGACCTGGGTGGCAAGCCAGCCCAGAGAAGGGAGTGTGAGAGCCAGCAAAGTCCAGCCAGGAGAAGATTAGCAAGCACTTTACACAAGGGAGTTCATTTACCAGAGCATCAAGCAAAAGCCGTAGTCAGAGTTCCAAAAGCCAAGGGTCAAGAGATCAATTCAAGGTAGCAGGAACCAGGTGCTGGAAGCAAGGAACAGGCAAGAGGAGGGCTTGAAAGAAGTTTGCCACAAGCAAAGGAAAGCTTCCAGGCAGGCAGTTATATAGCCCAAGACACAGGTGTGGCTAGTCACTGCTTCTTGAACTTAATCAAGAAAGCCTCCCTTTGCTCAGCTATCTTGAGTCTCTGCCTTGTTTGTGGGCTGATTGGCACAGGCTCCAAACCATCTTCGGAATCGGATCCCTGTTGCTCTAAAGGAGCAGGCAGAGGAACGTCCAAGCCTGCTTGGTCCCTGGCAGCAGGATGAGCTCTTGAGCTGCAGGACTCATCTCCAGCCAGAGCCACAGGGACCAACAGTTGCTGCTTGTCTTCAGCACCTCTGACAGGGGCTTCAGTTATCACAGAAGCTGACTTTCCTACTAAGCAGTATATATAACTCATCCACTAAAGCAAATAAAATACATTTTTGATGCTGTATATTGCCATTAGATGTAAGGAGGGACACCCAGTCATGTGAATCTATAGCTGCATTTAAACTGGGATGGCCAGCTCCATGTTAGGTGGGTCACATGGTGTAAGACTGGCTGGAATCATAACCACAGTAGAGTACGCATTCCAGTAAACAGAACCTTAATACAAGTAGCAAACCCTATGAAAAATCTCATTCTGAGACTCTTCCCCAATATTTTTGGGTCAGCTGTTTGGGTCTATGACTCCCATCAGACATAGACATCATGTGGACAAAGAACAGGAATTGTGGAAATTGGAATCCAAAAAGACTGCTCTGGAATGTCACTGCCAGACAGAGTAAGTAGGCAGTACTTGAGGGACATCTGAGCAGTTTCTTATACCTTCGTAGTCTTACCTTCTGAGAATTAGCTAGCCGTACAATCCTGGGAAAAATTTCACCTGGCTCTATCAAATGAATCTGGACAAGTCATGCATGGGATGAAAGCTCCTGGTATATGGGACCATAAGGGAAAATGTGACTCACTGGCTTCTAGATCTGGAGAATGAAAGTAGTTAGAGATATAGGGTTGTTGTTGTTTTTTTAAAAAAAAACCTGGAATAACAGAAGTATTGCCCACCATTTCTGTTACTGTCTAAGGCCTGAAGTTGTGGACCCTTACAAGAAACTGGCTAAACAGGTCACATTCCTGTCAGCATTTCTGAAAAAATGGTCAAAAAGGGAAATTAAATGCCTCTGCACTGAGTTTACAGGCCACAAGAATGTCATTTTTTGTGTTTTTCCCCTCATTGTATAACAGTGAAAACAAAAAATGTGACTATAAGTATCTGCCGTTAAAGATCTGACAGACTATAACGTCAGATACATTTACTGTCAATTTTCTTAACCATTATACAAAGAGTCACCACAGTTCCATTAGCCAGAGTTGTAACAGTCCTCCGTGGGCAGAAGGACTTTGCTCACCAAAAGTGCTTGTATTATGGCCATTTCTGCATCACGTGGCTATGCGTAGTAGCAACAGGTCACAGCTGGGCAAGGAGATGCAATTCTGCCTGACGTTGTCGCTATTCCATAGACAGCTCATCATGAAGTGTCACTGAAACGTGGTATTGCAAAAACGGGAAAAATCCATTATGCAGCACCAATTCCACTTGAACCCTGTCAGCCAGCTGCATTCAGAATCAAAATAGCATTTCATAGCACTTTGTGGCAGGCTGTGGGCATGCTGGCATGTTCATATGTAATGATGTGGCTACATAAAAATGGTATCCATCAAAAATAAACAAACAAAAGGCCCATCAGAGATGGCAAGGTGAGGTTAAGGTGGGCCAGGGGTGTGGTAAAGGACACTGTAATGCCAATGGAACACCAGTGGTGATATTGCTTCTCCTCTACTTAAAATGGAAGGGTGCGGAAAATCACATCATTGTAGCGTGAATGGCAATCCCACTGTTACAACTCAACAAAGCACTAATGGCACCTAGTGCAGAAAGAGCCCTAGTTGTTTGATGTGGTTTTCTCTACCCCCTTTTCAGCCCACACCAATGTTCACTCTGTTCAAACGAAGGTTTCCTCACTGGAATTCACTAGAAAAAACTTCTGTTGATTTGGAGATACTCACTAAAAGTATACTTCTCACACATTCTGAGATGTGTTGTAAGACAAAGTACACTGTGCCTCAAATATATACCGATCTTCAAGACTTGCAGGTATATTTCATAAGCATGAAATCAAATGTACATTTTTTGTAATAATTTTATTGAAGTTCCATAATATAAAATAAACATATATAATTGCACATATCATTGAATTATTTCTGGTTATCTTCCATCCCTCACTAGATTTCAATTTTTCTTTTTCTATATAATCAACATGTTAAAATTTAACGTACCACACTATCAAATGTTAATATTTCATGCTAGATCCTGCAATACATCAGACACAGTATATGATAACATAATATCCATCTTTTCACTCAGTTGCATCTTCTTAATATACAGTCTATATTCGTCTACATTAAGCATTATCATCTGATAGTGCCCAGGAATTATCCGACACTATTTGCCATTCTTTCATTATCTCTTCATCTGATTTCCCCTTTAATCTCTGAGAGACTATATATGCATTTCTGTTTTCAATAAAAGTTGCCCACCACTGATCAATTGTAGGAATTTGCTGCACTTTCCAAAGTCTTGCAAACTCAATTGGAGCTGTTGTAACCATATACAATATTATCCACCAATATTTCTTTTGAACAGTAACATCGATCATGTGTGTCATATTCAACAAATACATTTCTGGTGTTTTATCAAATTGTACCTTCAATATTGAACAAATCTTATTATGTATTTCTCCCCAATATTTCTTTGCTTTGGGACATGGCCACCACATATGAAACATCGTACCAACCTCCTTTTGACATTTTCAGCACTGCCCTGTTCCTGTTTTATAAAATCTCGTGAGTTTTTCTGGTGTCATGTACCCTCTATGAAACATCTTATAATAATTTTCTTCTAAATTTTGGGCAGCTGTAAATTTCTGTGTTCTTTTCCAGCTCTGTTCCCAAGACTCTAACTGGATTGAATGTAATCAAATGTACATTTTAAAAGGTGAACAGATAAAAATTCATTCAATTGAATAGTATACACACTCTGCTCATGGGGACAAAGAAGAGTACAAAAATGAAGGAAAACCACATCAACAAATCATGGCAAGTGCATAAGATAAAATGTGTGCTGATTTTCAGGCAGGAAGAAAAAAAACCTGACATTGCACAGCTATTATAAACAACGCGTGGGATGGGAAAGCAGCTGGGACTTTTTCTGTCTCCAAAGCAGTAGAGATGGCTGCCATCAGGTAAACACAGCTATTTTTTCCAGGACACAGGTTCAAGTGAGATCAAGCAAGGGAAAGACAAATGCCAGCACTAAAACAAAATGATATTAATGTTTAACTAGAATATTATTGCTAAAGCACTTTTACTATAACTACTTAGTAATAGTAATGAAATGCTCAGTGGAAATTGTTTAAAATCGGTTTCTGAAATGTTGCATGAGACTGGATCTGACACATGATCGGTAGGAGAATGTGAAGAACACAAGGGAGGCAGGAAGGAGGAAAACCTGGCATGTGTCAAGGAAGAAACTGGATGCAAACACATCAATATGATGGTACAAAAAGAATTGGAAAGTCTCAATATGTCCTAAGATATTTTTTTCCTCATCTGGAGGCACCCATAGCCAACTATGCTGCATGAACGAAAGTCTTTGGAAATCAAGAAGGCAGTTTCCATGGGAAAAGGGAAGCTGGCTAGCTTTTTTGCCAACACACCTGCACCAGCCTTGGGTTGTGTTCAACGCATTGTGCAACACCAATATATCAATTAAAGAGGCTGGCAAAAAGATGCTCTAATGACTGTGACAGACTGCTCTGTATACACTGATGCTTTTCCAGCTATCTCACAAACAATGCTCATCTAATTGGGTGCATAACCTTTCTTTCAAATAAATATTTGACAAGTATAAATGTCAACATATTTTCACTAAATTAGGAGTGCCAACATTTTATTCACAGTGTTGATGTGGGGTTTTTCCCCCTTTATACTTTGTGATATAACTACTTCTATTAAAAATTCTAATTACAGTTTGGATTTGGGTGGAAGGGGTAAACTGGCTTGAGGATGTATGTGAAGAGTAGTACATAAATATCTGTAATAAAAAAAGCACAGAAATAAAATAATCCATAGATAAATTCCTGAAATTCAGTTCCAAACCACAGGGCATTCTCTCCCTCCCTCCCTCCCTCCAATTCAAGACACAGCCTGTAGTGAAGCGTTTGCAGTTATGAACTGAACAGCTTGAGAAAAAAGGGGAAGGTCTATGTCTCAAGGACCCCATTTGAACTGCTGATGGAATTAGAATTGTCTTTCATAATGGAAAAACCAGTAATTAAAGCAGAAGGACAACTCCTAAGCTTGGTTATGTACCTGTAATCCAACTACTGTGAATATATTAGAGAAGGCATGCTATTTACATTCAATATGAGGTACAATTAATTAACTCCCAAATAAAAATGCAAAAAACAAATAGCGTTACCAGAAGCCACATAGTAAAATGAAGTTTCTATATAACTTGTACTATTTCATAACATGTAATTTTGCATAGTACTAGAACTGATGCAGCTAAAAGGTATGAGATACGGAAAAGACAAAAGGAAAGGGCAGAAACAAAGACGGGAATTCATCGCCCTCATGTCCTGCTGGTGGGCTTCCCATGAGCATCTGATTGGACTTGGTGGAAACAGAAGACCAGAGACTTAGCATGTGCTAAGCAATTCCAGAGGCCAGCCACTCTCTTTTTTCAAATTTCAGACTTAGAATCTTTTTCAGGATTGGTCTCTGAGGCAACATACTTCACATCAGTAACTGTGCAGCATGGCCAGATGGAGAGATGGTGAGAATATCAGAAGCAAGTCACAGTGTTTCACAGTCTGGTCCTCAAGAACTGTAAAGCTCAAATCTTGTTGCCTCCGGTAGTTATGATGCTGGTTGGGTATGAAATAATTTAATTACCATAACAGTTTTTAGCTGCACTGGAGACTGATGCCACTTGCATCTCTGTAGCACTATACCAATCTAGTTTCTGGAATAGTTTTGGGATGGAAAAAGTAAAGGTCACCCTTGTAGATTTCTTAAATCTGGTAACAGATGGCCTTTGATTTTGCTAGCCATGATATTCTCTTGCAGTGCCTAACTAAGGTTTGACTAGTAGCCTGGAGGTCAGTGCTTATGGGACTTTTCTGGTGGAGGGATATGTCTGAAAGCTTAACCACATTCTTAACCATCCTAATAAAATGCTGTCATGAAATCTGGTAGAAACTGGTTGCAGTCTGGAAAATTGAGAAATAGATGAGGTGGGTATATTTAGTTATATATATATTTAGATCTCTCCTCATATGGGATTTAAAAATATTTATGGCCCATCTTTACATCCAGAGATCTCAGGGCAGGGGACAATTTAGAATAATGTAAAACAATTTAGACATTGTAGTAATGAGAGTAGAACAATTTTAAATAATTCTAAAACAATCTCAGACAATTTAAAATAGCATATACTTAAAGAAAAATCTAGAACTCCATCAAGATATAGTTGCTGGTCCTCAAAAGCCTTGGGATGACTTATAGAGGAACCCAAAACTCTTCATATCAAATAGTACTTTGAAGCCCAGCATAATGTATTCAAATTCAGTACAAGATGAAGATGAACAGGTATGTTTAGCAAAATGTAATGTTCAAAAACATTACAAATATGATTGAAACATTTCGCATGAAAAAATACTTTGGAACCTAGATATTGTTAGGTCCTAATGGCAGCTGGTGGCTCTTTCATCAGCGTGTTAGAGAAACCATCCTGGGTTTTAGGTTTTAGTCCAAATAGGGTTAGCAAGGTGCTAAATGCTCTTCCCCAAAAAGGTTCTTTTAAAATGTAGGTTGAACCTTGGAGCAGATTCACCACCACAGGGACATCAGAACTTCCAATGTTATCTTCCCTTGCCTGGCTGTTCTTGAGACACATGGCAATTTGCATCTCTGATGTTTTACATACCAGTCTTCAAGCTGCATTTGAATTCCTCTGTAACAACCAGAAACTTGCAAGTATTCTTTAGAATGCTAGTGCCAATGCTTTCTACCAACTTTCCAGTCATTGGACATCCCACTCGCCATAACCATTGCATTCCATGACATCATATAAAAGTCACAACAGAATAACAACTTGCCCTTGGCTTATGCCTAGAATCAGCACGGTGTAGTGTTAGACTAGGACCCTGGGAACTAAGCTTCAATCACTGTTTGGCCATGAAAACTGCTGGATGATCTTGGGCAGGTCACACTCTCTCAGCCTCAGAGAAAGACAATGGCAAAAAACCTTGTTGGAACAAATCTTTCCAAGAAAATCCTGTGACTGGTTTGCTTTAGGATGCCATCAGCTGGAAACAACTTGAAGACACACAACAATAACAACTCGACGTATACCAGTGTTGGACAGAAGGTACATCTTAATCTGCAGGTATATATGTTCATTTACAGGTGATTGGCAAGGATTTTTGACTCCCAATTGCTTAACAATATCAATAAAATGACTGCTCCTGCTCTCAGTTATAATCCTGAAGTGAAAAAAGTTTTTGGTTATCTAGGCCTGATTACCCCAATCTTTCTGGGACTATGAATTGTGAGCACCATTCATTTTGTCTATACACAAGCCATTCCCTAGACTTAGAATTCTTCATTTCTAATAAGAATTAGAATTAAATTCTAATTTGAATAAGTGCGTGCCTTTTGTACCAGACTGTGGTTGGTGACTCTTCAGTTTCTGATGATTATGATGATGATGATGATCAAAAAACACAACCAAATAGAAGCAAGAAGCCTGACATCTGCCTTTCCTTGGCTTATGCAACAACTGGAAAAATAAATGCCACACTTTAAAAAAGTAATGAAAATAATTAATAAAACACTAGTGCTTTAATGCTACAATTAGTTGCTTGCTTTACTTGCTGTAGATTTGATTACTTATTCTAAGCTCTTAAAAGAAAAGAAAAAACTTGGCCATATTGTTTTGCTTGAGCATAACAATCTTGTTTTCACAATACGTTTCTTTTTGTGTGGCTTGTTTAGATAATCTACAAAAATGTACAAATGCTAAAAGCATACAAACAAAAACACTTCCATGTTTGATTCCACAGCTGTCTATATAGGACTTTCTGTCCTGCCATAATACACATGAACAGAATGACATTTTGACAGGTTCTGGCCTGCCTTAAGATTACTCTGTTCCAGAAACAGCATCCAAGAAATTCGCTCATGTCTACCTGCCTTGTGCCACTTTCATCTGATGATTTTTCATCATCATTTCCCAAAGTTTAAACACTCCTCTTGTCTTGTCTAACTGGAGAGTCTGGGGTTTTCCTATTTGGTAGTCATTACTGATTAAACTGTGCTTAGATGAAACATCAGTGGTATATTTTCAAAGAGAGAGTGATGATTGCTTTGTTTTGTTCTTGGACCCTTTCACACTGCACAATTGTAGCACTATAATTCCATTTTAACTCCCATGACTCTATCCTGTGTAATCCTGAAGTTCACAGTTTGGTCAGAGGTACCAGAAGAGCTCCTTGGCTGAGAACTATAAAGGTCCCTTGTGAAACTGCCAATCCCAAGATTCCATAGGATGGAATCATAACTGCTAAAGTGGAATAATAATGGTATAATTCTGAAATTTGAAAGGGTTCTTGGTATACTTGGGGGCAACCTGCAATTGTTTGCACTCAGGGTACACTAGCCTAATTAGCCTACATCAAGTAGCCAGAATCACCAACCGTAACATGGCACACTGCCGATTGAACTTCTACCATGTCTTCTAATCAGCAATATTTTCTTTTCTGCCTGCAGTGCTGTCATGTTGGTGAGATGTTTAATCCTGAGTCTCAGGAGCAGTTCTATGAAGTCAAGCTTACTCTTTGATAACTTTTAATTAGTTCTAATAAAGATACTCCTCTTTTGATCCATCTTCTACCCTTCCCCAGGCCTATAATGAACTAAAATGACCACCTGCATTTTTAAAAGTTTCTTCTATGCGCTTACGCCGGGCCAGGAATTTCACAATCTGATTGCTGGATTCAGCTCAGCTTTATGGTTGGTTTTCTTCCATTTTTCTCATCATTGTTCTCCAGGAGGATTGTCCTCATGGAGATGCCCCAACACATCTGGAGAGAAGTTAAATAACACAGCAGACTATTGCCTAGAAGTGGCTCTTTTGATTCAGCTTCTCTGATTCAAGCATTTTAGGGCAAAGAAACAGTCAAGCAAAGAGAGAGAGGGCACCTATGGACTAATTAAGTTGGTGAAAAGAGGTACTTATTTGACACATGCATCATGCAATACTCCTAAAGCAGTTCAGCAAGATGTACATTTCAGACTCTACTCTTGTAAGGGAATGTGACAGATAGTAGTGTGTCACCCAGGCGGAGTGATTAGTATTTTGCAAGCAGGGGGTGAGCAACAACCAGTCTTACACTACCACCCCATATGCAGGGACTAACAGAAAAATAAAGCAGACTGAGTTGTTTTTTAAAAACATATGAAGTAGCTTTACTTACAAATACTAAATGTTTCGTAATATCTCATGGTGAGATGTTCTATAACATATGCTTATAAACCATGGAGCAGACAGAGAACTGCAGACTACAAAATGGAGGATGAACAAACTCAAGACTAACTGATTCAGGAAGAGAATGGGTGTGGCAAAGACCAACAAACTGGAAGTGACATGAATACATACAATGCCTAAACTCTTAAAGAGATATGCAAAGTAGCAAATACTGAATACAGGCATGCTAAGTTTGCTACATCTAATAATTTCTGCTGAATCTGTACTTGTATTTTGATGTTCAAGTTCAAACATAACAATACTGGAAGTACTGCTAGGTTGGATTAGGGGGACTCCTGTAGCTCTCCAGATGTTGTGGGTCTGTAAGTCTCAGCAGCCCAAGCCAGCACAGCCAATGATGAGGCATGCCAGGAATGTCAGTCCAGCAACATCTGAGGGCTGCATGATTTCCATCCCTGTCTTAGGACTTATGAATCACTGCTTCCTTCCATCTTTTCATAAAAAGAGAACTCTTTCAAGAGTAATTGATGATGCCCTCTGTAAAGCTTTATATGTATGTATGTATGCATGCATAATTAGTAATAACATTGGTTTCAATAGTGATATACCAAATTAAACCACTTGAGCTTCTGACCCTCTTCTGTCCACACCTGCAGAACCCTGGTGCTTTAAAGTACAGGGAGTAGAATCTCATTGTCTTCTAGATTTGCAAAAGCTATTTCCTTGGATGTACTTACTGCCAAAAAGGAAACAACGAAGAACACCCATATAAATATGAAAGTGCACAGACAGTATAGGGAGGGACACATATGTAAAGCTTAGAGCAAAACCAAGCCAGTTGAGTGTTTTGGCGTGTTTGATGCTCCGCCATAACATACAGTCAGGTGTGTGGCTGATTCATTAGGCACTGCAGATTTTCAAAAGACTTAAAATCACAAGAGCAGCAGTATTCAACAGAAAATTTCCGTTGACCCTTAGTTCTTGCAATGTTTCATATCTATCTTAAGAGGGGAAGAGGATTTCTTCTAATTAAGTTTCAGGCTCTCACTGCCCAGCCATGACAATGTGGACCAGGGCAAGGTATTTTCAGGTTACCTAACAGCCATTCCAATGGTATGCTATTCCATTCTGTTTATTTAAAGGATTTATACCCTACTCTTCTGTGGGGAAGGCTCTCAGAGCAGCTTACTCAATCACTGAAAAACAAGATAGTTCCTACCCTCAGGCTTATCCTAAAAAAATAAAAGTAATTTTAAAAAGACAACACAAAAGAAAAAGAAAAAAGGATGGGGATGGGAAAAGGTTGCAAAAAAAAAAAAGCTGACAATAGAGCTCAAAGTATTGACTTGTACTTACTCATGCCATATTTACCACTTCTGATCTCAATTCCATCTGATTTTAAAATTTAAATTAAATTAATATTTAAAATGCTTAAATTGATATTTTAAAATGTCAAGCTCCATTTGGAAATATTTAAAATTGGATACCCCAGTAACATGCATGTAAGACATTGAAATCATGGTAAGGGAGAACTGCATGCAATTCATAGTCTGTTTGTGGAGGTCCTTTTGATCAAATTTGTCTCCATGTCACCGGATGCAATGAATTCTGACCCTTACTATATGAATCCTAGAAGTATATTTTAATAATTGTACCTCACATAGTGAAAAGAGGCAAATTAGTCAAGAGTAAAGCACTGTTGTTGTAAGCAAATATTCAAATGTTTCCAAATTTTCAAAAAAAGGAAAGGTCCGTGATGGCAGGCAACCACTTTCTCTGGGTATTCTGAAGGGTCTGGGTGAGGTGTGGAAAGGTGTCTGTTCATCACCATATGAGGCTCTTTTGTTTCACGCAGCGGCCCTCATTGCATTTTTTGGGGCACTAAGGGTGAGCGAATTAGTTGTCCAGAGCAGGAGGGATAGGTCGGGCAAGGCCTTGGAATTCTGGGACTTGGCATGGGGGAGCGGCACTTCTGTCTGGTCATAAGGGGTTCTAAGACGGATCAGGCCAGGAAGGGCGCTGTGGTGACCTTAAAGGAATGTGCTGATGCAACCCTGTGCCCTGTGAGGGCGCTTAGGGCTTACATAGTTTACAGGGGTATGCATGCAGGTCCCCTATTTTGTCATGCGGATACATCTCCTCTCACTAAGTATCAATTCTGGACGATCACTAAGAAAGCCTTGTCGCGGCTGGGCCTTCAGGGAGTCAATTTCGGTACGCACTCATTTCGTATAGGGGCAGCCTCTACCGCTGTGTGGATAGGCATGAAAGCAGATGACATCAGGAGGATTGGCAGGTGGAAGTCCTTGGCGTTGCAGCGCTATGTTAGACCAATTGGTCTGCCTTAACGCTTTGGTTTATTTCCAGATCGACCTGCTGCAGAAGGGAGGAAGAGAGTGCTGATCTGCGGCCACAGTTTCATCTTTTGGGCCGAGTGGCAGACTCGCACAGGTCATATGGGCATGAACCTGGGGCTGGGCGATCAAGCATCCATACGCTGGCTTGGAAAGAGAGGTTTGCGGTGGGATGGCCTGCTTCCTTTGTTGTTTGGGGAGCGCGGTGAGCCTCCCCCTGATGTGCTGGTCATTCACCTGGGCGGTAATGACCTTGGACTGTTAAAAGGAAAGGCCTTGGTGATACAGGCCATCCATGACATGCGGCTCATACAAAACACGTGGCCTCACACTTCGATTGTTTGGTCTGCTTTGGTTCCAAGGAGGGAGTGGGGCGGGGGTGCTGATCCCCGGCGCATAGAACGCGCATGCCAACTGGCGAATAGGGAGATTCATCGTGCCCTG
This sequence comes from Ctenosaura bakeri, assembly GCA_948474755.1. Classification (NCBI taxonomy): domain Eukaryota; kingdom Metazoa; phylum Chordata; class Lepidosauria; order Squamata; family Iguanidae; genus Ctenosaura; species Ctenosaura bakeri. The sequence continues at coordinate 55,398 of CAOLHI010001386.1, read as the reverse complement.
CGACAGGGCTTGGGTTACTACATTCCGCACGCTGATATTGTTTTCAGTAAACCGGAGCTGTATTGGCGTGATGGGGTACACTTGTCACCCGAGGATAATCAGATTTTCTTACACGATTTGCAGAGGGGGCTGGACTTGATCTTGAGGGGATGGGAGGATAAGGACTAAGCGGACGCTTGTCCTTGTCCATGGCCAGCAAGGGGAGGGGCTTGAGGTTCGGCGTGTACCTATGGCACCCCCTTTTGGGGTGGAGAATAAATCCTATCCTTGGGGAGGGCCATGGGATCACCCCACTTACTGCGCAGCAGGGGGTGGGCCTTGGGGCTCCCTTCCAGACAAGGGCTGGCCAAAAGTCATCTTGCAACTTCAGCTGTTGGCTTTGGGGCCCGGTATCTCGCTCAACGGTCTAGGGGAGATGGTCGGGAGTGGCCTCTTGACCCTAGTCCGAAGGTGCTGTAACACCCCCCCCCATTATTCTTCTCAGGCCAGAAACTCACATTTAAGTTTAAGTTTAAGTTCAACCCTTGTTATTTAGGCATATTAATAAATTTCCCTAGTTCAACCCAAGCTCTGTCTGCGATCTCGTTGTTTCGTGGGTAGGGTGGCAAAGTTCCTAGTGTAGTTCCAGTACCCCTGTTGGAATAAACGTGAACATGCATTCAGTGTAAACTCCTTCCTATGTCTAGAATTCTCTCTTTAAACATATACATGGCTCTTGGGTCAGATTATATGTCAAATGGAAAGTGTATTCCCTATCATTAGTATGTTTTCCCTCACATATGGGAGTTTCCTCAGAGATATGTACTTCAGATTTTCAAAGTAAGCCTGTATTTACAAAGCACACTAAATACAAGATATTTAGTAAAGGAAATCAAAGGCCTTGACAAACAGATGTCTTTCATCATTTGCAGGAGAACCTCTTCTTCATGCTGAACATATTGCCTATTTTGATCCTCAGTTCTCTCTCTCTTCCCACATCTCAAATTCCTCTCTCAACTCTACTTTCATGAAGTTTTTGACATTGTTTGTTCTTGTGTACCTTCAAGTTGTTTCTGACTTATGGCAACTATGGGGTTTTCTAGAGGCAGGGTGAAAGTGTGTGATGTCACTTAATGAGTTTCCATGGTTGATTGGGGAATCAAACTCTGGTCTCCAGATTCATAGTCCAACATTCAAACCACTATTCCATATTGGCTCTTTTGACACTATCCGTCTCCCTAATTCAAACTACACCTAAACATATAATTGTCTCCTTTTCCCTCACCTCCATTTTCTTCCCCCTTTTCTATTGCCCATTTTTTAGTTTTAGACTGTAAACTCATTGGAACAAGGATCTGTTTTGTCCCTGTTACTCTGCCAGCCAGAAGCTTTGGGGATGGCTGCATAAAGCTGCACCCTCGCCTCTTAATTATGGAAGCAGTACTTCTGTTTTCATCCTTCATTGGTCAAGGTGTCTTCTTATGCAAGTGAAGCAGTGAATCCACATCAGATTTTAGTTTATAATTTAAAAGAGCCATCAAGGATGCTGAACTGTACCTATACAATAAGTTCAACATGTTGGATAGTTCCTTTCATATTCAGAATGAAACCAGGGGATTCACCACCCAACTGACATAGCAGATACCAGCCACCATTATTGTTATGGCTATCAAAATTATTAATGGCAGAGCTTAGAATGGAAGGTACATTCCAAAATTTTCCAGCCAGCATGGCTAGTAGTCATGCTGGCAGGAGGATTTAAGCAGTTGTACTTCCATGAACGTAATTTTCCAAAGTGGTCCATCTTCAGTTGTCTTGCCCATTTTTACTGTATCATTGTCTGGTTACAACATGTGCAAACCATTTCTAGTGTATATCAGTTTGAGAGTCTTTTCTCTAGATCACTGGATGAATACTGGGCTCTTCCTACAGTTTTGCATCAAGTGGTAGATCTTATCCTCAAGACTAGGAACAAGAAATACAGCATGCCTATATGCATTAATATGGGTGAACATGCATACCACCCCCTCCCTTGCTGCCCACCCCACAAAACTGGCTTCAACATTGAGACAATCTGTTTGCAGGAACACAGAATGAAAAGCAAATATAGCAAAACAAGGTGCAGGAGTGGCTGGTTGATCTTTACAAAGTACCTTCTGCAGGGGAGAAACCACATAATATATTCAAGATGTCAGAGGTTACCCATAGTGCACACGAATCATGCTGTGAAGGCCTCACCTTTCACTTTTACTGCTGTAATTAGATTACAAAAGTTTTTATTACCATTTTAAATTCTTCCTTTATAGGTTGCTACCCAGCTATGGGGCTGTTTTTTCATCACACTTAAGAGCTCAATGTATTTAAATTCTTCCCCCTACCTCCTCCTCCTTCTGCAATGCTGGATTAACTTTGAAGGATTGTTGAAGTCACAAGTCACTCACCCTTGCCCTCCTAATGGGATCTCTCTGCTGGTACATGACCTTGAAGTGTAATATATACAATCAGCTATATTTATTGGTGGTGGGAGTAAGGCGGGAAGTAAGAGCAGCTGGATTGCATAAACAGTGAGACCATTTGTCCTGCTTACAGTAGCCATGACATGTTTAGACTAGTGCAACACAGTCTGGCAAAATCTTCCTTCTTGTAGTGGTATGTGATTAACTGATAAGGAGATGGTACCTTGGAGAACCCCAAAGGTTATGGGAGAGGATACAGCAGGCTTAAGGGAAGAAAATTAGTTTCCAGATTGTTTGAGTGAAAGGAAGGTTTAGTGCCTAGAGAGAGAAGTGGTGAAGATTTAAAGAAAGGCTTACTGTGGAAACCAGGGAAGGGGAAAGGGATACTGGAGTTTCGTAAAACCAGAACTAGAGGAATAACAGCACTGCTTGGAAGGCAAGGTGGAGACTGTGCGACCCACCAGTTGTTGGACTGCAGATCCCACCATTACTCACCATTGGCTATGGTGGCTAGAGCTGATGGGAGTTGTAGTACAACAATATCTGGAGAGCTACATTATTCTAACCCTTTTGTAGAGGATGAGCTCTTCCAATTCCATGGGGACATATGCAAAGGGTAAAATTGACTGAGCCCACTGCTGGCTACTGACTCTTGGGCCTTGCAAGTTGGCAAGTATGACAAGGAACTCCAAAATATTCTTGTTTATTCTTCTCCTACAGCTGGGATACCAGGTGGCTCTCAACAAGACTTTTTTTTAAAAAAAAAAAGTTTAAAGGCAAAAATAATAATAATAATATTAAAACATGGTTAAACAAATTACAATATTGTCTCCTTCACCTCTCATGAGGAAGGGTGGAGTATGAACTGAATGATGACAAAACAAAGTCAGAACAAAAGCAATTTAAAAGCACAAAATAAAAGAGCATAACCCATTAAAGGCCACATCCTCAGCAACTGGTCAGGTGCTAAAAGTGCACCTGAATAAAAAGGTCCTTGCCACAGGTTGTGCAGTAAGGAAGAAGCTTAGGTACCTTCCCTTGAAATGGAGTTCTACAATCTGGGAGCACATATCTCTGACGATGGTGAACCAGGCAGACAGGTTTCCCTCCCAAGTATCTCAAGACCTGGAGAATATGATAATTTAGTCAACCTGGACCCAAGTAGTAGAGTGTTTTATAAGTTTCTGGCCCTTTCTGCAGGACGTTGTCATTATGCACTGGAGATAGGTGAAGGATGGGACCCGGGCAACTGTTCTGCATGACATTGTCTGATTCCCGTAATTCTCTCATCCCCAGACAGCGAGATCATGCCACAGATCATTGATGGGTTCTCCCTGTCAATGACTGGTGATTGCGCAGCCCTCCTACCACCCTCTCACACTTACCTGGTGTATGGAGGGTCAGGAAGCATAATGGCTGCACTTCCTGTCCCAGCACAGCCTGGGATAGTGCCCAGCTGTGCTGCAGAAGCAAAAGGTGTGGCCATCAAACCTCCCACATTCCTGCAAGCAGCTGATGCAGAGGGGAGCGCTCCTGTCATGCTCCCCTCCCAGGAGAGGCTCTACCGAGATCTTTGCGGGACCCCACCAGGATCTGGTAAGCTATGGAAAGGGCCTTGGTCAGCTTGTGGAATTTTGCCTGAAAACAAACCAGGGAACAGATCAGGCCAGTGAAGAAATAGTAAGAAGGCAGTTCTAAGCTTCCTCTACCAAAAAGACTAGAAAGATATTAAGCAGCCATGCTAATTTACAAACTTATGTATATGCTGTATCACAGAAGAACTAAGTTAACTGTTATTCAAGAACTGTTACCTGGAACTATATTACATGTTCCGTTTGTGTGTACAAAGATGGCTGGTATTTGAACTAACTTGATACCACTAGAAACAAGGGAGTCAATGTTCAGTTCTGTCAACAGGAAGAACCATGCACTAAATATAATTGGTTTAACACTGTTAGTCTTAAAGACTAACCCTTATAAACCCATTTCCCCCTTTGGACTAAATAATGAAAGCCTATTGCTTTCACCAAGAAACAAACAGCGTAAAAATTGTGTGGCTCAAGGGCTAGTTCAACATTACATTAAGTGGTGCAGCATTTATCAATATAGTGGGCAAGTCAGATGTCAGTAGGAACACCTTAAAATAAATTCAATTTAAGCTCATACCATAATTCAGTAACAGAGTCCTCAAAGTGAAAATTACTATTTCCTCACAACTTTGGGACAACCCTCTTAGGGGCCAATCAATATCCCCAAGGCTACTACCAGAAAGAACAGATGCTTTTTGGACTACAGCCCCCAGAATCCTCAGATATCATGAGCAATTATCATACTGAATGGGAGAGTCTGGGAATTCTATTTTAACAAATAACTCTTTTGAGTTTTGTATACTACAGAGCTAGAATGTGTCTATTGTCTTACTCTCCTTCTGCTTCTACATGTTGGGAAACAGCAAGTAAATGGTAATGATAGAGTTTCAAACCCGAGAAGTCTGCCTTGATCTTCCTCAGCCTGCTGTCTTCCAAATATACTGAGCTACAGCTGCCAATGTGATAGCTGATAGTATTCGTAGTCTAGAACATTTGGAGGGTACCAAGATAGAAAAGGCTATATCCACTTAACTGGGCAAGAGAAAATAAGCAGCCTTGTACCTATGCCCTATTCTGAATTCCATCTCAAACTGGAATTCTACCTCAAGCCATGTTTACCTCTTCCAAGTGAATCTGTTGGACAGCCCAACAGTTTTATGAATAGTACATCCATTAACTCAGTTATATCCATTTTTCAAGGATTTTGAATGGGAATATGACAACTCTGTCATAATCATAATCAGTGATGCACATCAGAATATACTCAGATGTTCTGTCAGAGAAACAGGAATCAAGAGAGCTGCTCCCATTGTCAGTCTCTGAATCTGTCAGTGACTCATGGACACTGGCTTCCTCAGAAAGCTAGACATGTTCTTTTGTCTGAACAGAACCTTCCCATCTGGAATGTGTGGTGATTAAGATAAAGAATTTCACATGGCTACAGAATAACGGAGAGTCCCAGGCTTGTAAAATATGCCATTTCCTCCATTAATTGTGTCCACGTGGAGTTGTAACCAAGTAGCTGGAACAAATAAACCTAAAGCAATATTGTTTCCCTTTTAAAAATATTTCACTTAATTTGTGTAAGAGTTTTGAACTCATTAAAAATATACCATCTCCCAGGAGAGCTTGGGCTCACCTTCCTGGTCATATCACCCTAGCTATGCATGCACCAAAGCTTCTCCACAGCATGGACCATATATTAGTCTATTAAACCCTTACCATTAAACTTCACTGTGACCTGAGCTCCTGGAAGGCTACCCATGAGATACAGCATAGCATTATTAAGTCCAACAGCCTCTGCAACTGCACAATAAAAGGGACCCTCATGTGGGAAAAGCAAACAAGAAAACTAGTACCCAAACAGTTCAAAGTCTCAAAGAGGAAAGATTTACTCAGAGCTGTGGCATTACCACTAATTCATCTTATCTCTTTTTACACACTCTCAGTGAGGAGGGACAGCAGAAGAATATCCTATGCTAAATAGATGTGGTGTAGGGCATATTCCAGTGGTACACTACATGAAGCAATAGCAGCTGGTGACATCCATTTCAGTGGGGTGGTACATCTAACCTGGGGTTTAGTCCTAACTTGAAAGGGCCTCATGTCTCTTGAAATCCTGCAGAGCTGCCACCAGTCAGAATAAACAATAATAGGAAAGATGGGCCTGTCATCTTTCAATGGGTATGTTCACTTTTAGTGGTGAGCCATGGCAAGAAGAAGTGTCTAGACAAAGGATGGAGCTTCCTTTTGTGGTCTGTTGAGCACAATATTGGAACCTGGCAGAACCTGGCACCCTGGCTTCCCCCTCCTGAGTTAGAACAGAGAGATAATGGTAGAGGGGGGAAATGGATTATTTCTCTGGTTTGTCAAGATAAGAGACTAGCCAGATTGCTGGGGCTGGATGTCATAGTAAGCAAAACAAAGACTTACAAACTTGTTGTAAGAGGAATATGATGGGACATGCATGGGGGATTATGTCCAATTGCAGTGGGAGTAATGAGGAAATGCACTCCAGCATGCTACTTTACAGAATTCTGACTTGCTCTGTGAAAATGTGGTCAATATGACAGCTGTATGTATTCTTTTGAAGAGCAATAGAATCTTCTCACCACCTTTGAGTTTGTATTCTAACAAGTGCCATCGGCTGCTATTTCAGAATACTAGTATTGATCTTGTGTCAATGAATCATTACTGAACTCTGAAGTATTTTTACGTTGTTCTGCCTGTGTGTTATAGTGAGGGCTGCTTTTCTGAAAGAACAATTTCTTTTCTGTTTAGTTATGCAAAAGTCTACTGAAAGAGATTTGTTCTTCCATCACTGAATCAGGAAGAGTAAAAAAGGGAGCATATCATGCCCATAAAATTAGATTATATGCCCCTAAGTATATTTTTTTTCATCCCTCCTCAATGTTTAGTAATAAAGTTGATGCCAGTGTCTCTGGGCACTCCACCAGGACTCTTGTGGAAACTGTCTAGGCCAAAATTATGTAGAAGAATTCAGTTTCCCCTGCTCCCAAATACTAGGTCACTGCAATTACTTCCCACAGTTTTAGTGCTCAGAACATCACATCTGAAGATATCTTTAATGCACCAGTGAAAGAGAGTGGATATCCTCTCTTATAAATTAAGATTAGAACTGCTATACTAAAAATTATAATAGGTCATAGTCTAAGGGCCAAGCTAGATTGTACCTTGGCTAGATGGCAGCTTGGTTGCTCACATATAAGTGGAATGAAGATTTACTCTTTTATTCTTAAATTAACCCTTGTAAAGCCACCCCATCCATCTGAGTCAGTTTTCATCAGGAGAAGTTGCCTTTATTTTTGATATTTAGCTGGAGAAAGAGGATTTCAAAAATAAAAATAACTACTGATGCTACAAAATTAATTACAAGGCATACGGCTTATTATTCTACCAGTGCAGCAGAGAAATGCAGCATAGAGCATTTCCACCATAGGATCACGTGATTACTCTGGAATGGTTAGAAAAGAAGAAAAGGTTAAGCACCTCTTTCTGACCGCTCATTCTTCCCTGGGAGTATCCACCTCATCAACATTAGTATTACAGGGAAACACAAGAACCCATAAAATCAGATTTGGAAGAGATTTCCAATGCCATCTAAGCCAACCTTCTGCCTATTCAGTAACTCACAGATGAAACTCTCCTGGGATGTGGCCAACCAACTCCTTTTTAATTCTGGGGTTTGTAGTTTACTGACTTTTTAACTCAGCAAAAGAGAGTCACCACCCTCGGAAGGCAGACTGCAGCAAACAGCACATTTGGCAGTTCTTCGATTAATTTTAAACCTTTTTCAAATTGTGATAATTTTGACTGGATTGGTACTCATAGGTGCAGCTTCAGTGGTGGTGGTGGGGCAACATGAAGACACTTTCCCTCCAAATAAGAATCCTGCCCCCAATGAAATTTTCCTTCAGTCCCTGGATTTCTAGCACTGCAGATAATGAGACACTGAAAATGTTCGTACTGAGGCCATTTCCACATCACACTGTTATAGTGCTATTATTCCACTTTCAACCTGCTATGGAATCCTGGGGTTTGCAGTTCAGGGAGGGGCCTTTAGAATTCTCAGCCAGAGAGCTCTTTGGCCTCAGTAAACTACAAACCCCAGAATTCCACAGCAGGTTGAAAGTGGAATAACAGCACTATAACAGTGTAGGGCAGAAATGGCCTTAGAACACTTCTATTTGTGGGGTTCATATTCCTTTGGTATCTTTGCCTGCCCCTTTTCCTTTGGATGCCTAAACTGTATGTTAAATGCTCAACTGAAGTTTTACATTTCTGTAATGCTAAAAATTTGGGGACTGAATGCACATTATATATGGTTCAACAAAATCCTTGGGCCCCTTCTGCAGCTTACTAGATCCCAGTGGATGTTCCGTGGGGATCCTGGTACAGCCTCTCCTGGGAGGAGAGCATGACAGGAGCACTCCCCTCTGCACTGGCTGCCTCTGTGAATGAAGGAAGTGAAATGGTGCAGCCTCTTTCTTCTGCAGCGCATCAGGGCACTGTCCCAGCCTGTGCTGGGGCAGGAAGTACAGCCATTGCATTTCAAGGACCTCCACATCTAAGGTAAGTGTAGGTGTGTGGTGGGATGGTGGCATGATTGCCAGTCATTGATGCGTAAATCCCATCAATGATTTACTGTATGATTGCACTGCCTGGGGATGCGAGAACGCTGGGACCTGGATGACACCATGCAGAACTGTTGTCTGGGTCCCATCATTCTCCCATCCCCAATGCAGGATGACAACATCCTGCAGAAAGGGCCTTGACTGGAGTTCTCCATCAGCTACATGTGTAATCACCATAGTTGTGTTACCTCTGTAGTAACGCCTGGCTCAACCCCTCCTTTATTAGCAGTTGTAATATGCTGGAGCTACCTATTCCTATATGGTTTTATTTTGTACTCTTTTTTTTAACCTACTCTTTAATTTTATGGATCTCATGAGCAACAAAGGAAAGCACTCCTCCAGATGCACTACTACAAGTGAGAGGTAAGCTTGTTTTAATGCAAGACATTCTGCCCTGGTGTAAACAAAAGTATTTATTAGAACGCTCTTCTTTAGAAGCTAACCAGTTTTTCCAGCCAGGATCTTCAGAAAATAAATATCCATTCCCAGGAAAGGGCATGAACTCCAAACTGTTCCAAAACCACAGATTCTGCTCTCCAGGCTTCATTAAGATCTGTTGTTATTATTACCATTACGGAGACCTTGCCATGAAAGAGTAGAGCAATCATTAGGTCATCTCTACAGTAAGCAACAAGTGGTTATTTTCCCCACTTCAGAGAAAGCAAGACAGAAATCCTTACTTCAGACCACAGGAAATTGTATTCCACTATATTTGGGGGCTTTGCTCTTTAACCAGTGGTTCTCAAACTATAAGCCATTTCCTCTAAAATAAAGTTACATATCTTTCTATACTTTTTATTCTTCTCTTTCGCTCATTAGGTGATCACTTGCTAAATCATTGCACAGGACCTTATAAATATCGATCCACAAGGCATCAGTTCTGTCTTCACAGATATGAACATTGACCAAGTATTTAAAAAGGAAGCTCTTCTACCATGGAAAGTGAAACATTTCTTTCAGAATTGATGAAGATTGCTAATGTGCGTGTTACTCAGACTGTGACTGTGGGGTGGGGTTGTTTGTTTGTGCTTATCATAAGCAAGTATCTGAAGTTAATTAAAAGAAATGAAAATGAATTCATCTCTTTTTTGTCACTTTGATCATTCTTAATCTTTTAAGGGCTGAACGCTTACCTCCTCAAGTGTTTGAACACAAAAGCAGTCACAGGGTTTCATTTTCAAAAAGAGAAGCAACCTATCACCAAATTGAACTCTTCCTTTACAGTGCTGCTCAGAGGTTCTATGGAGTACATTTATTTAATTATCTGAAGGCTTTGGAATCCAACCCCTTCATGTAGCAACACATGTCAGCTGTGTGTTACATATTTTTAATGTAATAGTATTACAGCTATCGTCTTCTACCAGGCTATTTTCCCATTGGTTATTCTGTTAATCTGACATTTGAATCAGGACATGTGAGACCATTGTGAAGTGGCACTAAAATGATGTATTTGTTCTAGAGCTTAGAAACTTTATTTTTTCGGACTACAATGCCAGAACCCCCCAGCAACCATGGTCAGCAGGGTATTTAGATAGTCCGAAACAGCAGCTATTCTGAGTACTAACGTATTCACTGAAAGTGGTCACATTTGGCTGTGGGCACACTAATGTCATGTATGAATTGGAAATTCCAAGCCTTTCTCCTCTTCTGCCATCATGCTGTCCCCAGATGTTGCCCAAGCTCAGCAAGGGCCTCTTTAATAAAGGCCTACCATTGACTATGGCCTTTGTTCTCCCACTTTTGCCAAGTGCTAGTAGCTCCATCCACCAAAAGAAAAGAAATGCAACAAGATGGTTCACTGTTGCAAGAAACCATCCACTGCCAAGCATCTGATAACATAATGCATTGTTTCATCTGACACAGATTTACTCCTAGAGCTTGGAAGGATACTTTTTAGAAAGAATTTGTTGCCATTACAATTTTTCAGAAGGAGCTCATTGCATCGCTTGCTGCATTGTTCAGTCTTTTCATCATTAATGATTGATGAGAGAATGGCAAAGAACATGTACAGTACTGAGTTATTTTATTTATGTCCAACTTTTCCACAAAGGCACTTGACAAATCCCTGTCAGATTGCCTCTAAAAGTGCACTTTAAAAATACTTTTTAAAAGAAATAGCCGAGAATGTTATCCATTGCACTAGTAAGGTAACTTGGTTCCCACTCACCACATTACTTTCAAAATATAACCTTGTTAATGGCTTTGTTACTAGAAAAGGTAATGTATTACAGATAATAATGCAACTTGTAACATGTTACCTCTGAGCTCAGACTTCTTCTGACCAGTTCCCACCTACATACTGGGAGATCCATTTGCTGATCCACTGCCTTGTGCCTGTTTGGGCCATTAAACATGAAAGGAGGTAAGATAGCCACTTACCAATTTTCCAAAAAAGAGAGGCAGGCGGAGAGAAAGAGAGAGCAAGCGAGCAAGTATGACTTGCATAACATTTGTATATGCTAACTGAGGTGCGCAAGGAGAAATAATGATGATAATTTAACTAAAAATATAGTTTATTTTATTGTAGTGGGGATAACTGTCTCAATGTTGGGTGGTGGTGGGCCCCTGGTTTCCTCTGCTTTCTTACATTGATTGATATTGAAACTGGGGCCATTTCTGCACTACACTGTTATAGTGCTATTATTCCACTTTCAACATCCTGTGGAATTCTGGGGTTTGTAGTTTACTGAGGCCAAAGAGCTCTCTGGCTGAGAATTCTAAAGGCCCCTCCCCAAACTGCAAACACCAGGATTCCACAGGATGTTGAAAGTGGAATGATAACACTATAACAGTGTAGCATGGAAATGGCCTTAGTTAAATATACTAACTAGTGATCATGAAAATGGTTTAGTTGCAGATAAATAACCCTAGGTAACTGTTTCATATGGAAACAGTGATAGTGGAATAATAGCATTATTACACTGTAGTGTGGAAATGGCCTAGGTTTGAACCAGATGAGCCTTCAAGCAGAGGATGACTGCAGAGAGTTGGTTGTTCTTGCTGGTTCTTTAAAAAAAGGATTGCCCTCTGTAATATAAGATACATGGATCTGGACAGTTGGACTGCAGCTGCAGAATACATAATGAAATTATTCCTATGGGACAAAGATTCCCTGCAAAGAGAATCTCAATGTCAGGGCCAAGGGTTCAAGATGACATGTTGACCTTTCAACCTGACATGCTCATTTTCAGTGAGCAAGCGATTTCTTCTCTGTGGATGTGCATTTCATCACCTGAGACTCCATTTGCAATCTGAAGTGATATGGCAGAGGTCAGTCACTGCCATGAGAACTCAGCTATAAAAATTCCTCAGTGAAATTACTGATGACATGATTATGGGATATTCACTAGAAGGGAACAGTATCATGATATTTTGGATAAGCATACGCAACATTGGTTCTGCAGAGCCATGGGAGGGACATTTAACAGTATACGAGAGAATGAAAACAACCTCCTTTAAAAACAGAACTGAAAATGGCATTTCTTCAGCCACAAAAGAGGAAGACAAACAGGAAGAAATGTACACTAAGAAACTGATACTTTTTTTTTTGTTTGAATGAAGTTTAAATGGTATAATTAAATTTATCATAATCAGTAAAATGTGTGACTCAGATTTATTGGAGCAGCTATTTCCCATTGCATAATTTCCCTTGTGGACTTTCAGTTTTAATTTAAAAAAAGAGTGAACACATAATTTTATATATGCCAGCATGTGTGTGAGGTTAAGGCTAGCACAAGCCTACACGGGGAAATCAAAGTATGACTTACCACTAGTCTGACACTAAACACAAGGGCTGGGCATGCTCTGCAACCATAATAAAATCCTGGCGCACTATGAGCAGCTTGGTGAGCCAGAAGAGCACTAATAAGGTAATCCAAGCCATTTGGAGGTTCAAATTCAGTGCAAACTGGGAACAACTTAAAGATTTACTTCTTCCTTATTTTTTTTTAACAAAACATTTTGCTGTACCCTTTGCTAAAAAAAGAAAAGAAAAGCAAAAAGCTCCCAGAGTATCTTATATAGATTAGAAGTCAAATAATTACTAGATTTACAGTCTAAACAGTATGGCACACAAGTAAAAAGGTATGGGTGGGGACAAGCTCAAGCACCAGTTTGGAGTTACCATTCTTGTAAAGATCAGCTGTCATGGGAACTGTCCAGATAGCCAGACAGACTAAGATTTCCTTTCAGGTGATGACGATGATGGCAAATATTCTATATCAGCTGCTCAGCTAAGTTTGCTTAGGCTATTTCTGCACTACACTGTTATAGTGCTATTATTCCACTTTCAACATCCTGTGGACTTCTGGGGTTTGTAGTTTCCTGAGGCCAAATTGCTCTCTGGCTGAGAATTCTAAACACCCTTCCTTAAACTGCAAACCCCAGGATTCCATAGGATGTTGGAAGTGGAATAATAGTACTATAACCATATAGTGTGGAAACAGAGTTAGTTAAATATATTAAGTAGTGATCGTGAAATTGGTATAGTTTCAGATAAATAAATCTAGGTAACTATTTCATTTTCTTGATCTCTACTTGGTTATTATTGCCATGACCACCACTCCCTCCACACAACCTGCTTTACTGGGCATAAGCTTCATGGGGAGAAGGATGTCCATTTTGCCAGGGATCTGAGCACAGATGAATGACAGTTCCATCAGTTCCATCGAGTCCAACCCCCTGCTATGCAGGAACACACATCAAAGTACTCCCAACAGATGCCCATCCAGTCTCTGCTTAAAAACCTCCAGAGAAGGAGACTCCACCACATCCCGAGGCAGCATATTCCACTGCCAGACAGCCCTGACCATTAGGAAGTTCTTCCTCAGGTTCAAGTGGAATCTCTTTTCCTGCAACTTGAATCCATTGCTCCTTGTCCTAGTCTCTGGAGCAGCAGAAAACAAATGTGCTCCTTCCTCAACATGACACCCCTTCAAATATTTAAACATGGCTATTGTGTCCCTCTTAACCTTCTCTTCTGCAGACTAAACAGACCCAGCTTCCTAAGCCGTTTCTTATAAGGAATGGCTTCCAGACCCTTCACCATTTTGGTTGCCCTCCTCTGGACACATTCCAGCTTGTCAATATTCTTCTTGAATTGAGGTGCCCAGAACTGGACACATTATTCTAAATAAGGCCTAACCAATGCAGAATATCTTCCAAGTCAAAATGAAGATTTGGGAAACAAGGAATGGTGTCTTGTTAGTGACTTATGGTTCCCCCAGCCCAATACAGCCATTTCCATGTTGTTGAGAGTGGGAGGTAAGCAGGGCTACATCCAGCTAAAGTAACCGATCCCCTTGTTGCCTCTTCCACCTTCTGGACCATGAAATTGTCTGTGAGGCAAGTGAGGAACTTGTTGGACCTTGTGGTCTTGGCAAAGTTTGCTGGCTTTTTTTTTTTTTTTTGCACAGTTTACACTATGCTGGCTCTCTGCAGTGATCTAAATAAAATCATTGCAAAACTAAAATTTGCACCTGTACATTCCTTCCTCTGAGGTGCCAACTCTGTAATAAATTCCCAGTAGCATATCTAGTACGAACACCACCTAGGGCAAGCATGGAAGTTGCCCCCCAACCTTCTTATTCCTACCTCCAATCCCATCCCTACGTGCACAGTTTTTTTGCTCCCCCTGGTGTTGGTGCCTGAGGCATGTGTCACCCTGGTTTCTGGGAGTCCCTTGGGGGACACCCACGTCAGGAAGAGCAGGGAACTTAAGGGAACACAAGCGGTGGCAATACCAGAGGCATGGTAACCTAGCGGGGTCTTTTTACACAGTTTTTATGGGGTCAGGCCAAGCCAAAAACCAGTCAAAGGTATCAAATAAATGATTTTATTGAATGAAAATGTTCTCTCACACACCAGTGCAATCACTCATACAAGACCTATTAAGAAACAAAAGAGTGGAAAAATTGGATAGAGGATTCAGAGAGGAATTGTAGATGGGGTGATATTCCACCTCTCCTGAAGTCCTTGGTCTAGAAAGCAGCAAAGCAGAACTCAGGAAAGAATCAGCTGAGGGGATTACTCAACTAACAGAGAAATGGTCTGCTAGTGTGGCGGGGAGTTATCCAGAGAAATTCTCAAAAACTAGGACTACTTGTAGGGGAAAATGCACCTCGAGGGCAAATCCTCTCCCAGGCAGAACATAGGCACCACAAAGGAAAGGAAGCTCCACAATGGCAACTCGTTTTGCATGATGGTTTTATGATGTATTGCTAATGTTTCAGGATCTTCGGTTGCAAGGGATTGTAGTGTAAATTTATGTAGATGGTCCTTGTCTTGGATGATTTTTACAGAATCATAAGTGATCAACTTGAGGAAAAAATGCTAATTCCCTCAAGTTGGCTCCTCTGTGGCTGAGGACCCTTTGTTTACTGTGAGTTTAACAGCTTGAGGTCTCCTTGGGCTACGTGACTGGGGATTTTACTGTCCTGACCTAGTTCTCGGTCATTTGACTGTTGCTGCCTACATGCTCATCCGGGTACCCTCTGTGGCATGATGAGCTATATTTGATATTAAAAATTGTAGACCCCAGGGTAGAGTGTACCAGTGGGCTAACACACATGCCCTACTTTCTTCACCCTAGATATACCTCTGTAAACTCCCCAGGACTTATGGACCCAGCACTTATGTTTTTAAGCTCCATGCTTCTTTCTGTCTCCATAAAACATGAATTCCAAGAGGCTTGGATTGGGCCCTTCTATTTTTCTACAATCCTTCTACCATTTCAACCAATGTTGCACTTACCTACATGCCTTTGCTTAGTTAACAACAATAAACTGCTAGCTTTAGCAGTCATTAAAATGACAAACAAGGAAAAGGCCTTCCTGGGAGAAGTTTGATTCCATCTGGTAGCAATTGCTTTGTGGTGCAATAACAGTAGTAATCCATATGACTTACTGACTTACTGACTGAATAAATAAATAAATGTTTTGAGAGAATCAGTTTTCTCTATTGTGTTTGCCCTCTCCTCCATGCAGGTTGAGATCCAGGATGGCAGGCCCCAGCTGGAAGAATCTGCATCAGAGACTGAATTTGCTAACACTGCTCCTCTGAAGCCACCACAGGCCAAAGGTGAGCTTAGGAACACCATGGAGCATTCACGTTTCCCAGAAGAGGAGTAGAAGGCAAAGCTGTTTCTGAGCTAGAGATGTCCACAAGCCCCAGGAAGAGATGGCATCTAAAGGAGCAGGACAACAGGAAGCAAAATGCAAAGCTCTGATAAATCAAACCTCAGAAGTAATTTGTTATCACCTGCAGGTGTTCTCAGGAATTGTGCAAGTACAACAGTATGTACATTTGCTTTCCTTCAGCTGCTGTCACTTGACGGGTCTTTCTCCCTACTTTTTACATTCCCAGAATTCGTGTTGACTGTTCTTCTAGCTACCTTGACCTTGGCACACTCCACTGTCAACTCTTTGGATATTCCTTCCATTGATTAATGACACAAAAGGATCCTTATTGGTTACTGACTTCAGCTTATCTCTTGACTACCGCCTTTGCCTGCTCCTTTATGCTACCTCCACATTTCTGTTGATTCAGTGGACTGCTCCCAATGTAGTTCTGACTTTCTCTGTTGAGATCCCCTGGGAACTACTGCATGACCTTGTGAACTCCTTGGCCTTGTCAAGTAGTTACAGTCGTAAATCAGAACATGGAGTTTATCTGGTTTTAGCAATGCAACTCTTATCTTTCCCACCCTGCCCAAAGATGGGCTGTGATGGCACAGTTGAAATCAGTTGAACTACTTTATCTGGAGAGGCAGTTCAGACAGCCTGACTTTGCTCAAGCAGGTGTATCCAAAGTAGTTATGCTTATAGGGTGCTGCACATTGTTAACAAAGCCAATGTTAAAAACAATGCTGGAGAACCAAAACTTGCTTGCCACTAAGGTATTCCAAGCAGCTGGCATTATGCTTAAATTGAATCCAAGAATGCTTTATTTCAGCAGCTTATTCCTTTCCACAAAACAAACACTCTACCATCAAGCAATTCACACTGCCAAGGGTATACCGTTCTTTCTTTTTACAGTTTAAGGCATTAAAAGTTAATATAATTTAATTTAATTCAATTTGAATGAAAACGTTTATTGATACTTAATGGCTAACTTCATCTACATGAATACAAGATATTGAACCGAAAGCAAAGGATGAGAACATAGCTCACTGTAATGACTGAATTGGTCTATAAACGTAAAATCTAATTATAGACATGTAATACTATATAATCTTATTAAAGATCTTAGTAAAGTGTTCTGGGCCTCCATTTCAGATGAAGAGTAGAGTAATAATTCTTTAAATGAATGAATGAATGAATGAATGAATGAATGAATGAATGAAAATGCTATAAGACAGTTAATATGGTTATATTCAGAAAGAATGCTTTGGCATTTAGAGAAGGCAGACTTTTAAAAAAATTTTTTAAATGAGGCAGAAGAGACATACATGCTCAATGTGCAGGTCAAGCACATGCATTTACTTCAGGGAAAGATGTGCAGCCCCAGGGACATGCAGACACCCTATGCCCTGCTGCTAGGTAATATATGCATGATTCTGCCATCTGTCACTTTTTGTGCATGAGAAGCAACTTATAGACAAAATACATCTTTATAGCAGGAAAATCCTATGCATGTCTACTAAGAAGTAAGTCTCATTGAGTGAAGTGAAATAAAGTGAAGTGAAGCTTGATCTTCAGTAACCAGATCTAGAATAGAAGCCTTGATCACTTATTTAATTGTGAGTATTCAAAAACATAGCCACGCTAATCTAGATCAGTAGACAAAGAGATAATTGTAGCACCTTTGAGACTAACTGAGAGAAAGAAATTTGTAGCATAAGCTTTCGTAGACTTGAAGTAGACTCAGGCCCTTTCCGCACGGTGTAGTCACTGCGTAGCTGCGACGGCTTGAGGAGACGTGCATCCGCATGATGTCATCACTATTAAGTGGATGTGAAGCTGCGGGTGCGCCTTTGCATGTCACTGAAGCGTTGTATTTGAGCAATGGAAAAATGTGTTTTCATTCCCTCAGACTGCTCCTACTATGTTTCTACAACTCCATGCGGAACCATTGAAGTGCTTTCTTGCAGGAATGGGTGGACTGAGGGCATGCCCAGCTTGTCCCTCTGTCACTTCCCATCCTGATTTGTCCCTGCCCAACAAAGCAGAGGTTGTCGCCATTTTTCCTCCATGTGAGAAATGATGAAGGAGAAGAAAAGTGGGGAGAAAATGGCAGGTAAGTTTTTTCTAATAAATCAATCCTTGCGGAACTTAGGAACCCTCTTCTCACTGGGCTAACTTTTAGGGGGAGGGGTGGGCTGGGGACGGTCACTTCAGACATTTCAGCTGCCCACACGGATGTTGGGAGTTTCAGCCCTTCCCCAAGTAAATGTTTCCAAGTCTCATGGGACCTGCAGTCACTCAGAACCCCCCCTAAACATGCCGCTCCCTTCCATTCCCTTCCCCTCACCCAACCATACCTTCCCTGGCAACCACCAAACATGCTCCACTGCAAAAAGGACCACCCTGCAATCTGCTTTGCCAGCCTTATGGGACCTGCAGTGGCTCAAATCCCTCCTCAAAAACATCCACCGCCCTCCCTTGGCCAACAGAACGCCCCCCTTCCAAATATGCCCTGCTGAAAAAAGGACCACCTCACTATGTGTTCTGCCAGCCTCATGGGACTTGCAGTCACTCAACACCCCCCCTCAAAAAGAAAAACATCCACTAACCTCCCCTCACCCACCCATGCCTCCCTGGAAACCGCCCAACATGCCCCATTGCAGAAAGTCCCCACGATATGCGCTCTGCTAGCCTCATGGGACCTGCAGTTCCTCAAAACCATCCCGAAAACATCAACAAACCCCCCAACCCACACATTTCCCCACTGAAAACTGCTCATCTTGCCCGGCTACACAAGCCCCCCCGCTATGCGCTCTGCAGTCCTCATGGGACATGCAGTCACTCTGACCTCCCTCAAAACATCCACTGACCTCCCCTCACCCACCTCTCTCCCCCTTACAGACCAGTGAAGATGCCCCTCCACATAAAGGCCCTCCCTGCTATGCACTCTGCAAGCCTCATGGGACCTGCAGTCACTTCAAAATGCAAATTCTTTATGTCTTTTCCATCTTATAGGTACTTGGCTGCGCCTCCTTCTGCCTGACCGAGGACTTTATGGATTCTACAGTGTACTCTGAAGGCATCCCCCCCAACAACAGAAAGCATCATGTATACTGCAGTTGAGCAGGCTGTCCATCTGGCACACAGGCGTGATGGGAGCCGCAGGCCTTCCTACCTCAGGAAACACTCTATGAGCCTAACGGGACCTGCAGTCGCTCCAGCAGTCCCTGGGCTCAACTGAAAACTGTCCAGTTTGACTTGAGACCATATCTACTCAAGATGTTAGTGGTCCAAAGTTAAAAATTTAAAGCCATCTTGAGAGTTGGCTAATACATGTAATGCTTAGGGTTATTCATGTTCTCCTTTTATATACTTTGCTAATAAATGTTGATGTTTGTTGTTTCCCAATAAAAGCTGATCTTTACCCTCTCCCTGGGGTTTCTTCTCCCTTTCAGTCGAGGGGGTGGGCCAGCTGACAGGGGCATTTCTTATGTAGCAGTAAAGGTACCACACAAACACAGTTACTGTGAAAAAACAACATCTTTATTAGCTGTTAACATCATACTGGCGACAGTAGCCATCCCAGGGGCAGACATCCTCCACTCCCCAGGCACCCACAGACTGCCCTACCTTTGCACTTGGCCCTCCCATGTGGCCCTGAGATGCCCCCAGAGTGGGCAGGGCAGCCAGTTCAAGTCCTCAGAGGGCACTGTGGGGAACTGGAGATCCCACCCTGACACCCAGGAAGTGTTTTAAAAGCCCAAGGGGGAGCACTGCAGAGCCCGTGGTGCTGGTGACAGTAGCTATGCCAGGAGCAGACATCCTCCACTCCCCAGGCACCCACAGACCATGAAATGCTGCCCTGCTGTCGCATTTCAAATGGGGTTGGACGTTCCATGATGTTGTTTCTACATAGAGATGTTCCCATGCAGAAACATCGTCTGGTAAAGTTAAAAAAAAATGGAAGCATCCAATCAAAGGCGCAGGGGCGGAGTAAAGGCAAAGCAGGAGATTGGTCACGGACACTGTAATGAGGAAGGAGAAACTGATCTTCTCCACTTCAAGTGGAGGAGCATGCGGAACACAACATCACAGAAACGCAGTCATAAACTACTCAAGGGCCTCAGTCTATGAAATTTTATGCTACAAACTTTTTTCTCTTAAAGCTGCTACAATATCCCTTTGCATACTGGGTATCTGGCATAATATGAATAATGCATTATGAACATCAGTAATGGAACAAAATAACACATATACATTTAGCTTCAAAATGTAAAATCATTGAACCTACGAGCAAAGCATTATAGCATGGACTTTCAAACCTTCAAACTCCATATTTTCATCATCGGCTGCAAGATATGATAATCCAGTGGATCTGGCAAAGGAAGGTGCTAGCACATGTACCATCAAAAGCATGCTGACTCACCATACACTTTAAGAGGTAACGCAAAGCACAAGGGTTTGGATGTGAAGGCACAGAATTCCTTGCATGCAAGGAGGTTCTCCAGATGTAGTAAGCTGTGGCCTGAGTGGAAGGGTGAGGCACACACACCCCTTTCAGACCATGTTTTTGGCCTGCAACTGTCACTGGTCCTAAGTGGTAGACCCAGTGTCCGGGGTAATGAGAACTGTAGCCCAACATCTGAAGGTCATGTACTCCTTCCATGTGCTCTAGGGCATGACATGCTCCATGCCTTTATACGATTTGATTGCAGCAATAAGGTAATTTGTTTTAATCAGTGAACATCAAGATGATCTGTTCTAGACAACAAATATCACAAAAGTATCCATTACCTATTAAGTCTTAAGAAATAATAACCAGCATTTTAAGTTTAGCTTACACTTAACACATTGCTTGTGTTTGTGTGTGTGTGTGTGTGTGTTTCAAGACAGAAAGCAGGATTCTTGTAACCCATTTTGGATGCAGCTGCCAGGAACTCTCCAGCTGTAAATTCTGTAGACCTATGGCTACAGTCTTCAGATCTCTAACAGTGGAAAAGTCTCACTAAATTTAGCATAATGGTTGTACAGTAATTTATTTCTAGTTTGTTTCCCCTCTTTTTCCACCCATATTACAGTTTGTAAATGGAATATAGTATGTTACTAGGATTATCTAGTCCAATTTTGACTGAATTTTGCACAGTCCAAGTGGAAAAGGTCATAAGGACAATTCGTCCCTTTCCCTCTACCCATCTGGACTGATGTTTCCTTCTTGGATTAATTTGTAACACGCTGTTTCTTTACTTGGCCACATTCTAGCCTTCCTGATTTCCCTCCATGGCAGCTACAGTGACATCTGTTTACTTACTTGTGAACTCATGGAACTGATATATTGGCGCTAGTCACAAATTAGTGGAATTCTTTCCAGATGCAGATGTCTTTAAGTATTCCGTCAACAAGCCAAAATCACTAAACTGTTTTGGCTATTTTGTCCCTTTACTGATATCTCTCTCAGATGATATAAACACAATTACCGGGGCAATGACCAGAACACTTAAGACATGTTGCTATAGCTCAGCTTAGAGTGGAGGAGATCAAGCTGACAGCTCTCTTTACAGAGCAGAAGCCAAATCCTGACAGCCCATAAAGGAAAGTAAAAGAAAAACGGACTTATGTTAAAAGCAAGCAGGTGTTTCTTCCAGCCAGCTCCAAGTGAAGCCAAAAGGCTTTCTGAACTGTGGCTGGCACTGAACAGGCTAGGGGGCTTCCAGATTTTACAAATGGTAATGTACCAAGGAGCAAGTGTTTCTCCTGTTCTGTTTTTGCAAACAGCAGCACAGATGCTCAGCTCTGTTGTATGCTCCCATTAAAAGAGTATAAAAATATCAGTTTAAACACATTGTAGACAATCATGTTATCCAATAGATGACATCACTGAATTACTGCTCTTTCAACAAGTTTTTCATTCAGTAATGAATGTTAAAAACACAAAAGACCATCTTTATGATTGTAGGTACCAGACAGCTTTGATCAGGCATGCTTGAAGGCAGATAATTCAAAACAATATTCCTTAAAAAAATATTTCAGCTGATATGGTGGCTTCCGGTTTGTAACAGTTTACTTCAAATAAAGTGTTTTAGTCTTTAAGGTACCACAAGATACTTCCTTTTTGCTGTAATATGATTAAAATGGCTAGCTCCCTGGAAACTACCTAAAGCTTACATTTATCAAGATGCTACTTGATGATAGGAATATCCATTGGCTAGGTATCCACAAATCTTTTAAGCTTCATCCAAAGGAGTAATTCACAAAGTCATACTGCTCTGCTGAAACAGTGGGTTGTGAACAGATCTTTAAGGTTTTATTTGTGCAAATGCAATGCTACCAAATTTGCTCAGCAACCACCTTTTCCCTCCTGGTTACATGAATAAGGGCCATTTCCGCACTACATTGTTATAGTGCTATTATTCCATTTTCAACACTTTGTGGAATCCTGGGGTTTGCAGTTTAGGGAGGAACATTCAGAATTCTCAGCCAGAGAGCTCTTTGGCTTCAGTAAACTACAAACCCCAGAATTCCACCAGATGTTGAAAGTGGAATAATAGCACTATAACAGTGTATTGTGGAAATGGCCTAGATTTAATCTTGGTGTGATCTTCATGAAAACTTTGCTCCTTTTATAACAACCAAGGACTTCTGAACTGTGATGTCAGCTCTGATCTAGTGGTCTCTATATTCAGATCCCAAACGAATCCTACTTTCCCAAGTGTGAATTGTTTATTCATTATAACAGCAGCAGGCCAATGCTGTATTAACAAAAAATATTCTTTAACAGAACATTAGAGTTTGACAGAAGGAAGCACAGAAAGTTCTTCCTGTAGTGGCAGGAAATTACAAGGCAGGACAGGGTAGAGAACAGGGAACCACAAGTGCTGTCAATTCTTTATTGTGGTATTGTCTCCTATGATTTTTGAATTGGTACTCTTCTTCAGATGCAGAATAACAACTTGGGTGGGAAAGCCCTCCAAAGGAGGAAGAGCTTATACAAATACTTGCAACCTTACCCATTCTAGCCAAAAGACAGGCATTTCACAAATCTTAAATCAGAGAGACTGGGGATTCTGCTGATATATTGCTTACCCTGTTCCCCAGCAAATTCTTGGACTGAGCTGGCTGAGGTGGTCTCTGATGTGATGTTGAAGAGCCTCAAGTTAACTGTGGGCATAGTAGGCCACCTCAAGACTTCATGGCCTCCATGGAAACCATGAGAGTATCTCAATTTGTCACTGACCCAATGAAAAGACTGACACATATGCTTGACCTGTGCTCTGGGACAGGAGAGGGGTAGGGTGGGGTGGAAATAGGATGCTGCTGGTTGTATACTAATCCCATTGCCATAGCCAGACCATTTCTTGGTAAGGTTTGATCTTGCAGTATCACCACCATGCTCCACAGGGGATGAGGGCCTGTTAGGATGATCTGTTCTTAGAAATATATGGAATCAGAAGGATTCCTGAATGTTCTGCAAGATTTTTCAGACCTTGAGAAGACTCCTATGTTATTGTGGAACAGTTTGAACTATCTGCCTGTTAACCAGATTGCTCTCGAGTCCCTTCCCTAGGAGTCTATGTAACTTACAGATGTTCCTGCTAGGTACCATTTAGAGCACAAATAAAGGAAAACATGACATAAATCTGACTATGTGGTAGACCATTTAATTACACCTACTGTGTAGTACTAAGAGCTACTTCCATCATATTCTCAAATACTCTTCCAACAGACTGAAGGTGGCTCGTGGCTTATTAATATATGAATGAGGTTTCTGAAACTGATTGAACCTGCTGTGACAAATTTTGAGGATACATTCACCTTTACGATCATTTGCATGCTATCACTATGACATTTCCCAATGAGATGTCTGATGTCCCTTCTGGCTTAGTTTTGAAGAACTAGTTTGTGGACAGGCATAGGATACTGGAAGTGGTTTAGCAACTTAGACACATCAACACTCTCTGCAGCGTGTGGTTTATTTGAATAAGCCAGCAGAGGAAAGGTGTCAGGTGGGCTCAGTGGCCCATGTCCTATTGTGACTCCTAGCTAGAGTAGAGCCACTGAAGCAATGGGATTTTTCTAGAAGTTGACTTAACATTCAACAATTGATTCAATGGAACTGTCCAACAAGATTTCAGCCAGTGTGTGGATAAATGCATAATTGCATGCAGGATCAGTGCCTACTTGAAAGATGCTAGCCTGAATCCTATTGTTTGTCCCAACTAAAGCTGACCTATTTAATCAATGGGATCTATCTATGTGTTCACCATTCAATTAGGGCTAACCAATAGGATTTACACTATAGTCTCAAGATGACCCTTAAATCTATCCTAGACCCAAATGTTTAGAGCAACTACTAACTGGTTATGAATATCCCTTTGCGGACAGTTTTTTTGAGAGGGTGCTCTTGGTTTATCCTCTGCAGGCTGGAGATTGTCAGCACTGCATGATGGTGGTTCTCTCCCCTATGTAGGGTGCTGGTTTCAGGGAATACCAGAAAAGTGTCCCAAAAATTATGGTGTGCAGTGCCACCGAGTACCATCTTTTTCTCCAATGCTGTTTAATATCTTCATACAATTTCTTAGATCAGTTATTGATGATTAGGAAGATTCAGGGGTTATATCCAATTCTGCTTCTGCTACATCTGAATCAGGTATGGCTATGCAGATTCAGAACTTGTATCTTGATTAGTGAAGAACTTAATAAAAGTCAATAAGCTAAAGTTGAAATGTGATAAGGAACAAGCCCTGGAGGTTAGCAGTTCTTAAATTCAAGAGCTGTTGATGGGACTGCACTCCCCTTGAAGGTGCAGGTCCATAGAACAGGGATACTACTTGAGTCATATTGACATTGAAGAATCATGGGCCTTGGTTGCTAAGACAACCTTCTACTGCTATGCACATTCCTAGACAGAGATAGTTTGATCATCATGAGTCATATATTAGCATACTCTAGTCTAGATTACTGCAATGTATTCTGTGTAGGGCTGCCCTTAAGGTTGATTCAGAAGTTGCTGCTAGTACATTGTCTTCCCCTTAGGTAGGGAACTTGGGCTCCCCCAAAGGAATTAGGGTGCAGTTATTTTACTCACTAATAAGAGCATACCTGTTTTATGGAGGCATTTATGCTGAGTACTAGCTTTACTGAACTCTTGACTATTTTCTTTGCCTTATTGTTCTGTTTTATGATGAAAGGAAGTCTATAAAAATTGTAATAAACAAATATAGTGAAGATAGTTAACAAAGCATTGTTCATTGTAAAAATACATGATGGGTGGAATCAAAGATGACATAATTCAACAGAATTCCAGTGAAATCCAGAAATCTTTATCAAAATTACCTATCAGAACATTGTGTACTACTTTTTTTTTCCTATTTGGCTTTTTCATATACAGAGACAGCACATTTTCATCAGTTGACTTACTAAACAGGGAAGCCTATGCTACACACTTTTTGTTTATCTCTGAACACTAATGAGCCAATGAGAGCTACACTGGTGTATCCAGGAAGCAAGGGCAGCATTCTCTAAGTAGTTCTAATGTATTTCACTTGAACTCAGTTAAAGTATAGTTGAGCAGCTAGGAAAAGTATTTGGTTCTCAAGCTGCTTTTTGTGAAATGAGGTTATCTTTTTGACAACATGGAATGGAAAACTCAAAGGTCATGATTTAATCGAAGAACATAAACGCTTTTTTACAAGCATATAAAAAAAATCCATGAGCAAAGGGGACATCTGCAGGGAAAGACAGAGCTGAATTCCTCTCCATGCTACCCTCCCCTCTGCCATTTTGGGATTTGTGGTTTCAAGTGAAGGAGGTTGGCAGGAGCCCTCCTTATTACGTTTTCATTTAATGAAATCATGTGGCTGTAAATCAAATAGAAATAGGAATAAGCAAAGTCACCACATCCTCCAAGAAGGTTCATATTGACTCTCAACTAGAACTGCTTGGGTGATGAATTATCAGTTGTCAAGTATAAAAAGGTCACCCAAAACTTTTCCAGCTTTTCCATAGCCACAAACATCCTCAATTCCAAAATCTATCCTAACTCCAGTTGAAAAATGAGTATTTCATTCCACAAATTGCTGCTAAAAAACCCAACACCTACTTCTTTTGCCAAAATACCTGCATGTTATCTAAAACTAGTTGTGCCTATTAAAAAAAGGTTCTGGCACAGCAGACTGCTAAGAAACACATGGAAAAGTATGGCTCCCACCCAAAACACTTGCTTTAAATGAGTGTAGCAAAGCAGCATTGGGAAAATGAGGCAAGAGTACTGATGGATAGACTGCCTGGAGTCCAATTAATTTGTCCATCAAAGAATGATTAAGGGAAGGTCCACTAGAAGTCCAACATTAATCAGTTTAAAAGATCGGTAGCAATTGGGTGAGGTGTCTACACCCCATCAGGCTCTCACTTACATCATGGGGAGTGCAGTAAGGACTAGAAAAGTTCTTAGCTTGCTGTAATTCTCTCAGCATAGGTGAATTTATAACAGGGGATGGTGGAGGCAGAATCATAAGGCAGTGGCAACAGAAACAGTCCTGAATGGACAAACATGAAGACTGTTGGGTTTTCACTTAATTTTACTTCCAAGAAATCCCCCAAGGTCCACAAACCACAGCAAAAGGCATAGACTTAGAATTAAAGAACACAGTACCTGTGAGCACATTCTGACCCTACAAATTTGTTTTGAGTACAAGAACTGAATTAAGCACACTGTCCTTTCATGGAAAAATCCACTCCTGGTTACTCCAAGTTCTTTTCACTTCTGCACCTTAATTTAGGTGGAAAATATAATTCTGGAGTCAGAAATTCTTGCTGATATATACTACAAATCACCTGGAGATTTATCAGTTGCTTCTAATCTACTTTCTGTCCACTCTTCTTCTACCAGACGTGCTAGAAAGGGGCAGGAAGTTGAAAGATCTCTTGACTCTGGTGTCATCAGGGAAGCACTTGATAGTTTATTAGTTTTTTACTGATGTTACATGGGCTAATTTCCAGTCCTCAAAAATGATTTGCTGAGAGATATCAGGTGAAGAAATATAAATGGAATTATCCTTGTCTGTAAAGCCCACCATGGAAACTTGAAAGGGAAAATTTCTTCTTCTTGGATCATTTCTGATAATTATCTTGCCCATAAGAAGAGTCAGGCTTCATCAGGCCCAATTCTTAGCTGATCCAGTATTCTGAACCCAGAGTAGCCACTCAGACACCAACAGTACAGTAAATGTACAAGAAGACAGGAGTACCATTCTGCTTATGTCCCCCAGCAACTGGTACTGGCAGGCATACCACTGGTAGAGTTCTGCACTGACTAGAGTCTGACTGACATCCTGCCAGAATTGTATGTCTATTTTGATGCCTTGAGAAGCTTCTGAATAGTCCTGTATGGTTTATTATGGGCAGGTAACAGAAGTGTCACCAGACGTAAAGGAAAAAGGCTGGGAAGACAAAATGCAGTGAATATGAGCTTAATGTCTTAAGGAACATATAACATAACTCCTATTAATCACCATTCAGAATAGTTCCTCTCAATGGGAAATGCATTGGCCAATTGACCAATAAGACCATGAATACACTGAGGGTGTTTTGTAGTTGGCCATGGTTGCTTCACCCCTACTGGTACAGTGCTACAGGAAAACCATTTCTTGACTGAATTTAGGTTTTAAAAATCTATTCTGTTTAGGATTTTTGTTCACCCAGCTGATCTCCATCTCTCTTTGACTGTGCTTTGGCTTAAAATAATTCATAAGCACGGGGCATTAATGCCCAATTGTTCTGTTGTTCTCATCAGACCAACTGTTTATGCTTTATTCTTGCTTTGGCTTGCTTTCTCATTGAAGTCACTTTGTTGCTGAAGCTCACTTTGCCTCCTGAAATAACTTTGTTTGATGACTGTAAGCTGATTTTGCTGAATAGCTTAAATCATTTGCTTTTTAGAACCCATGACTTTCTTCAGAGAATCTTGTTTGCCTGCAGGGACCTCCACTTCATCAAAGTTTTGTCTTCACAGTGGATCTAAGATATCAGAAGAGGTATCTTTCAGAACTTTACTCTGTTTCTAGATGTTTTTTCCCTATGAATTGCAGGTTCCACCTCTTTATCCATTTTTCTATCTGAATGTGACTACAGAGAGTTGGTAGGACTACACGGTTTCAACACTAGCATTTTTGAAAGCTCAGCCACTTGGTGGAAAGCATTCTAGACAGACACTCCTTTATTTGGCATATTGTTCCTTGTTACCCTTTTCAGCCCTAGTCCCTGTGTTTCAGTACTAATGCCATGTTGGACATCATCACCTATTGGCAACTCTACCTGTTTTGTTGAGAAAAAGGTTCCCATGTTCTGGAATGAATTTTCTCCAGCTTTGAAACACTGCTGAATAATCTGGGGAGTTTAGAGTGAAGTTTAGAGGAAGTGTGTTTAGCAGGAGAAGGAGAAATGAATATACTTGATCAGGGTCAACAGTTCTAAAGGTGCCTGAACTTTTCATATACAGTAGTTATAGTTATCAGTCATATTTTACATGAATGTACATACTACAACTTTTGGACAGTATGAATATGTGAATTGCACAAATATTTTGGAGCATGACTTCTTTTTCTCAGCTGCACAGTACAAAAAGATTGGTTGCTCTACAAAGATATTTCAGCACTATATTGCATCCTTATCTCCTTTAAATAGTAACTTTTGTTAGCCAGCCACCCACCTCACTTTTTATCCACATGCATCATAAGACATGAACAATATAAAACATATGTACTCGGAAGCAGCCATGAAATATTCTGACCTCTACGTGATAGCTTTATGCATGTATTAAGTTATTTAATTATTTACAGTATTAACACTAAGTTCGCTGCATGGTGCCTATAAAATTAAAACCAAAAAAGATAAAAAATAATAACAACAATACTAACACCATCAGAGAATATGGGGTATCAACTTCAGGTTGTACCTTTTTTGTGTTCCAATACCATGGTCTGACGTCTGTGAGTTCACCTTCAGCCTGTAAATTTAAGTTCACATGCTGTTCTTTGAGCCTCTTGCCAGCAAAAGTGCTCATTTATCTTCAGATATTTTACTTTGAATGTTTTGAACATGATGGGTCCCTGCTGTGAATGGAAGGAGTTCTTTCACTGATGGGAGAATTTTTGGTGCAATGTAGTTCAGTTTCGTTAATTCCTCCTTCTTTCTACAGCTCCTCATAAATATTCTCCCAAGGGCCATAAGACCCCCACATAACCATGTGGAAAGTGATGTGGAAAGCTGTAGGGAAACATGGAATTAAAACAGTTGTATCAGTGGATGCTTTCAGTAGATCATGCACTCTTTTATGAACACAAGGACTGCTCTTGTTCATGAAAAAGTAGGCTTAGATACAATAACCCAAGGTAACTACATGATCATGTGCTCGTACAATCCTGCTTTAGCAGGGACAGATCAAATTTTCTTAGCCTTGGTTCCTGGCAAATTATTGTCCTTACTATGCCTTTCGGGGAGAGATGGTTGATAAGAGTTCAGAATGTCACTGGCATGGAATGCTGCAGTTGGCATTCTTCAGCAATTTTCATTTTCTTTCCTCCAGATACTTACAAGTTACATCAAAAAAGAGGGACAAAATAAGGTTTTAAATCTTGTTTGGCTTCCATTGGATCAGCATGCAAATCCATCACTGCAGTGAGTAACACACTGTATAATAACTGAACATGGCCTTTATACTTATAATAATAGCACCAGATATTACACAGATGAGACTTCTGAAGTTCACCAAGAAATGTTGATAGAATCTTAAAGAACATACATGTTAATCAACCATATGTAGAACATAGAATTTTCTTTGCTTTTAAAATACTGCAGTTCAGACTATCAATGTGTACGTCTGAGGTGGCCAACTGTACCTTTTGGCTGCATATGCCTTCCCCATGACTCCTTCATATTCCCTGCCCCTCCAAAAAGTGAAATGTTTCTCTTGGAATCCTCCAGGATAACTGGGGGGTGGTGGGCTGCACTATTTACCAGTTTTTGACCACTAGAAGTGGACTTGGCCATCTGTTGTTGTTGTTGTTGTTGTTGTTGTTGTTGTTGTTATTTTGGGGGCAATGTCAGCAGCCTATGAGGCCATTGAAGCAAAAAAATTAGCTCTCAGACCAGCCACATCTGCCCTCCCTCCACATTCCTGGGTTTGACCTTCACAAATCTGATTATTAGTGAGGCGTGTATCCCCCCACCATTTTCTTCTTTCCATTCCCTTGCATTTCTCACCCCAGACTTATGAGGCTTGTTTTTAAAATGGGCATTTTTTCTTTTTGGGTGAGCAAAGCCTTCTTCCCACTGTGTCATCCCTGCCATGTGGCTGTACATTCTGCTATGTAATGGCTGCTGATTGGTCAGGTGCTCTCTTTGCTCCTACCCCACCTTTTTTAAGATGGCCACTGGAAGTAGCTAGAACACCAAAACTTTGCTCATCTCCATCTGAGGGGAAAGTACTAGTAAGCCCTTTACTTCATCTTTTTTCTTCCCACCTGGGAACGCTAAGACCAGAGGCAAAGGCATGGGTGGAGGGTGCTCTGAAGAGGCGTCGCGGGTGTGTGTGTTATTAATAGTTTTTCCACTTTCACAAGGGTTTTGCACCCTGAACCCTCACAAATGTGGAGGGGCTACTGTACAACATGCATCAGATGAAGATGAATCTTTGGAAGTATGTAGTAAAATGGCTAGAGAGTCAGTATGGTGTTGTGGTTTGAGCACTGGACTCTGATTCTGGAGACCAAGGTTCAATTCCCTGCTCTGCCACAGAAATCCACTGGGTGATCTTGGGCAGTCACATTCTCCCAGCCTCAGAGGAAGACAATGGCAAACCTCCTCTGAAAAAATCTTGCCAAGAAACCCCTGTGATAGATTTGTCTTAGGATCGTCATAAGTAAGAAATGACTTATGCAAAGTAAGATGGCTGACAAGGATGAAGGCTTTGTCCAGAAACCTTGCTGAGAGAATAAGGACAGGAGAATCCCTATTTTCAATAGTCAAATATTGGCATGCATTCTTGAGCTAGTACATGGCATACACACAGAGTGTGTGATTAAGTCTTTGTGTTTACAATATATGGCCAAATCCAGTGAAGGGCAAAGGTCACATGGGTCAATTTCCTCACACAATCATGCCCTGGCAAGTTATAGGAGTCTTTCTGCAGTACAAATAATAAATAACAGACTTAACTTGTATGACAAATTAGAATCTGGTGGTTTTGCAGTTAGTGGTGGAAATCTTTTGTCATACTTCTTTGCTGTAGCAGACATACAGCTGTTGGCTAAGCTCTAGCAACTTTTTCTCCAGGCTTTGTTTGTACAGATGGTTTTGCCCAGGCCTGTCATCAAATAGGTGGGTGACATTCAGGAGGAGAAAAAAGTGAAGTGACCAACAAATTGAAGAAATTACTAATAAATCTGGCACTCACTAAGCCAACACAAATAAGGTGTTGAGCTTGTACTTTTCAGGTTTGGTTTAAGGCTCACATAAATTCTAAGCTATTTTTAAACCTACCTTTAATGGAGGGAGGGCAGAGAGGAGCAGCACAAGGAGGCAAATGTTAGGCTTTTCCCCCATGTTACACAGAACATGTGTCTTGCACTTTTATGCACTTTTCTCTCTCTCTCTCTTTCCCCATTTTTCCTGATGAAATGCTTACTCGGAGTTGCACCTACTATTCTACCATTTTGGAAACAAGTAAAGCTATTTAAAACAAGAAATGCAACACTCATGCAAACATATGAAATTAGTAAACTGTGAGGATGCAGAACTTGTTGCATACAAATGGATTATTCCAGTAGAGTTAGCTACTAATTAATTTCCCTGCCAACTAGATGGATATAAAATTATCCAGCCAAGACAATGAAACATTTATCAGGAAGTGTCATGGATCATTGTCAATGTGGTGTCTCGATGTACCCACATGCCTCTTTTCATTTAGGGTAAGAAAACAGGAGAATTTTCAACTACTTTTTGTGTCCCTAATGAGCAAGATGTGAGCAATCTTTTGATTATATATAAGGTAAGGACCTTAAAGCCAGGGAGGGGGTACTGTCATCTGCTTTTTTTTCCACAAAAAAAAAAAAAAAAAAAAGTTCCCCAAAGTAATTTTTTCTTTGAAGGAGCTGGATTGCCTTCCAAAGAAGAATCCACTTTGGGATTCAACAAAATCCTTACCATTCAGAAGTCCATCCATTGTAAGAATATTTTGAACATTTCACTATTCAGATAATAAAATAAATAAAGAATTTCCTGCACCTGCTCATCATTGCTGCCACTTGGGGCAGATGAAATGAATTTTGGAGGGGGGGTATGAAATGAATTTTGGAGGGGGGTATGTACCTCATGCTGCACTCACCCCATGCAGTGGTAGACTCCATGCACCGATAAACAGTAAAATGTTATGTCCCTTCACAGGATTCTTCTTACTAAGCATTCAGCCATCTGCCATCAGAAGCAGATTTTGCCCCCTCTGACAGCAGTCCCATCTACCTAGCCCCTGTCTTTGCCCTCATCTGCTCATATATATTACAATGAAGGCAGGTTTAACTACCTTCTACTATATAATTCTTCAAGTCCTCTAGTACCTCAACGGCCTTCTTTTGAGTACAACTCAGTGGTATCTTGCCTCTTCTTTCATCACTCAAGAGGAATTTATGTGGCCTTTTCCTGGATCATTTCTCTCCTAAAAAGGGAAGTTTACAGCTATTTGGCAGCAATTGATTTATAAATCTGAAGATTGAAGAAAGATGAATGAAAAGCAGGAAGCAGCATAGGCTATGCTGTCATCATGAATAACTGTGTTCATGGCCTATAAGTCAACTGGAGCAGTGCACACACACACACACACACACACACCTCAAGACCATCTCCCTAACATTTCTGGAATCAGCTTGAACCTACTTATGCAGCATGCTCTTACATGCACTAGCTCAGCTCCTGCATTCCTTCATCCCACGGATGTCAAGCGCTTCATGCACTTGCTGGATGCCCCAATCAAGAATCATCAAAAAGGAGATAAATCTTATCTTTAAACTACATAGTTATCAGATCTCAGATTGTTACATCTGATTGTTAACTGACTAGAGGGATCACACAATTCCCCTGTTGCAACAACTCCACTGGCTGCCAGTCTGTTTCCAGGCACAATTCAAAGTGCTGGTGATGACGTACAAAGCCCTAAATTGCTCAGATCCAGGTTACCTTAAATACCATATTCTCCCATATGAGTTTGTGTTTGTTTTGAAAGCTTTGAGGGAGGCCATTTTCTCTGTCCCACTACCCCATACAGATACATCTGATGGAAAAATGGGAAAAGGCCTTCTCAGTGGTTGCCCCCAGGCTCTGGAACTCCTTTCCCAGATAAGTTAGCCTGGCACCCTCCCAGCGATATTTTCATAGGCAGGTAAAGATCCTTTTATTTTGGCAGGTCTTTGAAAGCTGATTGCTCAAGGAAAAGGGGCCTTTCACAATGTGCTCTACTGTTTATTGTTTTCTTTTTAAGGGTCTGGCTTTAAACTGCTTTTAATTCTATTGTTAGTTTAATTTTGTAAGGTATTAATGTTAACACTGCACCTGTTTTAACTTTTGTAAGCCACCTTAAGTCATAGACTGGGAAAAGGTAGGAGAAGAAGAAGAAGAAGAAGAAGAAGAAGAAGAAGAAGAAGAAGAAGAAGAAGAAGAAGAAGAAGAAGCAACAACAACAACAACAACAACAACAACAACAGCTGTAGTATCTGGAAAAGTCCCTTTCTGTGGAAACAGGAAGAGTCACCCTGCTGGGATTCCAAAGCAAGAGGGCTGCTTTATTTCCTAGATCAAGCCTAGCAGCTAAACTCCTCCCTGTCTCAACACACATACTTAAATATATCCCACGGGATCAGTTGTTGTTAGAACAGAAGACTGAAGAGGTTCCTCTGAAACATCAAGAACCTCCCTAAACAGCCTCAAAGGTGACTGAGAGTGATGTGACCACTTCTAGTTACCTCAAATGGACACTGCAGTGATGTGCTGTGGATGTTTGGAGCTCTGAAGGAACTGAAAATTGGATGCTCTGAATGCTGTGGAATGCACCCACCCCTGCATTTTTTCAATGTTGCACAAGGGAGTACTCGGTACCTTCCTATACAAAGGCTTCCCCAGGATGCTCAATGACTGCAAGACAGCACAGCTCCACCCTTTGTGCAAGTAGCCACTGATTGGCTGAGGGTGGTGGCAGCAGGATAGCCACATTGTGTCATCACACACACACACACACACACACACACACACACCCTGGCAACTATCACCCTCTCAGATTGCTGTGTAAAAATGCTGGCAGAGATTAAGTGGCTCCTGGTCAGAGATTTCTGGAAGGTGAAATGTTCTAATGTTAGTCTTGGAACTGACCCTTGTGGTTTAGAAAACAGGACAACGTGACAGTCTTCCTGTGCCACTTCAATAAGGAGAATTTTTCTAGTAAGGAAATTAAGGTAAATGGGAGCAGGATTGCAGGTGAGGAATAGCTACATCTGAATCCTTTAAAGGCATTTAAATCCCTGGGGCATGTCCCATGTTCAGGTACATTTGTGTGTACCAAAACCCCTTGTTTCAGGATGCATAATGTGGCATTACCCCTTTAGGGGGCCACCAGCAATTTGTAGGAGAGTGTGGTAATTGCCCTTGTAGTTGTAGGGGGACAGTTACCTACATGGGGAACATCTATAGGGCCACTACATTGTTACAAGAGATAATGTGGTAGAAAATTATGTCAGGAATGTTAGTACCCATGGTCTATGAGCTCCTGCTCATGGGATTCATTCAAGGAATTCAGCTGCTTCTATGCATCTCAGATTGGGTGATTGCCTCCTAAACAACTTGATTTATTCAGACTGCTGCAGAGATCTACAACCATCTTCCTTTTTCTCTCCCATAACAGATTGTTCATCCTCCAATCCCTTAGAAATAAGGAAAGGGAATGTTGGTGTTTGGCTTTTGTGTGAGACAGCTCAACTATGAACTCCAATAAAATTGTTTTTACTGGTTAATATTGCTCTCAAAAGGTTGCTAGCCCCTCTCCTTGAGATCTTAAACATCCTGCCTGTAACCAAGAATAGGCAATACTTATATCTGATATCCCCCACCCCACCCTAATCTTCAGAACACCTTTTTCAATCCAATCTAACCCAGCTAAGTACAGTTTCTTTGCTTACAAGGGAACTTCTTGGTAAATATAGCTATAGTTGCAGTCTTTTTCTCCCTTTGCTTGTCACATTCAAGAATATTAACCATCCACCATTTCTGGACAACACCTCTGAGTATACATTCAGATTTAAAATGAAAAAAATACAGGGTCCAAGGTTTGCTATGAAAATTTAACCCTATTAAGTGGGTATTCCCACAGAATATCTTTGCTACAGCAATCATGTGCCACACATTCCCAAATAAGTCTTCCTCTGAATCTGACAATGAGAAATTAAAGTAAATATCCAAGAAATGTAAGTCATAAAGAATAGTCAAGTCACCAACCACCAATGCTCTGCTATATAGTAGAACTATACAGGAGCTTGCTATTTAAACTATGCTAATCTATACTAGACAGATGAAATCTTCCTCAGCCTCTGTGGCACAGTGGTTGATGCTAATGGCTCCCACATATGTATATAAATGTTAAATGTGGATTATTGGCTCTTAAAGGACTCATTTCTAAATACCTCTCATTTTAATAGCCTTAATTGTACTACTATCAAATAAGGGACAGTGTCCCACTGGTGGCATATGCAGGTGTAAATCTACCTTAAACCTGCATATGTCTTTTTTGTCACTGTGGAAGTTTGCATTTCTTGCTACCCTCTGTAATGACTAAAGTGTCTCCAACTTACTGTTGAGCCACTGCAACTTCCCATAGCTATTCTGTGGCTAGTGGATAATAGGGGTGGCGGACTGGAGAAGTATCTGGCTATGTCACTGAAGCCAGACACAGGAAGATTACCTCATCTACTGAGCTCCACCCAGCTCGTCCATAAGTTTCAGTGAATGACATAATAATTCTGTGTCTGGCTATGGGGACATACTTGGACACTCCCCCAGTCCCCATTCTGTGCTCTCTATCACCCATGGAATGAAAGTAGAGAGGGCTGCTGTAGTTCAATGGTAATTCCAGGAGTGTTGGATGGCCAGCCGTAGTGTTGTTCTGCATGTGGAACTGTCCTGCTACACTGTGCCATACGTGATCTCAGCCATGGAGAAAAACCTGTCACTGTGACCACCCAGCACTGGATAGACTGACATACTCCACAGGCAAAAATCAAAGGACCATCTTTGGACTAGTCTGTGTGCCAAAAGATATATTCATATAAGTACTTGAAAGGACAAACCACACCTAGTTATTCCTTTTCCAAAAGCAATACTGTGTTGCAGAATGGGCTGAGGCTTCATGAAGCAATTGTGACTCAAAACTGTCCTAAATAGGAAATCATGGGCTTTTATTATTTTTCCAAGGATTACCAAAGAAAGACCATGAGAGGAAAGTAGAGTTTTCCTTCAGTTTCCCTGAGTTCTCACATTACCTTAAGTTATCCCTCTGGCCAAATATCTTTTGCCCTCTTCCCAATGGGGCTTTATAGGTTTCACTACTGCTCACAAACAGTTCAGAACTTAAAACCCATGGATCACCACTTCCTTGGCCTCCTGAATTTATTTTAATAGGTGACACTTGAGCTCAGGGGGATTGTTTCAAATAACACTGCCAAGTCAGAATGGATCATTTTACTGCAAGGTACCTCTGGGTCAAGGGCACAAGGCAAGACCCTCTCACTTTTTCATTAGCCACACATCACATTGCCTTCCCTGGTCTATCAATCTGTGCTTGGGTTCCTATATATCCCAGGTACACTAGTGGCCATATGATTCATGTGGTGCCATATCAACAGCATATTTCACCTCACCCCAACTCATTCTGCTGTTTTTGTTTGCTTACATGTTCCCATTGCACTTCAACTCATAAATCAAACTTGGCTTATTTTTTTTACAGACCCACTGAAAGGCTGAGCCAGTTTCCACTGTTATGAAAGACTCCAAATACTACACATCCTTTAACAGGTGGAAAATGTCTTAAGAGAATGTTGGCTTGGAATGTTTTCCTTACTTCAAGACAAAGTAGTACTTATTTACGACTTAATCTAATTCCAAAACAAAGTAACGGTTCCCTGCCTTGAATTATCTGCTTATGATGTTACCTCACAGCCATAAGGTTTTATGTTTTAAAATGCATATGGAATACTGAAACCATGTTTAGTTACTAGGCTTATGTAACTGATTACTGTCAAACAATGTTCCTTTGAGGCCTTTGTTTTCAGAGGATCCCTTTCACCCATTCCCCTTTTCCTAACAGGAGAGCCTGCCAAGTGTCTCTCCCAACTCAAAAGATGTTAACATTTGGCTGCTTCTACATGAAAAGCTGCCGCACTAATCCATCTTTCATGGTGCTTTCTGGTAGCACAACACTCAGCTCTGAACTTATTTTAGTTGTAATTAAGGAACAAGCTTCAGACTACAAAGAATAGCAATGGGGAAATTTATGAAAATATGCCATGTTCACATGTTTGAGGCTAGGCAAATGATCACAACATCCACTCAACGGTCATGGCCAGTATCATGATATCAAAAGGACAGCAGAGCTGATGATATAAATTAATGTCATCTGGTGGATCATATTTTTGTAGATGTCTACATGGAAGAAACTTATTTTGGGCACATTAGAGGGTGATTATGTCTTATGGTTGCTATGACTTTTAGTCCTTTTCCCAATATGTCTGCACCATTGGAATGCAGCCCCTCTCCCCATTTCTCTCAGACTGAATCCAGCTCTTCTGCTAAAAGACAAACCCTTCATCTACAGCAAGAGTGGGCAACTGCATGGTGACCAGGGGCCAATTTACCCCCAGAATCTCCCACATGTGGCCACATATACCCATAGCAAGCCCAAATCTTTGTTCTCTGCTACAATCCCTCTCAGAATGGTAAAAGAACCACTTCTGCTGCCATTTTGAGAGGGACTGAAGAGGAAAATGGAGGTATTCAGAAGTAGTACAGGATTCAGTAGTGCTTCTGGAAATTGAGTGTTTGTTTGTTTGTTTTTTCATTTGGGGGCTTTCTGCCTAAAAATCATGCTGGAAAAAAAACCTTTAAAAATTTTGAGAGATGGGAGGCTTTGGGGGACTTCAGAGGCCACAAAAGTGGGGTCCAGGGGCTGTAGGCAGCCCATTGGTCACACTTTGTCCATCCTGGGCTATAGAAAGGATGTCAACAATTATTTAAATGGGTCCCATATTGCATCTTGGGGTAAGTTCCAGAATTGAAAATACTGAAGTTTATTCATTAGAGGTTTTCTTCCTCTCGTATATTAGCTTCTCATCTTCTCAGATAAGTAGGAAAAACCTTGGTTGCAAAGCTTATTTTCACAGAAGCCAAATTGACTGAAGCCCACTACAGAGGATTGTTTCTTGGGCTGGCTTCATATTTGAGGTGGTTCTGGTCAAAGCAACTTCCATTACCAATTTGTGGTGATCTTAACTGGTGTGTGCATGGTGAGGAGAGGACCAGTAGAGCTACATTGTTACCTGTAGTTGCTATTTAGTTTTCTCATGCATAGGATGTAGTGTAGGGTTGCCTCATCCAAACCCAGTAGCCAAAGAACCTGATGTGCATAATATAAAAATAATTTGCACATTATTAAAAGCCTACAATAGGTTGGGAGGTGGTTAAACAACTGTACCTTGCCCTAAGTTCCCCACACAGATTGTTTAGTACTTACACAATTTTGTATGCAATATATTTGAAACCTCAAATGTTAAAGGGATGTGTGTCACTCTCAAAACTTTTGGTATATATATTTTTTTAAATTTCTGATTGACACTAATGCCATTGTGAACCTAACAAAACAGGTGGTGGCCCTACACACACTTACCTTGGAGACAGCCCTGTTAAAAATAATTAGGCTTTCTTTTATGCAGACATGCACAGAATTGTGCTATAAGGAACCATGCAAACCTTCCCAATGTCTCTCAAATCCAACAATTATTCTTCCTTATACACCATACCTTAGGTCTGGGCGATAGAATATTTATGAGAGTAAGGATGCAGGCAGGGGTGTAGCTGTGCCGCGGCAGGAGACAAAATGACAGCACTGCCTCTAAAGAATTCTGCCCCCAAATGAAACTTTCCTTCAATTTCTAAATTTTTGTCATTGTAGTAAATTAAAAGTTGAGTGTTCAGCTGAGCATTTAGAAATACAGGGATCCAAAGAAAAGAGGCAGACAAAGTTACCAAAGAAAGATGAAAACAACAGGTACAAGAATTCCAGGTGTAAATGATTTTCAAGGCCTCAAACTCTGAAATGCTAGAAATTTAGGAACTGGAAGAAAATTTCATTTTGAGGGGCTAAATTTGAAGGGAAATGCCCTCATTTTGTCTCCCTGCCCCTGCTAGCTATCCCCCTGAACAGAGTGAAAGGGAAACTTGGGTTGCAGGAGCAGAAATCCTTTTGCATAATATTGATTTTAGCACATAATGATTATGCTTTGTTGGCACTAGAATAGGAACAGTAGCAATGTTTTTTAAAATCATTGGGAAAAGCACCACATTGTTTTGTGAAATAAGACTACATTTAGAATGATTATGAAATATGTTGCTACCTTTTCTTTTGGAGTATATACAATATTGTACAATCACAGCAAGTTTAAAATCCTGGAGGTCAGAAGGTAAAATTATGCCTCAGACTTACAAGGTCTCTCCCCACTTCGCCCTCACATCTGATCCTTCAGCAAAGATAAGACAAGCTGTTCAGAACCTTGTTGCTTTCATGTACCAATAAATGCTCGTTAATATGTCTAAACCCAGACAAACTATAGTTAGTCTTCAATATGGCTTATTGAAATAAGCTAACTTCAAATATTGCAAGTTTCAATAAACTATCATTAATGTTAGAACATAGTTTGAGGTTCACATTTATTGGTAAACTGTGGCTACCTGAAAATGGATATTGGGTTCAAATCTCTTTGAACTCTATAGCAGGGATGGAAATTGTGTAACTACGCACATGTTGTTCAACTGCAACTTGCAGCATTCCTCACCACTGGCTGTGCTGGCTAGAGCTGTGGGAACTGCAGCCCCACAACACCTAGAGAGCTGCACAATCCCCAACTATATATTCTTAAACTTTTTTGGGGATACTAATTCTGACAGCCAAAAGAGTACTGAGTTATTCTCAGCATAGAACTTTACTCTCCTATTTTTGAATTGTGCCCACAGCCACCCACTGTCCAACACAAAGATAAATTGATCAGGGAAAATTATAACAGCAGTTCTGGCTGCATATAAGCTCTTTGACTTAAATATAAAAATTACTTCTTGGGATCTTGTCCAGACTCCTTAAGTGAAATGCATGCTGTTTCCAGTTTTAGCATTAAGACTTAATACCTGGAAAACCACCATAATTGCAGCCCTGTGGTTTAGACTTTGGGTTCTGAACCTGTTTGTCATTGACTTGCTGGGAGTTTTGCATATGTCAGTTCCCTTCTCACATTTAAAGATCAAATATTTTACTCCTGACCCATCAATGAAATAGTTCTGGACACTGCAGAACTAAGATGGGATGATGACATCCCATCTTCTTATATCCTTTCTTCACCAGCCACAAAAGAAAAATCAATGGAGAGTCTTCTGCTCTAATATGGCTGCTTTTGACTCCTCCTCCTTTGTCTGATGTGAGATTGAACCTCTTATTTTATTTATACCTTGCTATTGCCTGAAGATTTACTGTGGCTTATGATATTCAACCAACTTCCCTTAAAGATATGTAAATAACATGGTAACAGCGCTTAAAATTTTTGAGTTCAAGCTCCAAAGTATAACAACATTACAATTGCAATTGTTGTTGTGTGCCTTTGAGTCATTTCCAACTAATAGTAACCCTAAGGCAAACCTATCACAGTGGTTTTATGGAGGCTGAGAATGTGGGATGCACCCAAAGTCACACAATGAGTTTCTATGGCTGCGTGGGGAATCATACCCTGATCTCCAGGGACGTAGTCCAATACTCTATCCACTGTACCATGTCGGCTTTATAAAATTGTAATCAGCAGATGCTAAAGTAGCTTCCAAACTCCTTCCATACCTTTTCATGAGTCAGCCTCAGACTAGTAGGAGCTCCTGAACCCAGAGCCTTACTGAAATTGAAAGGCTTCTCCTTCACTACATCTCTGAGTTCTGGACGAAGGAGACTACTGAAAAGTTATCAGACTTGCAAGAGCCACAGCCTATTCATCTAAAGCAGTTCAGATATTCAGTTGTAGATCTGATGGTACACCTAAACTTTGTTCCAAGTTCATCTCACGGACTTAGACAAAGATAACTTTAACTTCCAAAAGTCAAAGATTCATGAAATAGTAAAATAATGGGAGAAGAGGTTTGTTCTGTGAACAGTGCCCATCTACAGAAGCCCACAAAAGTTTATGTATGAGCTTTCTTGTCTGAAGATGTGCATAAAATGAAAAATGAAAGCAGAAAATAATTCAAATTCATTCAAAGAGATGTGTGTCATTTTCGGACCACATTTCCTCTGTTTGTGGCTTACAGTTGTCATCACAGCCCCATCGTAGTCCTGCGGCTTCATCAGTGGCTCACTGAGATCCTCCCACAAAACAGTGGAGCTCAAAATTCCCTTATGTTGGTTAATTACAGCTGATTTAATGAGGCAGTGCTAAAAAATTCTCAGACTTCCTCTCCACTTATACTAGCACTACTCACACTAACTATGCATTTTCATATCATTCAGTGGAACACACAGAAAGATTCCACTACCAAATTGGCAACCAGTTCCTCTAGGTTTTGAGCAACCACTCCATCATGAACCAAATTATATCAAAATAAGGTTATTATGTATGAAGGATCTCTTTCCAAAACTATATGTTTATATATTATTGTTACACTTTAAATATTTTCCAAACATGAGAAATACATGTTAGGATTCTAATGGCATTGTTTAACAGCAGACAGTTTGCTGTATACAGACAGTCCCTAGTATCCACTAGACCAGTATCCACCGTTTCACTTACCTTCAACCTCCTCCAGGGCCGTGACTGCCACCACCGGCCAAGGTCCTTACTCTGCACAACTTGGCATCCTGTGCCTTTTCCAATAGGCAAAGGAGCTGTCCGCTCCTCTTAGCCAGGGAGAGAGGAAGCCTCGTTCCTTGGCTGAGAGAGGCACAGGGAGCCCAACTGCATGGAGCCACATACCTCACCCACTCCTCCCTCAGCTGAGAGAGGTATATGGCTCTGAGCAGCTGCTTACCAAGTCCAGCCAGAAAGGAAGGAAGGAAGGAAGGAAGGAAGGAAGGAAGGAAGGAAGGAAGGAAGGAAGGAAGGAAGGAGCCAGGCAGTGGAGCTGCCTCCCTCCCTCCCCACCTTGCCTGGCCTTGGGGTCAAAACATAACATTTGGTATTTTCCATGTTTCTCACCACCCATGATAAGTCCAGGAATGTATCCCCAGTGGATATGGGGGACCTATAGCACATACAGGTAATGTTGTCTCTTTGAATTTAATTAAGAAAGGTTTCCATTTTGAGTAGAGATTCTCAGACAGAAGCAAAAGTGATTTTGTCCACCTGACAAACATAAAAGAAATAAGACCTCCCAGCTAGTGTATCTTTCACCAAAGACCTTAATGTAGGCAGATTCAAAGGGATAGAACATGGTGATACAACCCAATTCTTGAATGTTTATGTCTCTGACACGGGCACAGTCTTTACAGACTTACAGAGAATTTCCTGTTATTGTTATTGGGAAAAATGCAGATTGAGTAGTTTTACTGCTCAATCAGTTAAATAGATAAAACTGATGATATGATGATACAATGGGCAGAAAAGATCTCATGCTTTCCTTTTCTACCTCTGGTAATTCTTTAGGTGCAAAACAATTATCACCACCATGGTTCCATCTATGGAACTGAAGAAGCAGCTTCAAATTCATCCCGTTTCAAAGGCATGCTCAGGTACCTTTGACCTAGAAAACATAAACTCATTTCCAAAGATGATTGACTTTTAAAGCTGTCAGCATCTGTGCTTACACAGTTCACATTTTGATCCTGGGAAATCATAGTTATCTATACCATGTACAAATTCCTTGCCTGTCCACATGGAATTGTAGATTGCACTTTGCCCAACCAGAACAGAATGATGTGAGCATGTACTTATCATGCTGTCTTGCCAGAGGTACTATTCTTCCTTCCCATGCTTGCAATTGGGTGCTGCCAGAGTACTGAACCAAGTGTGCAGGAATCTGCTGTGTTGACATGCCCCTTGATGATACCCTCTGGCAAAGTTAATTTCAGCAGATTTGTACCCCTTTAGAACTTTCAGTTAACTTTCTTTTAATTTAGCTTAATCTTCTTTAATGGCACTGGTTTAATTAAATGTGCTTTCCTGGCTGACTAAAATCAACCATATCAGAATCTCATCTCTGTGAACAAGTTTTCTCCTAATTTACTTAATCATTTAAAGCTGGATGTTTCCCAACTTTGTTGTTAAGCTACACGCTAAGGGAGGCTGGGATCCAGGTATTATACTCTACAGTGGGACACTTTTCCATTTGTTCCCCATGTCTTATGAAAACTGGGTACTTCCAGCCAGTTTTGCTGTTTTCCCTGATCCTGTTTTATTTTCTCATGCCTCATCAAAATGTCTGTGCCTTCTAAAATGAATGAATCCTGACCCTGAGAGAGACCTTTTTCTTTTTTGGGTGGTGGGGGCTCCCTTTGGTCATATGTCTCATTTTATAACTTCACCTCTCTCTCATGGCTAAAAAGAAGCTGCAGGTTGTTTGTGTGACAGAGGGGAGGAGAGGAGGGAGGAGGATTGATTGATTATGTAGAATTACTTATGTTAATATTCTACTCTTTTGTTCTTGCAAGTGAGAATGAACAATTCCCTTTCCCCCCTTCCCCCTTCCCCTAGCATGGAGAAAATAAATATTTCTGTGCAGGTATTGTCTACTATTTTGCACATCCAGAAGCATTCTGGTAAATTATTCTGCACAATATACATGTTGTTGGGTTTTTTGCATGAAAATTGTGGATTGGAGGAATTAAAGAACTACTGAATGACTGGAAG
Source organism: Ctenosaura bakeri (assembly GCA_948474755.1). Taxonomy (NCBI): domain Eukaryota; kingdom Metazoa; phylum Chordata; class Lepidosauria; order Squamata; family Iguanidae; genus Ctenosaura; species Ctenosaura bakeri. Next base: position 11,429 of record CAOLHI010001386.1, on the reverse strand, counting down.
GAGGGAATATTACTACACGGTAGAAAGACTAGTACAATTTTATCATGGTCCAAAAGTGATGAGAAAAGACAATTCTAATTATGGAATTTCAAAAGTTGGATATGCTACCATAAATGCAACTTCAAACATCAGTGAGAAGGGATCCAGACTAAGGCTGCATCCAGACTGATTAAAAAGACCAGAAAGTCACAGATTTTCTTCCCATTCTTCCCAATTTTATTTTGGAGATCCATGAATATTTTGTTTATCCCAGAATATTTTTCTGTCAGCTCCTGCCATGACCAGAGAGTTTTTCTATCAGTTCCCCAGTTTAGTTTAGTTTAACCCAGTATATAACCGAAAAGAACAGGAACAGAATCTGGGACTTTTCAATCAGTCTGGATGCACCCTATATTTAATGAGTTTGGCTCCTATTGCAGGCAATTGGAATTAAGTCATAACTAATACTTACTCTGCAAACAGAAGTTAATAGGATTTGGGGGCTGAGAGATGAGTTGCTGTCATAGATCAGTTGCAGCTGGACAAATCCTGGAATAACTCTGGCAAAGTGGGTAGAAATTCTTGCTATAAAGAACTCAAAGGGGAGGAAAGGATACTAATAGCCTGTGTAATAGCCTACACAGCTTTAGCACTATAATTTCACTCTAATTGCCATGGCTGCATTCTATGGAATCCAAGGATTTGTAGTTTGGTGAGGCACCACAGTAATCTGGCAGAAAATTCTAAGCACTCCTCCCCAAAGTGCAAATCCCAAGATTCCACAGGATGTGGCCTTAGCAGCTAAAGTGGAATCAAAGTGCTACACACACTGCTAATTGCTTAGTATGGAAGGGCCCCGAGTTAAAACATAATTCTGACTGGGCAAATGGCCAAGGACGTTCTGAATCAATATGAGGTCAGGTGAAGATGTGCTGAATCCAAATCCCTTCCAGCCTGTCAGAGTTGGAAATTACTTAAGGCTATCCTTGCCTAATTTTGTGCCAGCATTGCCCTGGGCCGAAGGAGGTTCGGCTCTTGTGTAACTCAGGTCCTCTCTTGCCCCACTTCTCTATTCTCCCTCCATTATTCTGGTAGCAGATTTTCAGCCAGTAGAACAGATTTGCTGGTTGCTCTGTTGTAGATCTCTGAGATCAGTCAGCAAAAGAGAGCTGATCTCTTTCTAAGATCCTTGGTCAATGCATTTTGACTTTAGTGCTGCCAGAATGGCAGAAGGAAGCCAAGTGAACAACTGAAGATGGATACAAAGATGGGGAACAGATGAGGTATTCAAAAAGAGAGATTTGAATTCAAGGAAAATGAATTTACCTTAGATGTAAAAGGGGACAATGTGGAACAATGTAAAAGCTTAAGTTATATATGAACATATGTATTATCACTGTTGCAAAAACATACAGTCTTAAGAGAAAGAGAGAGGATTTAATTGAGGTATGTGAGTTTCCTGAAGCTGAGAGAGAAGACTGGAAGACAAAGAGTGCGGGGAGCTTGCAATTCTAGTTATTTGGTATTTTGCGTAAAATGAAATTTCCACACTGATTATTTTTTAAAGTCTCTGCTACAGTGTGAACAGATAGATCAAAAGCATTGGAGGTACTTCTGTCTAAAATAAATACCCTTCAGGTTAATTGTAGATATTGATCCATCTTTCACATGGCTGGAATGTTGTCCAAAATGCTGTGAATATAACTAGAAAACTATACACAACCTAAAAGTATGAGTATATATGTACTATACAAGTTTTCTTATACAGCAGCATCTATAGATTTAGAGGCCCTTTCTGCAGCTTACCTTTTGTCAAATCCATTGCATGAGGATCCCAAGAAAGCCTCTCCTGGGAGGGGAGCATGACAGAAGTGCTCCCCTCTGCATGGGCCGCCTGCTGGATGGGAGGAAGCACGATGGCTCTGCCCCTCAGTTCCACAGCGTAGCCCAGCGCTTTCCCAGGCTGTCCTAGGGGAGAAAGCGCAGCCATTGTGGTTCCTGACATTCTGCACTGCAGGTAAGTGCAGGAGGAAGGTGAGAGGACTGTGCAACTGCAATTCATTGATGGAAGTAACCCGTCAATTATTTATTCCATGATTGCAACCAGTGGCCATGGGATCACAACAAAATCACAACAACATCACGTAGAATTGCTGTCGTAATCCCATCATGATCTTATCGCCATTGCGGGTTGTGGGTGGGTTGTGGAAAGGGCCATAATCTGACAAATTTAGTAAAGGTGTCTGATTGTAAATCTGGTGATATAGTAGTTAAGACATTGGGAAACTAAGGTTTGAATCCCCCTCCTCAACCATGGAAACCCATTGGGTGACCCTAGGCAAATTACACTCTCTCAAATTCAAAGGCAACCCCTCTGAACAAATTCCGCCAAGAAAACCCCATGATTAGGCCTTAAAGTCAGAACATCAGAAATTATTTGAAGACAAACAACAACAAAAACAACAATATGCCTCAAACCACATCTTGATTAATATTTTCTAAGATACACGCAAGCCATTATCCTCCCATAAGTGGCATCTAACTAACAACAGATCAGGCAAACAAAAGAAGAACAATCACAAGTTGAGCCATCCAACAGAAGGCGAAAAGAAACATCAACGCACCATTAAAGTGCAAGAAAAGCAACTCACACAAGTTTAAACAGTTTCACAGCAGCAAGTCTGCCAAGCCAAAGCAATTACCAAGAAAAGATTTCTGTTGTATATTGCCTTGTGTACATATGTTTCCACCACAAAACTTTCATATTCATTTTGGGAAGACTAGACTCATAGCCAAAACATCTTTAATCACTATGTCCCTTGATCTAAATGAAAGGAAGAAATTATATCTCGACATTGATGAAACAGATGATTCTTAATACAATGTGTAGATCAAAAAGTGAAACCAGACAAATCATATTAATACAGCCAACTATTATGACAAGTTATGTTTTCATTCTTTGTGGAGGATGTTCCATATGATGAGGAGGAGGAGGGAGAGGATGCTCCTCCTCTTTTTATATTCTGCTTTGTGGGTCCCTCTGGGCTCTCCTCAAGGCATTTCCTAGCTGGAGCACAGGAGAAACTGAGGCTCACTGTATCCAGAGCTGGTTCTCCAGTGCCAAGCCAGAAGAGCCCTGCTTCAGGCTCTCTGCTCAAGCTGAGTGCCTCATATAGTGAAGAAGAAAGGTGTGTTTTTATACGCAGAGGGAAGGTTGGTGGGGGCAGTTCATATTGTCTTCTCCTTTCTCATATCTTCTTGCAGACACTCATTTGTTATACATTTAATGCTTGGTTTCTCCCATGGAAACTATGAAACAAGCACAAGGCTATTTACACTTATCCTTATATTTTACAGAAAGTGACAAAACATATATTTGATCTCCCATATCTGCTCAGTCCTCCAGCAGGGAAAGGGGTTTAATAGGTCATTTCCTTGCTTCTCCAAGTCAGTGGCTAAGGAACATTAAAAGGAAAGAAGTGTGGCCCATGCCTGAGCTGCTGTTTTATGCTGAAGAAATAGCTAAAGAACCTTTTACTTGGGTTAGGTCATCCCTTAGTCAAAACTGAGGCCCTTTCCGCACGGGCCTATTAAAACAGTGCAGAGCAACCTCCAATGGAGGTCTTCTGCACCGTGGAGTAGACTGGTGCAGACTACTTTTTGTAGTTCCGCACCTCAGTCCACTCTGGAGCGACCAGAACTGGTCGCACAGCATGCTTTTTAAAAACCTCTTTTAAGAGGACTTTAAAAAGTACGGAGCGCGCAACTCCATGTCGCTCCGTCCCTGCGCTCCGGTGCAGATTTGCAGGTGTGCACTAGTGCATGCCTGCAGATCTGCCGGAGGCGAGCTTTCGGCTGGCGAGCTTCTCCGGTTGGTGGAGAGCCTCCCCCAACCAGAAGCTGCCATTTTGGATGCTGGAGCAGTGCGGAGCAAAGAGCTCGCTCTGCTCCTCATCCCGACGGACTCGCCCGGACCCACCAAAAAGCCGGTGAGTAGCGGCAGGGTTTCCCTCGCCGTGTGCGGAAAGGGCCAGAGTCCCAGCATCTCATCAAATATTCCCCAAGGAGATAGTAACTTCCTCAACAGTTTTTAATGACCAGCAACGTCCCTCAGCTGTGCAGGTGAGCATCTTTTCTAGAGCTGTGGTTGTCACCACTGCAAGCCATAGAGGATGCGCTAGCAGCATGTCTACTATGTTGTATCTCCCATGCTGGCATCTAACACTGCACCAGAACATTGTGGTAGAAAGCTCATCGCTACCACACATCCAAATAAAATAGATAAGAATATGCCGAGTCTGTCTTTCTGAGGATATTTCTGTGAGTTTTATTCTCTCTCCCGCCATCTGTTTACTGGGCAAGTAGTGTGGAGGTATGAGAAAATTATCAGGAATATTCTCAGGAAAATATCTTACGTTAAAAATGTTAGCTCAGCAATAAAATATAGAGTTACAACAAAATACATCATTTGGCCCTGAGCTAAGTAGGTAAAGTTAATGTTTCTTGTTCTTCACTGCTTATTGAATTCAAAATAAAACTTTGTTTTAAAATTTCTCTTCCAAACAACAAAAAAAGTTCTTTATTCTGGCTTCCTTGGAAGCTCCAGAAGCAAATGGAATCCAAACCTAGCATAGGTTTCAACAATACTGCTTTTGCCCAAAATGGCTGCCGAAAGCAACTGCCCCCTGTTTACAAGAATATTTTTATTTAATGTTCCAGGTTACGATTAGCTCATGCAAGAGAACGTTACCAAATGATACTTGTAAAAAGCAGTGAACTCACACTAAACTTTCATCTCTTTAGAAAGAAAACACTCTTGTCAGGCTACTGGAAAGGAATTCAGTTTGAGTACCTGTATAGATAAACATTTCTTAGTGAGACTTTCAGAACGGGAGGAGGACTTTATTTATAGAACCCTCCAGGGAACTGTACCTCATCATTTTCATGTCAGTGGATCACTTATTAACAGTTACAGCGTGAGGTAAATGGATGTTTAGCCCAAATGAATTAAGGAGCTGGATGCTTAATGAATTCTTCTATTCATAGTGAAATAGACATCTGTACTAGAGCCGTCCTCCTTGAACAGTCAGCTGCTGTAATAACCGAACAGGTGTCTGCAGTCATCCAATGACGTCAGGCAGCATGATGGGAATTTAAAAGGTCTGTTGCAGAAAGCTGTATAAGCCTGGATCCAAGAAAGACAAAAGTGTCAGGAGGTATCCACAGAGAGAAAGTGAAAAGGTCAGTGCTGCTACGCTGGCCCAGTCGTCATCTACTGTTTGGATCCCTTCCTTAGAAAGGTACGCTGATGCAATGGTACACACAAAGGCATGCTTAAAAATGCACAGTAGGTTCCTATCTGGAATATGTTTACTCCTAAACATGGAAGCTCTTTAGCCAGCAAAACAGGAACAAGAGCTATGTATATGTTTGAAATATCAGCTCGATTAAAGTTGACAAAGCCTCCTTTGGCAAACATACAAAAGGATATGTGTAGCCTTGAGTGGGGGTGAGAGGAAAACCAGCCATCAATTCTGAGACTATCCTTGGGATGAGGATTGGGACATAGTCCTCTAACTGAAGGGCTCTAAAAGAGCAGTCCTCTCTTTGAAGAGTCCCTTCATTTCAGAGGTGCACAGCTGAAGCTGCATATGGCCCTTGGCCACTTCCTATACTACCCCAAAACATACAGCTGGGCCATATAAAAAATAAGACAGGTCATTAGGCTCCAAGGTCTTTGTCTTCCCAGTGAAATTTGTGGGGAGATGAGAGAAGCTTTCACTACCACTACCATCATCCTCAACAGTCCCTGGATAACAGATCTCAGTGGCCAAGGAGTAGAGACACCTCAGGCAATTTAACTTACTCTTCCTTTATTCTGTTATCTTTAGCACTGAAAACTTTTTCTTATCTTTAGATTCAATGAGACTAGATCCAAATAGTCTCTTTCTACCTAACAACGTCACGCATATTTTACTTTCCTCTGTTCCTATGAATTCTTCTCCTTCAGTATTCCTGATGGTTACATTTCTGTAACCTGGTTCTTTGAGCTGATCTTTGATCTGGAGTGAGTAGCACCTAGCTAAGACCAGAGCAAGCGTTTTGATTTCTGCCCTCATACACTATCTGCTCCCAGCACCTTCTGGTCCCCAATAATTTTTCTTTCTTCTTTTTCATATTCTCCTGCGTCTGAGTCTACAAGCTACCATCTCTCTCTCTCTCTCTCATTGCTATTGTTCAGCATTTGCCAAGGGCCCAAGCTGTCTGAGGGTCTTATCTCCTCTATCTCTCCTCAGCTGAAAAAAAGTGGAAACTAGCCTCTGCAGGGGAAAAAAAGACTAGTACAATCTAACATCAACAAGGCTGGTTACCTGAAACACAGAGACTGCCCATTATGACCTCATGTTGATGTTGGCAGCCTGAAGGAAAGAAACTGGCCATTGTGACCTCAGGCTGACGCTACCCGCTTGTAAAAGAGACAGACTGGCCACTATGGCCTCCTGTAGATGCTGACTGCCTGAAGTGGGGGGACTTCATAGTGACTTCATGATATATGCTACCTCTGTGAAGCACAGAAAGTGGCCGTGGTGATCTCATGCTGATCAGCCTGCCTGAAAGACAAAGGATGGCCCCAATGACCACACACAGCTAATTAGTTTCAAGAGAAAGGCACCTCTTGCCTCTCAGATCAGGAAGAAATGTCTTCACTTTCTTATTTTCCCATTCTGTCAATGAAGGTTTCATATCTTTTCAGACAGTCTGCTTCCATTGTTCATCAATCAGTCACATAGGGACGGGGGGGGGGCGAGGAGGTGGTTTGCCCTGGGTGGCAATGTTTTTGGGGCATCCTGGCCCATAGCCATGGCCCTGCGTGCCCTGGCCACACTCCCACACACCGTGGCCATGCCTCCATGCACAGTGGCCACACTCTTTGCACCATATCTCCGGCCCCTCCTACCTTCCTTCCATACACTCCAAGCTCCACCACTGTCACCAATGCCTTTTAAGGACCTTGGGTGACTTGTTCATATGTGCTGCTTTAATCTCAACTAATATTTCTAACACCTATATAAATTTCTTAGCTGGTTTAGCTCCTTGTTTCCAACTGTATTTTATCTGCTTGGCTTCACACTGTAGTCTTATCCTGTTAGCTTCTGTTTTTGAATCTGTACTTTTCTTGTGCAAGTTGTTTTATTGTTGTATGTTTAAAACTTTGTCTTTAATTTTGTTATTGTCTTTTATTTTTGTTATTGTTCTATTTTAAATCAGTGTGCAGTGCCTAGATAGCTTGTTATATAGGTATCTGATTATGACAATATACATACATATAGCACATACCTTCTACTGACTGGCACTGGGAACATCCCTACAGGGTCCAAGCTTCAGTAATTTGGGCTGCGAGCCAACATGGTGTAGTTGTTTGACCACTGGACTACATCTCCAGAGAACGGGGTTTGATTTCCTACGCAGCCATGGAAAACCACTGGGTGATTTTGGTTGCATCTCACACATTCAGCTCCAGAAAATCCTGTGGTAGGTTTGCCTTAGAGTCACCATAAGTTGGAAATGACATTAAGGCACATAACAACAATAACAACTAGAACAATGAGCTCGTAACTCAGGCCATCTCCCACATATACATCATGATTCCATCCTACACATTTGTGAATTAACAGAAGAAAGAACAACATCTGTGTTAATTCAGAAAGTTTTTTTTCTCTTTGTTTGTGAAAGTACACTATGGCTCTCACTGGAATTTTTTACCACACATTTCTTCTTGTTGTTCTTGCAATTAGCCCTACCAAGCTTGTGAACTATTTTGTAATTTTATTTTAATTGGTCCTAATAGAGGCATTATCTTGTCAATGTTTCTATTTTAAATGTCCAATTGATTGGAGTCCTTTGGATTACCTGTACTATGCAAGAACAGCTTTGTGTGGGGGAAGTTACAGTTATGGAAGAAGGAGTAATTGTCCTGTCACTGCATGCTTTGAATTCTACCACCATTGTCATAGTAGCCAAAATACCCTATAGGCACCAGATCCCATCTGATCTTGGAAGCTAAACAGGGTCAGCCCTGGGTAGTACTTGGACGGGAGACTGCCAACAAATACCAGGTGCTGTAGGCTATATTTGAGAGGAAGGATCAGGCAAAACTACTTATGAGTATTCCTTGTCTAAGAAAACTCTATGAAATCCATGGGGTCACCATAAGTTGACAGGTGATCTAAAGGGACATGCACATATGCACCACCACTACCACCACCACTACCCCCACACCCACTGCATTTAGGCTGGGTCTAAAAATCTTCAGTTGGAGCCACTGGGAAGTTGTTCCCAAGCCCTGTTTGCTGTGCTTAGATGTGGTGTTTTTGTATCCCAGCTGTCAAGAGAAAGGGAAAGCTTAGGAAAAAGCTTTCCATTGCAGCTATTTCCAAGCCTACTAGCTATGGTGAGGGGTAGCAAAATGTGTGGATATGGATGTGGGGGAGAGAGGGAGGGAGGGAGGGAGCATATAGAGTTATCTCATGTTCTGCTGGCATAGGATCCCCTAGAAGGTTAGCAACAAAGGAACACATCTTCTCCTCTGCCTACATTTGAATTATAGAACAAAATTCATCCTTCCTATAAGGGACACACAATCCAGACTAAAAATACGTAAGTTAGGAAATAAGCATCAAAAACAAATTAGAATAATAAAAGGTATAGCAGACATAGGCCCTTTTCGCATTAAGTCTTCTCGCGCGAGCGGGGGAGGGCGGCTCGCGCCAGAAGCCTTCTCCGGGAGGCTGTCGCTTCCCGCCTCCTTCCTTCCGCAGGCGAAGGAACAAGCGGGGATGCGGCAGCCTCCCGGAGGCGGCGGCGGCTCACGTGTCCGTCCATTCCCCCCCGCGCACGCGAGAAAGGAGCCTGTCCCCTCCATCCCCCCCGCGCGCGAGAGAGAGAAAGGCGCTCATCCCGTCCGCCCCCCATGCGCGTATGCGCGAAGCAGGACGTGTTGCGCAAGTGCCCTGCCCCGTCCCTTCCTTCCGCAGGGGCGGAGGGAAGGAAGCTCGACCCGGCTGGCTCCCGGACGCTCCGCACGAAAGGTAAGTGTGCGCGGGCGCCGGGAGCGTTGCGCAAGCGCGGGTGATTTTTGCTTGGAAGCGAAAATCAAAAAACCCGCGCTCGCGCTGCTTCAGCCCCGTGAGCCCGGTGGAAGTGGGAGTGCGTCGTGCGGAGCGACGCTCCCATTCCCGTGAGGGTCACGGGGCTGTCGCGCGAGAAAAGGTCCGTGCGAAAAGGGCCATAGAGAGCCAGCATAATCCAGTGGTTTGAGAGTTGAACTCTGACCCTAGAGACAGGGGTTTGATTATTCGCTCAGCCATGGAAGCCCCCTGGGTGACTTTGGCCATGTATTTTCTCAGCCTCAGAAAACCCTATAACAGGTTCACTTTAAGGTTGCCATAAGTCAGAACCAACTTGAAGACACACAACAATAACATAGCAAACTTATGACAGAATGCAGCTTTAAAGGAATTCACTAAAAAGCATGACCAGTGGTAAACAATCCTGGGAATTCTATCTGAAAGCACCTGGAGGGATCAAGGTTTGCCATCCCTCATGTAATTAGGAAAACCAGGCTTCCCTATCCTTTTCCTCAGATGAACATTGCCTGGATGAACTCATCTTCAACCTCCCCAGCCTTTCACAGGCATAGGGGGCTTCCAGACTAGTTTAATTCTGCAACCCTACTTCAGATAAAGAGTTCTCCTGCTGGTACCTGCCCCCTCAATCTTGGGAGTGCTTTTGCATGCTTAATAAACTGGCTAGTTAGTTTGCATGTGTATTGTAAGCGTAGAGGGGACTGCCTAGAGTAAACTTCCTGTTGTTTGGTCAACACTCACTTCTCCTTGCATGTTCTCTTCCTCTTTTATCTTTGCCTTTTGTCCTGAAAGCATGCTCTGAGAACTCCTAACAGGGATTATTTTCAGCAAGCATGTGAACGTTTCATTTCGTCTTACTTTCTTCAAGGATTTGAACTGTGTAAACTATGCACAAGATTATGTGAGTAAATCCTTTTTATATATTTTTAACCAAACTGTTTGTGTTTATCTTGAGCTAGGTTAAGTGTGTGTAGGGTGGAGATGATAAAGTGGGACTGGTAATTTGTTCAACTTCTGTCTGTGCATTACAAAATACTCTGCTGATTGAGAGACTTGTTACTAAAAATCTCTCAATTCCCCAACACTCATTTCCCTCACTCACCATGTAGTATCACAACAAATTAATAAATGGAAATGTAGATCCACTGCTTCTTGTCTTTTGCAACTAGGGGCAAGTGTGCAGAGGAATATGACAGGAATCAATATAGAAGAAAAATAGTAAAGCTCAGAATTTTTTTTAAAAAAATTTTTCCTCCCCATTATTAAATGTAATTTGTTGTTATTTATTGCAATTATTTTAATAATTTAAATGGCATAGATCATAACATTCCACACATTCACCTCTGTGCTTCTTCACTTCCCACAAAAGGGCTGTCAAGTTCCAAGGATGCTGCCATGCCTGTTTGCTGGCTGGGCAAGGGGAGAATGAGGGACCAGGCAGTGTCTGACTGCAATTCTACAGCTGGGTGAAGAAAAACAAGGTTACTCTCCCAGAGCTCCAGTGAGTCACCAGAGATCTGGATGAAGAACCCCATTTCTTTTCCCTAGCAAGCAGGAGTGGTGTTGCCTGGTTGCTTCTCCCTCCCTTCCTCAAGCTAAAAAGCAGCCATGGCAGTGTCCCTGGAGCATGCCAGCTACGCTGGAGGGGACAAGTTGAGCAAGAAGCTAGCCAATAACTCCCTGTGCAAACATCTAAAAGCCAATGTACATACATTTCCCCAGGAGTCATATATTAGGGATGGGCCAACCGAATCCTCGAATCCTGGGCAAGGATTTGAGATTTGCAAATCTGAATCCCTGTGCCAAAACAGGCAAACTGAATCTTTTGAATCCACCAACTGCACAGTTTGTTGGAGACCAAGACGCCTGAAAATCTGGCAGGCCAGACACACAAGGGGACATGGCAAGTAGGTGAGTTTTTCCCTTGGAGTAATAATGACCTTTGCTAACAATTTCAGAAATTATACCTGGGGTTGTATTCTAAGATATTTAAATTGAACAGTTAATATTTAAATTTAGCACTTGATTGGAAGGCTTGAGATTTTTTTTATTTATTTTTTATTAAAGTCTTGAATATTTATAAATACCCAACAATAATAGCAATGTTTGATTTACAGTTTTTCCTAAAATATAGTTCTTCTAATATCTTCAGTTTCTATTATAGTACAGTTTTGACAAGGATCTTTAATTTACATTTGCAAAGATTCACCTATTATCTTTAATTAGTCCTTATCTATATTCTAAGTATATAATATCCACTTCCCACATTCTCTTGGTTGGTTGACAATTGTATGCCTTAAAGTT